>CM042196.1:22051410-22067760 GCA_023539305.1 Ilex asprella
AAAAGTAAACAACATCTCTAGATGTCCCACTCGGGATCCAAGTATCCTTCTAGTGAAGCCTCCCCAAGGTACGCTTCGTTAGCACCAAGTACATCCTCTGGCCCAACATCTGAAAAAGGTTTAACTGTAGGGGGTGAGCACGAAGCTCTGTAGAAAAATTCTCCCAAACTCGTACAAGGTTTAGAAAAACATGTAAAACGGCTCGGTCTCATTTCAAAAATAACATATATAGCTTTTGAAATAAAACCGGGACATTTATACAGATCTCAAGTTTAAATAACAACGGTAATTGAAATGGATAAATAAAGAAGTAAAACCAAGTAGAGTTGACAACCAATTTCCAAAGCATATTCCATATATAATTTATAATTCATTTCCACCATACACCGTTTCCACAAGTTTTCGTGGCATCCCATACTACCCCAGGACTCTTGTAGAAACCATCTATGGTAGAATGAACGATACACGACGGTACTCGCATCTCAAGTATGAAGCCAGACCCCGCATGGTCACCATCACAAATATCATATCCCACGCAAGTACATACCAATGCTACCCCGTGAGCAATAGTGGTTTAGTCTTACCAAAGCACTAAGCCCACTATGAGTGGTAGGAAAAGCTCTTACCAAAGAGGGCGTCTACCCACTCCATGATATCCTGTCAATGGTAGCCCATGTTCATATCGTGCAACCATACAAGGGATACAATACACCATCCTTTCTCAATTAACAAGCAAGTTTTACAATTTAGTTTTTTGTGGTATGAGCATCCTTACAAGGAACTTTTCACCCATGTCCATCCAAACAACCTTTCATAATTATAATACCAAAAATTATCACACATATCCAACAATTTCCCAAATCCACAACTTTCGCAAGTGATATTTTCCATAAAGCATATTTAAGAAAAAGTACATGAGATCATCAAAAGTATCATTTTATTGTTCAATACAAATCCCTAGAGTTTTAAAATCAAGAACAAATGAATGATCAAGCTTTGGAACTCAAGAACAAAGGACAAATCAAGTCTTGAATCCATGACAACCATTATCAAGCTTGGAATCAAGAATAAAGGGTAAATCAAGTCTTGAATCCATTGGAGTCAAGAATTAAGGAACAATTAAGTATTGAAATCGACAACAAACGAATATCAAACTTGAAATCAATAACAAAGGATAAATCAAAAGAAACCATATTTCCCTTGAAAACTAGGGTTTTCAAGGCATACCAAGAGAATTATTGATTACCCAAGCACAACATAGGTAAAGCACATTAATATTTAAGGTTGAGAATCTAGAACCAAGGAGAAATCAAGAGAAAGAACATTCCCTTTGAAAGCTAGGGTTTGGAAGCAAGAAAGGAGATTTAATGGTTATCCGAGTCTAAAATTGTTCAAGACAAGGTGAGATTTGCAAGGATATCAAGAATTACATATTTGATAGCATATATATAACATTTAGAGTCAAAGATTACATATAAATAAACCTAGCCTCAATGTAAGAGAATAGGGAGAAAACCCCTACCTTGAATCCAAGAGTTTTAAGCTAACCCAAACTCCAAAGATCTCCTTCTTGTCTTCTGTTAGGGTTCCAAGAGGTGTGGGTAAAGGTGTAGTAGAAGTGTAGAAGAAGAGAGGAGAAGAATGGTGTTCTTGAGAAATTTCGGTTTTGATTTCTATGAGGTGTGAAGCTATCTTGATCTTGGTGTTTTTCCCTTTCTTTATCTCCTTCTAGGGCTCTAGGATGTTTGTGGTGAGAATGAGATGAAGAATGGGGCAAATAGGTCTTGGAATGGGGTTTTAAAACCCAAAATCCCGACTTTTTAACTGTTCGAAAGGCTTTAGAGAAGCGGTACCGGTACCGTTTAGCTACTGGTTTCGGGGTACCGGTACCATTTGACTGTCTCAGCTTCCAGTGCAGTTTTGAGCCATTTATAAGTCGAATTGGAAAATATTCATTTGAGACACTTTTGTAGACCTTGATGTCTACTATCTACTGTCAAAATTTTAGATTAATTGGACATAATTATAAAAAGTTATGGCCCAAATACTAGAAGGTGTCTAAGATAATTTTTACCCAAATTTACTCTAAAGTGGATTTTCACTCGGGAATGCTTTCTAACCTCTAATACATCTCATATTACCTTCCCCAAGGTTGTTTGACCTTCTGAATTCAATGGACACCGTAGTTTGTCCTAAAAATATTTAGAAACTTATCTCATCACCCTTTCTAAGTTTAAACGTCTTCGAACTTAAACTTCAAAACTCAAATTGCCTCCCTAGTATTTATTCCTACTATTACCATCCATATGGTTCATTATCACCTCATTATATTTATATATGAATCACAAAACAATTATATCACTATATATCTATATACATATATTAAAGAGAATACGAGGTGTTACAGTAAGGGTCGAGGAGCCCGTTACTTGGGAGACTCCACTTGACGGGAGTACGGATCTGGAGGTGGACGCATAGAGTGGCCTCCCTTCCTTTTGTACTAGACTAGAACATTCTTTTGGAACATTGTGCAGTCTAGCTTCTTTTGTTTATTCTGCTGCGTTCCTTTACTTAATTTTTGAGATGTAGTAGCCATGACTTGGGCTTATTCTTTTGGATAATGTTGTAATTATTTGTGGATGACAAATGAAGTCTTGTTTCTTAAGGAATTTTATTAGTGCTCTCATGATATGAATGGTTTTAGAATGTAATGCCGTCTAGGGTGTGTTTTGGGGCGTTACCTCACACCCCCACACCTCTGGGAACTCTAGAGAGCATTGGAGAGGAAGAAAGGAAGAGAAAACAAGAGATTTAAGGGTAGATTCAAGATTAAAGCTCAAGTTCTTCAAACAAACTAAGAATTCAAGGTGGGGGTCCACTACAAGAAAAAGAGGGTTTTACGACTGTAAAATGCTGTCATAAAAAGTCTATTTGCCGTCACAAATACTTTTTGTGGCGGCATTGCCTCGCTATAATAAGTGTGGTCTTAAAAGGTTTTTACGAAAGCAACAATCTGTCTCAAATAGTATTTACGACAGCAAGACCCTGTCGTAAATAAGTTGTCACAAAAAATTCGACACTTTTTTTTTATTACGACAGCAAAAGTGCTGCCTCAAATACCATATTTGGCTGTCGTAAAAAAATATAAGATATATTTATGACGGCAACGATATCGCCACAAAAATATATATATATATATATTTTTTAATTATTATGAAATGTTGGTAATCAATGTTATATACTCTGTGCACATATACACTTTGTTTTTGGGTGGGGGAGGGGGAAATGAGACTTAAACCTTTGACCTCAAGAAGGCAAGACTTCCACCATATAAGGAATACCATTAGACCAAAGGCCCATTGGTATCCATACAACTACCCAATTTAATATATAGATAAACACAAAAGTAAATATAATTAAAATTTTCAAAAACATAGAAATATTTTTATATCCAAAAAAAAAACAATCCCACGAGTTAAATAAAATACAAAATATGCACTTTTATAAAACATAACGATCTATGAGTACAAGAAATTAATGCAAAAAGTTGAACATATTTCTCGAACCATCCACTCTCTCAGTGACATTTGAAAAAAATATAAAATTATTGTTAATATACTAACATAATATTTATATACATATATACAATAAAGAACTAAAAGAAGTTAGAATATACATCAATAGAGGGCCACACAATATTTCTCTGAACGACTTGTCAAATTATATAAATGACATATAAACGAGTCATATCGTATATATTTCTTCTAATTGGTTTCATCAATACCTAATTCGTTTATAATCTTATCGTGACGGTTCCACTCGTTTACTAAACATGTGGTTTAAAGGAACTCAAACCCACTAATTTTATGTCGTGTTAACAGGTCATATATCATATATTTACACCCCTAATTTTGATATAAAAACTTGATTTTGTAGAGTTAAATTTTTTTTTTTGAACTAGAAATTATCTTTTGATGTTAAACTACGTAATTTTATAAAATATTATTTGTAACATGAAAAATTGTGGTTGCTCATACAATTTTTTTTAGAGTTTTTCTTCTTTAAACTATTTTTTAATCTAAAAAATATTTTAATGTTTTATGAAATATTATATACGATGGGAAAAATAGCTGCAATAAATATAAAAAATTCTTTTGAATTTATAAAATATTATTTGAGGCAGGAAAAAGTCCTGTCCCAAGTACAAAAAATTTCTTTTGAGTTTATGACACTATTTATGACAGAAAAAATAACTGCCACAAAAATTAACACAATCACTCTTTTTGTGACGGCAAACACAGCCGCCACAAAGAATTGTCTCAAAAATGTCTTTTGTGACGGCAAACACATCCGTTGTAAAAAAATTGTCACAAAATGCATTTTTTCTTGTCGTGGGTTTTCTTCCATTCTCTTACATTGAGGCTAGGTTTATTTATATGTACTTTTAACTCTAAATGTTATATGTATGCTATCCAATCTTTAATTCTTGCTATTCTTGTAATTAATGTCATGTGAAAAATAATGTGATTGTTGGGTAACCCTTAAATCTCCTTGCTTGCTACCAAACCCTAGTTTTCATTGGAAATGTGTTTTTCTCTTGACTTCTCCTTTGTTCTTGATTTCACACCTTGATAGTCATTTGTTATTGATTTCAATACATGATTGTTCCTTTATTTTGAATTCTAAGCTTGATATTCGTTGTTATGTATTTCAAGAAGTTATTGTTCTTTCCTTCTTGATTTTCAAGCTTAATATTCATTTGTTCTTGATATCTAAATTTGATATGCACTGGGTAGTGACTCTAAACCCTGTGATTCAATTATTCGTGATATTCAATACTTGATATTCTTTATTCTTGGTTCGAAGACTTGAGTGTTATTTTGGTCTTGATTTCTAAGCTTCATAATCCTTTGTTCTTGATTTCACACCTTGATAGTCGTTTGTTATTGATTTTCATATATGATTGTTCCGTTAAATCTTAATTTCTCCTTTGTTCATGATTTTCAAGCTTGGCACACCTTTATTCTTTATATTCCAAGCTTAATATTCATTTGTATTGATTCCAAAGTTTGATTACTCATATGTTTTTGATTTCAAAACTTTAGTGGTTTGTGTTGAACAATAAAATGATATTTTTGATGATGTCATGTACTTTTGCTTAAATTGTTATATTGGAATGTTACATGTGAAATTGGGGATTTGTGGAGTTACTTGTGAATTGAGAAAATTGGGTGGTATGGTATCTCTTGAGTGGTTGTACGATATGAACATGGGCTACTATTGACCGACTACCCCTTGTAGTGGATAGACGTCTTCGTATGCCGTACAGGTATGAACTTTTTCTACCACTCGTAGTGGGTAGATGTCTTCGTACGCTGTGCGGGTATGAACTTTTCATACCACTATCACTTGTGGGAAACGGTTTGTGGTGGAAAGTAATATTTATTGTATATTGGTTATCGTTTATTCTACCAGATACGGTTTCCACAAGAGTTTTGGATAGTATGGGATGCTGCAAGAACTTGTGAAAATGGTGTATGGTGGAATGAATTATGTTTTGGAAATTGGTTGTCAATTATACTTGGTTTCACTTTTCATCTACCTTACGGTTATTACTTAAACTTGAGATCTGCTTAAATGTCATTGTTTTCTTTCAAAAGTTATTTATGATATTTGCCAAATGAGACCGACCCATTTTATATGTTTTTTAAACCTTGTTTGGGTTTGGGAGAGTTTTTCTACAAAGCTTAGTGCTCACCCCCTACAAAACAATACATTTTTCAGGTTATGGTTTAGAAATGGATCGTACAGATGATAAGCAGGTGGTTCGGGAAGCTCCATGTGAGGGGCATGTGGACCCGGAGAGGGATATCTAGGCTGTTTTGCTATGTATTAGATTCAAGAGTTATTTTAAAACTATGTCAAGTATAATCTTTTGTTCTTTCGCTGCTAGATTAGCTTTGAATCTTTTGGGATCTAATGGCCATGACGGCTTAATCTCTTGGGATGATGTATATATATTGCCTATGGTGAATGAAATTTTTGTTATGGATGAATTTTATTAGTTGCTCTCATGATGTGAATGATTATAGATAGTAATGCATTTCAGGATGGAATTGGGGGCGTTACAAAGTTGGTACCAGAGCTTAGGCTTTAGGTCTTACATGGCAGCTGTAGGTTATGGATTACCATTAGAGCCTTAGGACTAAATTGAATAAAAGGTTTGAGTTAGATTTCACACCCGTCTTGTGTTATAGACTAAAGTGATACTTAGGATGTCTTGCACATCGAGGAACTAAATTGTGAATTGATATGCAAGATGGAGGGTGGACGTGGTGGCCAAGCAAATCCACCACCACCATCACCTCCCGATACCATGGATGTCACTTATCAATGCATAAGGGAGCTAACTACTCTGGTACAACACCAAAATAGAATCAACAACCAGTAACAACAAAACTTAGCGAGGGGAGGCCCAATCAGTACTGGTGCTAGCAGCAGTGGAGTGGCACCAAGGACAGCTCCGTACTGCCGACCTGACCAAGCTTCAGGGCCACGAAATCCAGTAGTTCAAGGAGCTAAGGTTGCTCAAAATTGAACAGCCACTGACCCACGTCACTGTTTCGCATGTGTCGGTTTCGGGCACTTCAAAAATAGATGCCCATCATTTCCTAAAAAGACCAAACAAGCCGTAGGACAAGTAAATGCAAACACGCCACCACCACAGAAGCCACCACCATAAGACCCGTTAGAATATATAGTCTCTGACAATACTAATCAAGGGAGAATTCCTGTTTTGACTCAACCGGGGGAAGACGTTTCCCATACAGTTGTGGAAGGTATCATTTTTCTCTAAAATTCTTGGGCATGTATCTTATTTGAGTTTAATATTACTCATTCCTTCCCACACACCACCTATGCAAATAACTTGGGATTAGACTTTGGGAATTTAGAACATGTCTGGAGTATAAAAATGCCCACGGGAGAACGGTTGGATACTAAGAGGATGTGTATAGGTTGTGTACTTCGAATTGGGGAGCGAGAATTGATGGTAGACATGGTTGTATTAGACATGAATGAGTATGCTAATTTGTATCATGTGGTTTAGACTAGTCTAGAAAACGGATGATAATTTGGCTTTTGGTTTGTAAATGAGATTAGGCATGGATCTTGATTGCGAGTCATATTATTTATATTGGAGATGGGTATAAGATAGGATGTGTGACAAAGACACCCAAACTTGAGTTAGACAAGTATAGAGGAATCAAACAGTCCGACAGACTACCTCTCACCAATTTCATCATAACTCTTCATTAAAAAGTCCAAATTGTGCACCATTATTTTTGTTAGAACCCTAACTCGTATATCTTTCCAACCATATAAGCCACGCATGATCAAAATACCCGAGTCAAATCAATTTATTCTTCGAAGTTGGTCAAAAATCTGCACTATGGTGTTCTTTGGACAGTAAAGTGTTGTACTTTCTTCTTAGATACTAAAGGACCTATCCTTAAGTGAACTTCCACATTATTTAGGCTTTGATTGAGAGACACCCCCATATTGATTGAAGTGCTTTTGATAGATAACAATATAAAAGGTGATTATGATTTGGTGCTTGTCAACTTTAAGTATTCTCTTCCATTAATAGTATTGCTCATATTTTAAAAGTCAATGGATATGATAACCCAATTTGGATGTGTGGAGATAATGTTAACTTATAGGTTTTCTAAGATGAATTAAGTTTCTAATGATAAGGGTGTGGAAAGTTATGTGTGTTACTTAAAAGGCATAAAAATTAAGGAATGAATGTAGTTTTGGTTCTATAATGGAAACCCTGGGAGGGTAATTGTGAGTGCGATGTATAAGATTGAATAATTCTTATTGATGACCAATTGATGGAATATAAAAAATTTACCTCGAACGAGAGCCTATTTTGGATTAATGATAGGAATTGTGATTATGGTTCTTAAATGGATCGGAGTTTGTTTTCATAACTGCAAACTTGAGGTTACCCATATTGTTTTGAAAATATTATAGAGAGTTGATTAAATTTACTTGGAAGTATAAATGATTTAGAAGAGTAATACCTAAGATGCTTATGGAGGATGTTATACTTAGGTAATCTTAATTCGATGTGGGCTTAGTTGACTACATTTAGAGTATCTAAGGCATTAATCATCAAAAATCTCTCAGTTAAGTGTGGAATCAATAGTTAACTTGTATTCACAAACTTGATTGAAAATCTATTAAGACAAAGTTGCAGTAGTTACCTTTGACCCTAGATATCTTAGGATTAAAGATAATAGAGGCTTAAAAGCTTGAGGTCAAATATGGAAAATAATTGTTGAAAAGACGATGATATCCCAAATTTGAGGTGAACTTCTATTGCTCTCGAAAATCTTTTAATGTCATTGGATTTGTGTTGGGGGAATAGGACGTTCTTATTCTTGTCTCTTTTAGTACCTTGTTAAGATCGAAAGGATTAGTCATACTTGAGGAATGTTAGTATGAGTATAGAAGATTCGAACTTATGGTTGATGGTGATAATGGTGAAGAAGTAAATTGAAGAATCAAGGATGATACCTATGAAGATTTGCTTTGACATGGGATGAATCATCGAGGGTCTTATTTTAGTTTAGATTATTTTAGTTTTGGGATCCTTGACAGTCTATCCTCACATTTTGATATGTTATAAGAGGTATATTGTAATGAATGGTATCAGAAGGATTCGAAAGTATAGGTATCATAAAAATATTTATGATGTGAATGAAAGCCACTAAGAATTGATTAAATGGTTATTAGTTCTAGCTCAAGATTGTAGATCGAGAGCAAATATCTTGGAGATACAACTTGATCATTAGCTTAAGTCTTATAGTTGGTTAATTACCAAAAATTCCTTTTGGAATGGCTTTGATGGATCGTTAGGGTACACATTTTGGAAGCTATAATTGGAAAACAAGTGCGGTTAGGTTTCACTTGTATACTTTGGTGGAATCTAAGATACTCTCTCAGAACTTTCAAATCTATGTGAAGTTCTTATCTTGTAGCATATTTTGACTTGTGAATCGGTAGATTATAATTTATATCAGAGTGCGCAGCGAGCTATTTGATTAATGACTATAATGGTGACGGTAAGGAGTATTATGAGAAAGTACAAATTGATGTGAAATCTAAGAGTTGATCTTAGAACATTGACTTGTGTGGGGTGTGTAGTTATGAATTGAAATTATGATTCAAAGATTGTGAATTCCTCTTGGGTTGTGAGAGATGAAATCATGAAGAACGTTGTATGTATTTTCAGGAATTGAGATAAATCTTACTGTGATGCCATTAATAAATTTTGTGTTACACCATGATGTTAGTATAGGAAAGATGAGTAATCCTAATAGTGTAATTGCATTTGAGTTATTTTGATATGCTTATGAAGAAGTTACATGTAAGAAGCAAATGTGAGGTTGATTGAAATGATTGGTGAAATTCAAAAGAGAAGTGATATTTGATGAGTACACAATTAAGTATTATGATCTAGTAGTTAGGCATGAAAAGAAATTAGTTGGAACAATCGTATACAATTATTAAGAATAGAGGTGATAAATGAATTCTAGTGAAGGAATGTATTTTGATTCTAGTCTCTCAAATTATTAAAAATTTGAGAGACTAACTAGACGATTAAGTTTCGAGGATAAAAATTTCTTTAAGGGGGGTGGATTGTAAAACCCCACACGTTCATTGTATACATATAGATATATATATAATAGGTAGATTGTAAAAGTAGAGAGTTAAAAAAATGTTCGTATTGTGAAAATAGGGTAAATAGTAGTTGGAACTTGGTTTTGATTTGTAGATGTATGAAATGGGGTGTAATAGAACTTATAGGTATCAAGTTTTAGGTGGAAAACCATGTTAAACATGTATGGGATGGATTTTGTTGGCTTAGGAATGGATTGGAAATGGAAAAGGGATGAAACAGGCTGTGAACAGTGCACTGGCTGCAACTTCAAGCACGATTTCGACCTTGATGCAATCAATATCTATCAAAACTCAAAAAACCAAAGTTGTAGAGCTCTTTCTTATCATTCCATATCAGCTTGAATCATCTTAATCGGAGCTCGGATGAGAGAGTTATGCCCAGATAACGAAGCAATGTCAAAATAGTCCATTTAGCTTCGTTTTGCATTTAATGTCTCCATTTGCATCCTAAATCAAAATATAAGAATAATTAGTACATTTAGGCTTTAAATAAGTATAAAATTCTTTAAGAATCACCTTTTATTTGCAAACAACGCAAAACTTCATTAATAGCCGGTTTGGATGGGTAAAATAGAAACTTTAGTGTTTCGGGTGTACGTTGACTTTGGTTTTGAGATAAATCATAAAACTAAATGTTTTAGGTTAAAATAACATTAAAAATGAATCCGTAACGTCGAAAAACCTTAGGTTAGTCATATGGATCAAATTGGAGATTCTTAGTGGCAAAACCGAAATTTTGGAGAAAACAAAAACAGGTTGTGAACAGTGTTTTTCGGGGCTGCTATGATTTAAACTCATTTTCATCCCATTTTCCCTGATTTCTTTCACTCCACTCACACCCCCACACCTCTTGGAACCCTAGAGAGCATTAGAGAGAAAGAAAGGAAGGGAAAAATAAGAGATTTAAGGGTAGATTCAAGATCAAAGCTCAAGTTTTTCATACAAACTAAGGATTCAAGGTAGGGATTTTCTTCCATTCTCTTACATTGAGGCTAGGTTTATTTATATTTATCTTTTAACTCTGAATGTTATATGTATGCTATCCAATCCTTAATTCTTGCTATTCTTGCAATTAATGTCATGTGGAAAATAATGTGATTGTTGGGTAACCCTTAAATCTCCTTGCTTGCTACCAAACCCTAGTCTTCAATGGAAATGTATTTTTCTCTTGACTTCTCATTTGTTCTTGATTTTACACCTTGATAGTCATTTATTATTGATTTCAATGCATGATTGTTCCTTTATTTTGAATTCTAAGCTTGAAATTCGTTGTTATGGATTTCAAGAAGTGATTGTTCCTTTGTTTTTGATTTTCAAGCTTAATATTCATTTGTTCTTGATATCTAAATTTGATATGCACTGGGTAGTGACTCTAACCCCTGTGATTCAATTATTCATGTTATTCAATACTTGATATTCTTTATTCTTGCTTCGAAGACTTGAGTGTTCTTTTGGTCTTGATTTCTAAGCTTCATAATCCTTTGTTCTTGATTTCACACCTTGATAGTCGTTTGTTATTGATTTCCATACATGATTGTTCCGTTAAATCTTAATTTCTCCTTTGTTCATGATTTTCAAGCTTGGCACGCCTTTATTCTTTATATTCCAAGCTTAATATTCAATTGTATTGATTCCAAAGTTTGATTACTCATATGTTTTTGATTTCAAAACTTTAATGGTTTGTGTTGAACAATAAAATGATTTTTTTATGATGTCGTGTACTTTTGCTTAAATTGTTATATTGGAATGTTACATGTGAAATTGGGGATTTGTGGAGTTACTTGTGAATTGAGGAAATTAGGTGGTATGGTATCTCTTGAGTGGTTGTACGATATGAACATGGGCTACTATTGATCGGCTACCCCTTGTAGTGGGTTGGCGTCTTCGTATGGCGTACAGGTATGAACTTTTCCTACTACTCGTAGTGGGTCGTACGTCGTGTCGGTATGAACTTTTTCTACCACTATCGCTTGTGGGAAACGATTATGGTGGAAGGTATTATTTGTTGTATATTGGTTATTGTTCATTCTACCAGATATGGTTTCCACGAGAGTTTTGGGTAGTATGGGATGCCGCAAGAATTTGTGAAAACGGTGTGTGGTGGAATGGATTATGTTTTGGAAATTAGTTGTCAATTATACTTGGTTTCACTTTTCATCTACCTTACGGTTGTTTCTTAAACTTGAGATCTGCTTAAATGTCATTGTTTTTTTTCAAAAGTTATATATAATATTTGTCAAATGAGACCGACTCGTTTATATGTTTTCTAAACCTTGTTTGGGTTTGAGAGGATTTTCCTACAGAGCTTAGTTCTTACCCCTTACAAAACAATACATTTTTTAGGTTATGCTTTAGAAGTGGATCGTACAGATGACGAGCAGGTGGTTTAGGAAGCTCCATGTGACGGACATGTGGACCCGGAGAGGGATATCTAGGTTGTTCTGCTATGTATTAGATTCAAGAGTTATTTTGAAACTATGTCAAGTATAATCTTTTGTTCTTCCGATGCTAGATTAACTTTGAATCTTTTGGGATGTAATGGCCATGACGACTTAATCTCTTGGGATGATATATATATATATATTGCCTATGGTGAATGAAATTTTTGTTATGGACGATTTTATTAGTGATGTGAATGATTATAGATAGTGATGCCTTACAAGGTGGAATTAGGGGCATTACATGACCCAAACCTTCTCCAACTAAAAGGTTTAAAAAGAAAAGATGGAGGTTACAAAGGATGGGGTCGACTAAACACCCAAATCTTTTGCCTCAACATGTTGAACTATATTACAAAGCACATCAATCTTCAACTTCAGTGTCATTACATATTCTTCAATTCACCGTGCATCTGTCTTTTCATTTGTAATTTCAAAATAAGGCAGAGTAATATGAGTCATCCACTTTAAAAAGTGACATTTTCCCTCGTCTAGACATTTGCAGTATAGTTTCCCAGGATTTTGTGTTGATTCAGAAACTTTGATAATTATTCTTTTCTTACAATGAGGGCATTGCATATTGCGATATCTTAACTCGTCGTTACTTGTTGTCGTGCTCTTGAAGATGTCATTCTTCAACATTACAAACATGAAAGGACAATGCATAAGTGCTCTGGGAAATATAGGCTTATAAATTAAATGCATAAGTGCTGGTATAACAAAATGCATAAGTGCTCTTTTATCGCATTCAGTTCTAGTATGCATAAGAGCTCAAAGCCACAACCAAATTGCATCAGGCCCTAGATCATAATGCAGTTGCATAAGTGCTTGTATGGCCTTCAGTTCTGAAATAATTCACACAACATGGTCTGTTGACAAACAACCTTGTCTATAAC
The DNA here is from genome assembly GCA_023539305.1 of Ilex asprella. Lineage (NCBI taxonomy): Eukaryota > Viridiplantae > Streptophyta > Magnoliopsida > Aquifoliales > Aquifoliaceae > Ilex > Ilex asprella. The sequence goes on from CM042196.1 coordinate 22,064,495, forward strand.
AAACATGAACAAGCATGAACTAAAACAACAAGCATGGTCTATTGGCAAACAAACATGGTCACAAAATCAATGATTGTAGCACACATAGCAGCAATGTTGATGAGGCTGCAGCAAACATAGTAGAACAACCATCCTTTAGTTAACAAATCCCTAGTAATTAACCAAATCTAAAATTAGTTATATTTTGAATGAGAATGTAGCTTGAAGAGATGAAGCTGGGACAGTAAATGAGCACAAGGATGTTTTGCTCATTTTTATAGCCAACAGTTGGATTAGATGCACTATGATACTATGAACAAACCAATCTTCCAATATAACATTCACCAAACGTTTATGCAAAGAGAGGAACAAATGTTGATGAAAACATGTGATGATGATCATAAACATCCCAAATTATACAAGTAATTGATTTCTATTGAATTCAATTTTCATCCTGAATAATGCTATACAATAGCATTTTTAAAAAAATAAAAACAAAAAAAAAAGAAAGAAAGAGAGTTCAGTCCACATCTCTATTTAAAATCAAAGTCAAATTTCAATTAACCAAATCTAAGAGTTCAGCCCATTCAATAGAGTTCAACCCATTCAATAGAACAAAAATCTAAAAGAGAGTTTAGCCAAATTTCAATTAACCAAATCTGAGAGTTTAGTCCACAAAAAATCGAAGCTAAATTTTAATTAACCAAATCTGAAAGAGAGTTCAGCCCATTCAATAGAACAAAATCTAAAATCGAAGCCAAATTTCATCAATCACTTCAGTAACATCAAATTTCAATTTACCAAATCTGAAATCAGGTAGTAACAAAATCTAAAATCAATGAGTAACAAAATCTGAAATTAGGTATATTTTTCGCAAAATCATTAACCCAAAATAGCAGCACAAACCTGGAGAGGGAAAGAAGACAACGTCGAAGCCGAAGGTAGGAGAAGAGGTCTGATTTTTATGAAGGTAGGAGAAGCCGAAGATAGGAGCAGTGATCTTTTAACGATAGCGAAGGTATGAGAAAGGGTTTGATTTTGATTTGAAGGACCCAAACGACGTCATTTTGGTAAGAGAAAAAAATTTGCAAAAAGCACTGAAACGACAACGTTCCATTTAACTGCATATCATGCAGTAAATGGATTACCGTAGAGGAGCCAGACCCGTGAGGCGGCATGGTGTTAAAAAATAGGGTAAATAACACTTAAGTCTCCTAAGTTTTGCCACTTAATCATCTAGATATTCTCACATTTGATATATTACATTTGGACCACTTAAGATTTATGCGCGTGTAACACATAACCTTGATCGCCAATCTCCGTTAAGGTAATCATTAAAAATTTGCCAATCTTTGTTAAAGAGTTAATTTTTTTTTCAGATTTTAAAGAAATAACTCATAATTTTAATAGTATGATTTTGGTTATTTGCGACTTTGTTAGAATAAATTGGTTGTTTGTTTTAACAATGCCCTAATCAATATATTATAACAATGTTGTAAAGTAACCAAAAACATACTATTAAACTTATGAGTTATTTCCTTAAAATGTGAAGGATTTGTTTTTTTTCTTATTTTTATCATAGACTAACTAATTTTTAAGAACTACATTAACGGAGATTGGGAAAAGATGTTATAAGTTATACACACAGGTGCAATATGTCAAATATGAAGAAACTAGGTGATCAAGTGACATATCTCAGAAGGTTTGAGTGTAATTTACTAAAAAAAAAATACTTCTTACAACCAATTTGAATTAAGGGCTAATCTCAACTTTTACCACAAAAGATCATTTAGATATCAATTTGTCCCTTAAAATTTTAAAAATTACCCCCCAAAAGATCATTTAAATCTCAATTGTACCCTCAATATTTAACAATATTAATTTATACCCTAAAAGATATAAATTCATATAAATGTGCACCTAAGGCTAAATCCGTCCAGTTTGTCGTTAAAAAAGTCTAGACTAATTATAAATTATACTCTTCAAAGTTTAATTATACTTGTTAAATAACTCTTAATTGTATCATATCATAACATCTTCGTCTCGTGTTCAAGTCAGTAAAATAATATTTTTTAAAATTTTAAAAAAATTATAAAATACCTATTTTTTGTCTACAATACTCGTTAATTAGCTATTTTTTGTTTACAGTTAAACATAAATCTTTTGATTGTCCGATTAAATTAAAGTTAGATAGGAATAACACAATTGTAGACATAAAATAATTATTTAATGAGTATTATAGACAAAAAATAGATATTTTTTAATTTTTAAAAAATATTAAATAGTATTATATGAATTGTGGTAAATGTGAAATATATAACACAACGCAATTAACTCGACATGAAAATATTTTGTGTTAAAAAAATATTTTTATTGACTTGAACATGACATGAAAATATTATTATACGATACAATTGAGAGCTATTTAATTAACATTAACTGATGAATTTCTTTTTGAAACATAAATGTGAAATATTTAAACTTTGAGAGGTTCAATTTATATTTTTTCTAAACTTTTTTAACGACAAAATAGATGAAAGTTAGTTCTAGATGCACATTAATATGTATTTATATCTTTCAGGGTGTAAATTAATATTTTTAAATTTTGAGAGTATAAATTGAGATTTGAGTAATTTTACAAGGAACAAGTTGAGATTGACCCTTGAATTAATTAATGTCTTTTGATTTCTTAAACAAGTCAGATTCATTTTGTTTACCAAATGAATGGCTTAAGATATATTCAAATTCTCGAATTTCGTGTTGTGTTCGTGCCGTATAAATGAATCATGTCATATTTTGACGTTGTTGGATTTATTTTGCTCTCTTACAGGCTCATAAGTAAAAGTAATGCTAGAAGAACTTTATTTTGTGATCTGAAAGTGTGACTTGATGATGTGACTACTAATGTGTATATGTCATATCATCAGTTCCTTTCCCCACCTATTTTTGTAAAAAAAAAAAATCAAAAAAATTAGATTTAACTAAGCAATTGTTTTCTTCTCTCCCTCGACAGCAAACCCAAACCCTAACTTCTCCCTTCTCCATTGTCTTGCACACTATACCTGTAACAACCCAAAACACACCCTGGACGGCATTACATTCAATAACCATTCATACCATGAGAGCACTAAGATAGACCATCAATAAAGAATACTTCATAGCCATGATTCATAACATTTACATCAATATCCCAAAAGAATATGCCATCTTTGGCCTTTACATTCCCAATGAAAAGTTTACTATTATAGCGCAGCGGAAATTACAAAAGAAACTAGACTACACAATGT
>CM042196.1:22068291-22085151 GCA_023539305.1 Ilex asprella
AGAGGAAGGAAGGAAGAGAAAAACAAGAGTCAAAAAGGGTTATCCAAGATCAAAAACCTAGTTTCCAAGAACACTAGGTAGGGGTTTTCTTCCATTTTCATCCAATGATGTTAGGGTTATTATACATGTACATTTTGACTCTAAATAGTATATATTTGTTATGGGTTCATTGTTTCTTAGTATTTGTACAAACACACACATGATTTGAACAAAATAATGGTTGGAAATTCATCAAACCCTAGTTTTGGGGGGAAATTTGGATTTTTCTCTATATCTTCACTTCCTCTTGATTTCTAAAATGCTAGAGCTTTGTGTTGAGTATTAAAATGGTAGTATGGATGATCTCATGCCTATTTCCTTTAAACTTGTCTTTTGTACCATGATTTGCGAAATGAGTATATTTCCTTAAATTGTTGTATTATGTACAATACTTGTAAAAGTTGAAAAAGTTGTGGAATTGATTATATATGAGGTGTTGAGTATATTGTTAGTATGTCACTCTTGGGTATGGTGTTGTGAGGGACTTGGATTTCCTTCGAAAACTGCCGTAGAGCATTAGAGGTTAGTCTATCCCAATGGGGGATGAGATGGTTGTCTAATACTCGTAGTGGATCATTGTGGTTTCAATGACCACTATTGTTCACGGATACCGGGGAAAAGGGTTAATATACTAGACACCTTGGAAGGATTTCGTCAATGCCGTATGAGACGGTACACGCCCTTCCTAAATTGGCCTATGATTGTTATTATAAATGGGTGAACGAGGTAGAATCGTTGGGTAGATTCATGAGAAGCGACAGCTTACTTGAGTGGTACCAAATAGAAATTATTGTTCATTGTACCAAATATTATTTCTACAAGAGTTTCGGGTAGTATGGGATGCCGCGATAACTTGTGGAAATGGTATATGGTGGATTGGATTATGTTAAAAATTGTTTCCAATTAAAGTTGACTTTATTCTCTTTCAATTCCTTATTATTATACAAACTTGAGATCTCTTTTAAAATGTCCTTATTTTCTTTCAAATTTCATTGATATGTATGTTCGAAATGAGACCTACCTGTTTTGCTTGATTTCAAAACCTTGAATAGGTTTGGAAGGATTTTCCTACAGAGTCTTGTACTCACCCCCTACCTACAAACATTTTAGATTGTACTCTTGAGGAGGAGTTAGGACTCGAGGAGCCCGTACCCTGGGAGATTCAGCAAGACGGGAGTGTGGATTCCGGGGAGGATTCTTAGCCGGACACTACCTTTGTTCTAGACTAGGGTATTATTTTGAAACAATGTAAAGCCTAGCCATATTTTGTAATTCCGCTGCATTACTATAGCTATTAGATTTTGAGGATGTAAAGGCTATAGATTGACCTATTCTTTTGGGATAACATGTAAATTTGATGAATTGATTTTATGGTAAGTAAATGGACCCGGTGTGGTCATTATAGTAGAATTGCACAGGTTGAGTTTTGTGGTAGAGCTCCCCGTACAAGGGAGACTCTGCCCGAATTTTGTTCCAATATAAATTGTTAATATAATGTTGATGGATTACTTAGTGCTCTCATGCTTAAATGGTTATTAGAATGTAATGCCGTCCAGGGTGTATTTTGGGGTGTTACACATAGCTCTAATGTCATTTATAGGTTTTCCACAACAGATAATTAATACAAATAATACTTATTGAAAGATAGAAATTCAAAGATATAAAAGCAATAAAAACATGGCACAGAGACGTAATGTGGTTTAATACATCATACCCTTCTAGTACACCATACCTACATTTACGGACCAAAAACCTACATTGATGTATTATTCACTGAAAAAATAGTCATCTAGTAATTGATTACATAATAATCAACTCTATTTATAGAGATAAAATATTGTAACTCAAATCTATTCAGCTACAACTTAATCTTTATATTTCATATCACATGTCCACTATACCTATTCATGGTCTATTAGAACTCCTTCAATCTGTTTCCTATTTGATTAGGTCACTAACAAAGCTATCAATGGTTTATTAGGACTCTCATATTCATTACCTAACAAACTCTCCTTTATGACAATTAGAGAGTTTGGGTCAAATTCTAGCAGACTCCCTTGAACCAAACTCTTCAAATTTGGTCATGCCCAAGATCGGGCATAACACCTTTGATTTTGATCCACCAATTTTTCAAACACGACGTGCAAACTTGCTCTTTTGAGTCATCACAATCATCTCTACCTTTCAAGAATCTACATCTTGGCATGCATCATCTATGCATCTCTGCTCACATCTTACCTTTTCTTGGGAGGTCTCAATGGTTAATGTTTCACATTTCAAAGATAAAGTCTAGTCACTCATAATCCACGAAACCATTTGAATACTGCCACTTCAACTCTAAGGGCCCAAAATCCTAAAGGAAAATCTTCAATATAGTATGTGTGGTAATTCTTGAATTTCAAATAATAAAGATGTAATTTAGTCTTTTGTTTAATTTCATACTAACTTTAATTTTTTTTCTTATGAATCTAAACAAAAATATAAATTGTAGGCAAGAGAGTCTTCATGTTCAAACTTGATTATTGAATTGCTAATAACTTGCTTTGATTGTTACACTATGATTGTCAATCTAACTCTGATAGTTCTACCAGGATCATCAATCTAGCTCTGATTGTTTAACCAGAATCATTAATCTAGTTCTAATTGATCTACCAAGATCATCAATCTAGCTTTAATACCACTTGTTAGAACATAACTCTAATACCACTTATAGGTTTTGCACAACCGATAATTAATACAAATAATACTTGTTGGAAGATAGGAATTCAAAAATATAAAAGCAATAAAACATCACACAAAGATATAACGTAGTTCAATATAGCATACCCTTTCGGTAAACCATACCTACATTTATAGACCAAAAACCTACATCAATGTATTACTCACTGGAAAATTGGTCATCTGGTAACTGGTTACATAATACTCAACCCTATTTATAGGGGTAAAATACTGTAACCCGAACATATTCAGATACAACTTAATTTTTATGTTTTCTATCACATGTCTAATATTCATGGTATATTAAAACTCTTCCAACTTGTTTTCTATTTGATTAGGTCACTAACAAACCTATCAATGGTTTATTAGGATTCTCACATTGATTACTCAACAAACTCTCTTTTATGACAATTAGAGAGTTTGAGTCAAATTTCAACAAAAATCCAACTGATTAGTCATCCAGAGCCTACGGGTTTGTCGAATTTGACGCCAACCACAACACTGTTGGAGCGTTTGAGTTTCTCAAAATCCTATACGTCTCTCCATGTCTTTTTTTTCTTTCTTGTTTTGATGTAACCAACATATCCATTTTTTCATTGTTGTTTTAATTTAACTAGCATGCTTATTCCACCTTGTATCATTCCTCCCATCTCCTTGTACACCCATTCCAATTTGTGAGATTTCATGTTGGCAATAGTAATGTTCGGTTGTGTATTGTACTACCAGCATGTTGGCATATGTTATGGAGGAGCTGATTTTAAAATTGGGATTCCAAAAATTCAATTTTTTTTATGTAAGAACTAATTTTAAAATTGTTCGACAAATTATTCTTGTAGTATTTCCTTTCATGTTCAATAATTGGCATCCCAATTAGTTAAAATTTTGTTGCATCCTTTACTTCATTAAGCAAGGCTATTAATACTCTATCCATTAATTTTTGTTGGTGATTTTGAAGCATAAACATATTATTTTCTTGTGATGTTCAGGCAACAAGACACTTTTTAGAGGTTTAATTTTACTAAAATGGAAGGAGAATCTTCAAGTATTTTGCAAATGATTGAAGGAAATGTTGGGACTAAAATGCACAATGAGGTCGATGTAGATGACAAAATGGAAGAGCCTAAGGTGGGCACAATGTTTGAAAGTTGTGAAGAGTTGTTTGACTACTATATGGATTATGACAAGCGATTGGGGTTCCCAGTTAAGATAAAATTATCAACAAAATGCGACGATGGTGGACTGAAATATGTGACAATTGCTTGTTCTCAATCCAGAAAGCCAAAGTGAAAAATACTTTCAAACTACATCCGAGCATCAAAACAAATTATAAGGCTAAGATCCTAGCAATTTTATGCGCCAATGAAAAGTGACGACAGAACACTATCATGCTTGATCATAATGATGAGACCACATGCCAAAAAGAAACTTGAATTAAACGATAAAGTAGGGATTAGAGTAAATAAAAATTTCAATTCACTTGTGGCTAAAGCAAGGTGCATGAAAATATCTCTTTTTTAAAGAAGGATTGTAGAAAACTACATTGAGAAAATAAGATGGTTACGGCTCGAGAAAGAAGATGCTTCTACAATATAGAATTACTTCTTAAAAATGCAAACTTCTTTTATGCAATGGATTTGGATGATTAGGGTTGGCTAAAGAATGTGTTTTGGGCTGATGCGAGGAGTAGGGCTACATATGAAGACTTTGGTGATGTTATTACGTTTGATACAACATAGTTGACAAATAAATATGATATGCCCTTTGCTCCCTTTGTAGATGTCAATGATCTCAAGCATTCGACTTTGCTTAGATGTGATTTGTCATTTAAATTGTGTAGTAATTTGATTTAATTTTATTATGACAAAATAATTTGGCTCTATTATGGGGAGTCCTTCAAGGAGGTCACCAAAATCAATCATATGGGATGGAAACCTATTTCATGGTTAGCAATCTAAGATTAATTTTAGAATTTTTTTTTCTTTTTTTGTTAATTATAATATAATGTTAATTTATAGAATTTCTTATTTCTTTGGTTTAGCATAACCAATATCATACTTGGAATGGTGAATATTGTATGCAAGATATGTCTTGATTTACCTCAGAAGAAGTAGTAGACATTCCAGAATTACCAATTACGTCTTCAACATCAACATCTAAGCTATGTTGTTTGTTTTCTTAGGGAACCGCTTGAGTTTTATAAGTGGGTGAATTGACAGCATTTGGGCAAGGCAATTGCCCATAAAGTACTAAAACCTACTTACAGAGAAAAAAAACACTGCACTACACTTGTGTGTTTTTTAGGAAACTAATTTCTTGCAAGTCATGCAATTGAATGATAAGCAAGTATATTATAATTTGATCATGAACAAAACTTGTATTAAAATGAGTTTGACTTGGGAAAAAAATTCACAAAACAAAGTACAAATTTGTATACTCTGGTGGAGCACAATAGGCATCCCATCACTAGGTCATCCCATTGTTCTGTCACAAAAAAAAAAAAAAATCACTTCCATGATGGGAACACAATGCACTACAGGATTGAATCCTTAGATTTTCAGTCTGATCATCACCATGCGACTCTGTAGGTTGCATTTACTTTCTGTAGGTAAGAACACTTTTTCCATTGGCATGACATTGATTTTTAAAATGAATACTATTTGGTTTTTTTATAAATGAATTACAACAACATTTTTTCCCAAGCAAGAACACTCCATCAATTATGAATTTCTACACAAACAATCGAACAGTTTGTGAGCAAAGTCGTCACCTATTTCTGATCTCTTATTCTACAACAATTTTTTGATCAAACTCACAATAATCCTCACCTATTCCTCCAAAAACACCAAATTTCAACCACTCTAAATTTCGTCTATCTCGAAAATCATCCACCAGAGGACTATTTAACGTCATACAACCCATTGATATCATATTTCAATTTTTGTGGTTGCATCATGGAGTACTGTAACACCCCGCATTTTTTTTATAAATGTATATAGTTATAGGATAGATAATTATTGTGAAAATAAGGATATGTATAATGATGAAAGAATGAATCACATAGGTTAAAACATTAGAAATGAATAATTGGGAGACAAATGGATTTGAGAAGTTTAAGTTTCAAAGATATTTGAGATTGGAATTAGTCATTACATAAGTTTCTAAATGTTTCTAGGCCAAGATAATATTTCCATTGAATCCGGAAGGTCGAAAAACCTTGGGAAAGGTAAAATGAAGTGCATTGGAAACTTGGAAGACGGAGGAAGAATCTGTCTGCTGAGTAGTACCGGTACCGGGTACCGGTACCAAATGGTACCGGTACCCCGATTCCAAAAGGTTTTTGGTACCATACTGGGTACCGGTACCGGGTACCGGTACACCCGATAAAAATCTGGACATTTAATGTCGCGACCTTGGTCCAATTTTAGCCTTATAAATACCCAAGGTCGTCTATTTTGGCCCTATTTCGGCCACTCCAACATTAGAAACCCTAAGAGAGAAAGAAAGGAAGAGAAAAGAGGAAGGAAGGAAGAGAAAAATCAGAGTCAAAAAGGGTTATCCAAGATCAAAAACCTAGTTTCCAAGAACACAAGGTAGGAGATTTCTTCTCTTTCTCTTACACTGAGGCTAGGTTTACTTATATGTATTCTTTACACTCTAAATTTTATATGTATGCTATAAATCATTGATTCTTGATCCTCATGAATATTAACATGCTTTAAACAATATAAGTGGTGGGCCAACCATTAAACCCTAGTTTCCAAGAGAGATGAACTTTCTTTTCTAAATTTTGATTTACCTTTGATTTCAAAACCTTAGTGTTTCATATTGAAAAATAAAATGATGTTGTTGTGATCTCTTGTATTTTACATACTTAGTTATTGAAATTGTTACATGATGAATTTGGGAATTTGGCTTATAAATTGGAGACTCTTGAAATTGTTGGGCATTTGAGAATATATTGGCTAATGTATTGCTCGTGTGGTGATTTGGATAAACCTTGAGGGTGAATAAGCTTGTAAGGATTCTTGAATAACTCAAACCTTGAGGGTGAGAGGTTCCTTGTAAGGATGCTCATGCCAAGAGAGGACAATAGTATATCATGTGTTGGAAAATAATGATATTTTTAAAATGGATGTTTATGGGAATTGGTTGTTATGGTATATTTATATTAGTATTATTATTTAAACTTGAGATCCGTTGTTAAATGTCTTTGTTTTACTTCTAACATTATGTATGCTATTTGTGAAATGAGATCACCCATTTTATATGTTTTTACAAACCTTGTTTGAGTTTGGGAAGATTTTGCTACAGAGCTTCGTGCTCATCCCCTACAATTACATTTTTCAGATTTAGTGCTAGAGGAGGATCTCGGCATCGACGAGCCGGGACATTGGGAGGCTCCACTCGAGGGGAACCTAGATCCCGAGGTGGATATTTAGAACTGTGGTTTCTTTTGTACTAGACTAGAAAATTCTTTTGGACATTGTGTAGTCTAGTTTCTTTTGTAATTTCCGCTGCGCTATAATAGTAAACTTTTCATTGGGAATGTAAAGGTCAAAGATGGCATATTCTTTTGGGATATTGATGTAAATGTTATGAATCATTGCTATGAAGTCTTCTTTATTGATGGTATCTTAGTGCTCTCATGGTATGAATGGTTATTGAATGTAATGCCGTCCATGGTGTATTTTGGGGTGTTACAAGTACACAATTCAACTATGGCCCCCATTTCAATTGTTGTGGTGGTCTCGTTCTCCTCAAAACATAGTGATTTTTACACAAACAATTTTTCAAACAACTTGTAAACGAAGCCCAATCTCATACTTCCGCAAGGTCCCATATCTTGAGAATCTAGTGAAGAGGTGTTTTGATTGTTGTGATAGGCGTTGTCTTGTTGCAGTCGATGTCAATTTCGATTGCTGTGAAGTCTTCAGCGACCATGACTTAGGCTAGGAAATGAAGAGGGAAAGACGATTTTGAAAAATCACCTAGGTAGGGAAGGAGAAAATCGACGGCGGCATTATAAAGAGGAAGGACTTCACCAATGTCAATGGGTGTTCGTTCGGTGTTGAAGCTTAGTCATGAAGGAAATTTGAATATCCATCCCCCTAAAAAAATTCATTATGTTAATCTATACTACCTTAAAATGTAAGTATAGATGAAAAACATTTTCTTACCTAAATTATCCTCAATCAAATAAATAATGGCAGCACTATCCTTTTTTTAGTTAATGAATTCATTAACTACTAATATTTGTTATTATGACATTTGTAAACCCACTCTTTTTGTGGGCTGTTAGGTTACACCTACCGCTTCACATCTCCTATCCAAAATGTGTTTTAGGCAATCTCCAAACACAACGGTAGAGTCTAGGTTGAAATTCATCTTCTTCACTATCAAAACAAGTTTGAGAGTAAGAGGAACTTGGATGATTTTCAACAATTATTTTACAATTATTATTTTTAACTTACAATCCCCTGTCTTGATGGTTTTATTATTCACTATAGCCAAATCTTTTAGAAAGATCCGATAGCTTAGGGAAGAAATTATCAATATCGATGGACTCATATTTACACTTTTTTGTGTTGATAAATTTTAGTTTATTCCTCACATTCATATTAAAATTACTGATATTTTTGTGTGAATATTTAAGAATCTATTTGTTGTGTAATTTATTTAATAAAGCAATGAAATGATGGAAAAAACAACTGTTGCACAATTAATTTCTTAAAACAAAGGCCCAATAATTTAGACCCAAAAATGATTTGCCCAAAAATCAAAATTTATAAAATATAAATAAAGAAACGATCTCACCAAACTATAGATCAAGCCGAAGATTTATCCTGAAAGGTTGATTCGCGCCCCTTGGAGTTGATGACTTAGTGTCATATGTCCTTATCACGGCAACCTCCCAGGATTTCTATAGCTTCACCTCCATCGACACACACTTGTTGTGAAGAATGTTTAACAACCCTTTTTGATAGTTCCTTGTGGAAGCACAACAAAATTTTTCTGAAGAGAATGTGAGCTTTGTAGCAAAGAAAGAGAGATAAGAAGCAAAATTGCAAGAGAACAAGGGAGTGAAAAACCGAAGTGTACTACCAGGATAAACCAAGACCAAAAGTAAAGCTTCCTTTGTAAGTTATTCCAATTGTAACAAAACAAAGGAAGTAGGCCATGGGATTGCAAAGACAAAAGACTAAGTCAATGGGCTTAGAAATAATATAAGAGAGTAGGTCCAACCCATTTAATGTTTTTGAAACACAATAAAATAAGTCCAACACTATTGACCTTAATTTGTAGATTTTTTATTGTGTAGAGAGAAAGTGGCGATTCAATTTTTTTTTTGAAAGATTCTTTAGGGTTGCTTTCTGTGCCCACCAATAGAGGAAAAACTTTGTTTGCCGAAGTTACGGTGGATCTATATTTCTATTGCTTACATAAGATGCCAAATATTTCATAACACTCCTCTCAAGACTTTATGTAATCTAAAATTTTGGCTCTTCTCTCATATGTAATTTATTTAAATGACCCAAAAACGGAATTTATTGTTAGCATATCATTTTGTTGGATGCTATAGTTGGGTCGCTTGTTTATCATGTGGTTGTTTCGGTGTGTTAGTGAGACATTCGTCGATAGTAATATTGATGTTGGCCTTCGAATTAGAGATCTTGAAATTATGTGCACTATGTTATATCAAAGGTACGTTAGTTTTTGTAATTTGGATTATTTTTACCAAACCATTTATATAATAACATATTTTGTCCAATAAAACCTTGGAAAAACCAAAAGCGGGGGAGAGAAAATTCTTTTGGATAGTATGTAGTCATTTACATTATGACTATAACTAAGAATAAAATTGTGATGATATAGATGTTGTCTGAAGCTTTGTATCGAAAAAGTCCCCGACTAAGGCTAAATACCACAAATAAAGTTAATCACCACATAAATTAGCAATGATCTTCTTCCTTTAATTTTATGATAAACACATTTAAATTTTGTTATATATGAAATCATATACAATTTTGTTTACACATTTCAACAAAAAAAGCAATAGCTACATTGTAGCACGTTGGCAATCTGAGAATACCAAAACAATTACAGGTTTATATTTGTTTTTTTTTCTGACTTGCATTTCTTGAAAATCTCCTTTGAAACTGGTGTTTTGTACGTTAAGCTGGTATGAATATAAGCTTGGTAGAGCAGAATTTAAGGGAAAAATATGCTCCAGTTTGTATGTCATGATAGATTGCACGAAACTTGGATACTGTTAGACACATAATCGTTGTTCTAATTATTGATTGTGATGCAATTTTTTGCAAGTCGTTGTATTATTCCTTAAGCATAGAACAAGCATTTCTTGTATCAAATTTGTTAGAATTTAGAACTTAGATGAGTTAGATAATAGTAACCAACCAATTCCATGGATATTTTGATATGTGTAATTGGTTGCCGATATAGCTATATGTTGATTAGGTTAATCATTTCTCTTTTAGATTTCGACCTCTGGTAATATAATTGCTTACTAATAAGTTTTAGTGGTTGTTTACTCTTATACTGTTTCTACAATCTTAGGCTAACATCAATTGATTTTCTTGTCACTCAGGTCAGCTGCATTCTTCTATGAGTTGGATAGTATGGCTTTCATGGCGAAAGTTCAATTAGAAATATTAGGTTGAAACCAATCAAGCTATGATGCTGGGACATTGAGAAATGTCAAGGTATCTATCATTTGCAAAGGTTGTTAATGCTCTAGGTTTTAATTCCTTTTGGATGTCAAATATGATATCGATTACTTGAATGCAAGAAAAAATACTACAACGGATATACCGGGGGAAAACAAATGAAAATTCAGGCAAATTGAAAGAGTCTTCAATGATGTGTTTCATTTCATAACTTTGATAATATCATTTATCTAATTTACAAATTTTTATCAACCTCTCAATGTTGATATCCAAGTATGATTGTTGCTGGGGATATGCATTGATCACCATCTGCAATGATGTTTCTTATCTCTCTTCTAGGCCTTGGTATGTCTATAGCCAAAATATCTTTGCATATTCGTAGTCTTGTCCTTCGGATGCGAGATATGCGAACTTACCCAAAAAGTGAGGAAGCGCTAGCGAAACTTCCTTGATGAGGTTATTACTATCATTTTATTAAGTTTGATGGTGCTCATGTTATATTTGTTAGGTCATTGGAGCTTTTCAGCCTTATAATGTAAATGTTGCACAAGTATGGTTTTTTAGTCTCAAAATCATTTTAAGTTTTGATATGATAGCCAAATAATACAACTTTGGATTTTATGATGCCTTAAAGAATAAAAAAATCTTAATAACAATCCCTTTAAAATGGTGTTTATTACTGGTTATGATGTTATTAAACAATGATCATAGAAGCCGTGGAGTGCAACTTTCTGCACACAGTAGAGCAAAAAACATTTGGAATGTATGGAAAAGGTGACTATTCTATATCTATGTCTATACTAATATAAAATGTCAGGTATTCTTCTAAATTTTTAAGTTTCTTTTTTATCCCTAAAAAATAGAATTAGGTGATTTCAATCCCTAAAGATGTGTTAATAACTAAAACAACTAACTTATTTCATTGCACGTTACTTGACCTTTCATCTCTCTCTCTCTCTCTCTCTCTCTCTCTCTCTATCTTCATATGTGTTAGTTTATTACTTGAAGTTTCTCTCTCAAAAAAATAGTTTTTTAAAACAAGATACCACTGACAAAGTCTTTTTATTCTAAAGTTGACGCGAATTTGAGAAGGGAGGGAAAGATATACTGAGATGGGTAAGATTAGAGAGTTGAGGGTGATGACACTACCATTACCAATCGAAATTTTGGTATTGGGTTCGACAATTATCGGTGGAGATACAAATCAATCTGACGGTAAGCATTTCTTCATAAATTTCATCTTTACAGCATATGAAAATCTATTGAATTAGCGATAGTGCTAATGGGTTGTTATTTTTGCTCGATGACAACAGATTAAGAGGTAGTTAGGCATTACATGAGTAAGATGATTTCTTTCTAGATCCATAATCTGACTCAAGTAGAGCAAGAGGCTTTTTCTCAAATTATGCACTGCTTGTAGTAAGAATATCTGGCTTTTGAATCTCATTAATCACTTGAAATGGAGAAATAAAATTCACTTAGACGTACTTGGTGACATAGGCGATCGTTAGCGAATATTTTGATTGTGAACATTGTGTTCTTGTGTACACTTATGCTATTAAAAACATTGCATGTCCTTCCCCCAACCCCCCCTTTTCCTTTTATGATTTGTATCTTTAGAGAAAAGTTGCCAGAATGATTTGGAGTCACGTGCCTATATCCTTTTTCACTTCTTTAGAGGAATGTATGTCTTTATTTCGGCCATTGCTTGTAATAACATTCCTATACTAAGTTTTTTTTTTTAATTGGTTTTATTGAAAACAATTACGAACATGTATTATATGCATTATTCTCCTTGATCACCAAATGACTATTATTATGTAATCTAATGATTTTCAGGGGAAGTTTATGACCTACATTTAGATGTTTGAGGTTGGTTTATTTCATTGGTTCCCCCTTTTAGTTTGAAGTAGTTATGTGTATTGATTTAAGCATCATTAAGTAATTTTGGGTTATTGTCAATTTTGCAGTACCGCAATTTTTACTATTAGAATTCAAAAGTTGCCTTTATCTATTTTTTAGGCACTATAATTGCTTAAATTTCAGGAAAATATAATTATTGGGTGAAGTATATTTTGAATGACTAATGAGTCAAGAATTGAATTTTCTAAAAATTAAATTCACGAACTAATAAAATAACAGAAATGTGAAATCATCCCATGGTGGTTTTTGGGGGAGAAACCAAATTAGAATTTTTATTAGTTGTGGAGTCTACATGCTGACTTGGAGCCAATGATCAATGAATCATGAATCCAATTTGCCTTTCTTTCTGATTTACTTATTGGATTTTCTTTCCATGAAAGTGTTTTAGGAATATATTTAACATTTTACTGAAACTATGCTATGAACGCTTAAAAATCAAGCAATTTGGGGGAAAAGTGTTGGTAATTTCTGCTTCCAAATCTATTATGATTTCCTTTTCTATGAGATAGTAAGTGGAAGTCATAAAAAACATCTCATGGTAGAGTTAAAAAACTAGTAAGTCATTTGAGAAAAATAAACCAGTGTTGCATTTAAATTTATCAAGCTTAAATTTCGTTCCTCTGTGAAGGGATTAGAGTCTATCATTTGAGGGTTTGTATTTAACATCTAGAGATGCGTAAGGTTATAGGAAATTATTTAATTAAAAGTGATAATTTATTTTTCTACTTCAAAATGGAAGACATGATTTCATTAGAATGCTTGAAATTAATTATACTTTTACATGAAATACAACTCCCCTACATGGTTTAACTATCAGGACAAGAGTTAGAAACTTTTGGAGAATTTTTTGCCACATCACTGTCTGTAAGGTTCTACAAAAGAATTGCAAGTTATTGTTTTCTCTTTTTTTCCCTATATCTAATTTATAAGAGTCATCAACTATTTCAAGATTGACATGTATTTTTTTTTGTAGTGATTCTAAGCCTAGTGTTCCTACTAAAGCTTTCCATTGATAACCTTAAGTAGTGGTATTATTTTGATCCTCTCTTCTCATTGTGTTTGCTCTTTTTCTTAGTAGTACTATTATGTGTGATAAAAATACAACCATAGTATGCAAATATGATTATAACCTCTTCCCAAATGCTTGGGATGAGGCATGTCAGGTTGAGTCATGAACTTACTTGTTCCCTTTAAATGCTTTTATCCCATGTTTTTTTGTTACGGGGAATATTATTTTACTATGATATATGTTGTTTGTTAATTTATTTTGTTGTATTATGCTCTCTCTCGTTGTTATAACATGTTCGAAGGCGGTAATTAGCAGTTGGTTAGCTAGAACTTGGCATACATCACAAAGACTTAGGGAAGGTGGACTGGTAGAGGAACGTATTTGATGTTGGCTACAATCACATATTGTATTCATTTTTTGTTGGTCATTCTTCAGCCACATGTTATCCTTAGGTCTTTAGACTTGTTAGCTTTTATACTCTTCCGATGTTGTGTTTACTATGCTAAATGAAACTTTGAAAGAATTATTTGGGCTACTGGAACCAACCCCATCCCTTTCTTTGCAAGCTTGTGTTGATAGGAGTGTATGTTGTCAAAAGAATATATTGATGATTTTTTTTTTTGAACAAATATTGATGATTATTTCATTTTTAGCATTTAGTTGATATAAATTATTAAGCTTGTCTTGACAATGTGTGACACCTGAAAATCCGGGGGTCCGTTGATTACCCATCAACCCGCAGAATACTCATAGATACCGAATAACTCGATATCACACCGTTATGCCCCATTTTACCGGGATCCATAACTTAACAAAATTTGGGCAGAGTTTCCTTCGTACAGGGAGTTCTACCCAAAACCCAACCTGTGCAATATAACTTAACATGACCCATCTGAGGCCCAATATAAATAATGACCGCATCGGGTCCATTTATAAATAAACATTGGCCACACTGGGTCCAATTACGTATACTTATATCAAAACATGCAAGGTTACTTTAACATTGGTCCATATATGTTCTATTACAATTAATTTGCATAATCTACATGCCAAACACCAAGTTTTCATAAACCTTTTATAAAAACTCAAAATAAGGCCACAAGTCGGCCCCTTCATGCCTGATGCTCTCCAAGTGAGCCATCCGCAGGTGCAAACCCCACACCTGAAATGTTTTCCGTATAGGGTGAGCCAACGCCCAGTAGAGAAAATCCTACAAAGGCTACTCCCCCCTAGATACTCATGCTCATGTAACATTCAATTACAACATATAAACTATCATTCCTTAAAAAGATATGCATTCTAAGTTGGAATGCAACAATACCATGCCATGAAATGAGATGACACTCACTCATGCACTTTAACCCGAGTCCTCACCGACTCCCACTACACGATGCAATGCCAAAGTATTTCATTCCATCATTTATGTATATAGCAAATGACATTTTCAAAACTATGGTCTTTCTTGGGGATGGATGTTCATGGACTTACACCAAGGGTCATCCAAACCCACACACTTTATGGACTCTTACACCAATGGAGTGCATTTCCCAAATCACCGGGTCTTGCACCTGAGAGGTCGTCATGCCTCTTCTTGCTAACCCCAACCCAATTTATCATGCAACCAAACGGCTTAGCTACGTCTTCGACCCAACTTTTCCCAAGCCATCCCGTCAATCACCAAGTGTGGTGTTGACATCAACCATACACACACTCATGTGATGAGATGCTTCCGTGCATATGCAAAATATCAGTGTCCCATTGCACACAACACAATGTTCAATATGTCAAGAACAACACATGAAAATTTTCAACACATCCATGGTAAATTTATATTCTAAGCATATAAATACCATATTCATCTTAATGTTAATATATCAACACATTCATATATCAACAACCACATTTAATCATAAATCATATCATAAGCATATGATTCCACGAGTTAAACTTAAGCATGTTATTTTAATTCAATCAAAACAACAATTTTCAAACACTCAAGGCATTTCACCAAACACCTTCAAGGCATAATTTGTATAACATATAGCATGCTTTCAATTTTCATTAAGTTACATAATAAATCACATGTAACTTCCACATACCAAAATCATGCTAGCAAATTAGCTTAAGTCATTTCTATGTTCACTTTTCCATTTCTATTACATAAACATACATATATATCAATACAAAAGTGTAACACCCCGTATTTTCTTTTATATATTTGTATCGATATATATAGTAAAATATTGTCGTGAATATGTGGATATGTATAATAAGGTAAGGATAAACCATATAGACTTTAATACTAGGATAAATACTAGAGACTCATATTGATTGGATAGTTGAGTTCAAAGACGTTGAAACATGAAAAGGGGGATTTGAAGAATTTCTAAATACTTTTAGGTCAAGACAAGGTTTCCATTGAATCCGGAAGGTCGAAAAACCTTGGGAAAGGAAATAGGAAGTGCATTGGACACTCGGAAGACGGAGGAAGACTCTGCCTGCTGAGTGGTACCGGTACTGGGTACCAGTACCAAATGGTACCGGTACCGGGTACCGGTACCCCGATTCCAGAAGGTTTTTGGTACCGGTACTCCGATTCCAAAGGGTTTGTGGTACCGGTACTGGGTACCGGTACTAAATGGTACCGGTACCGGGTACCGGTACACCCGATAAAAGTCTGAACATTTTAAGTCGCGACCGTGCTCCACTCTTAGCCTTATAAATACCCAAGGTCGTCCATTTTGGCCCTATTTCAACCACTCCAACCTTAGAAACCCTAAGAGAGAAATAAAGGAAGAGAAAAGAGGAAGGAAGGAAGGGAAAAACAAGAGATTAAGGGTAGATCCAAGAATCCAAACCCTAGATCTTCAAGACTCAAGGTAGGGGGTTTTCTCTCATTCACTTACATTGAGGCTAGGGCTTATATATATGTAATATTTTCACCTTAACTTATACATGTATGCTATATAATCATTGTTTCTCAATATCTTGTGATCCTTACCATGATTTAAACAAAATTGTTGTTGGATGAACCCTTGAATCCTTTCTCTTGCCTAAAAACCCTAGATTTCAAGATAAATGAACTTTTCTCTAAATTGTTCTTAGTTATTGATTTCAAATACTTAGTGTTTGATATTACCTAACCAAAATGATGCTATAATGATCTCTTGTGCATTTTTCTTAAATTATTCTATGGTATGTTACATGAGAAATTGTGGAATTTGGTAATTCCTTGAAATTGTTGTGAATTGAGCATATTCTCGGTTTCCTCATTGTATGGGTGTTGTGATGGACTTGGATTACCTTCGAGAGATGCCGTAGAGTGTTAGAGGTTAGTCTACCCCAATGGGGGTGAGATGGTTGCCTAACACTTGTAGTGGGTTGTCATTTGGTAATGCAACCACTATCGTTCACTGGAGTTCGAACAAGGGATAGTATACTTTTCCTAGGAAGGGACTCGTCACTGCCATTGGGATGGTAGACGCC
>CM042196.1:22094853-22121540 GCA_023539305.1 Ilex asprella
ACAGTTAAATGGTTTGTTTGGAGTAGTTTGATGTTTGATTGCTTGTGATGTGAGCTTAGTCTAATTAACTGGTATTAAAAATAAAAGGTAGGCGGAAGTAAAGTGCAGATATAATAAAGTGCGTAAATAAAGCAGATAACTGACAAGAAATTAAAAGATACCCTTCAGTTTAGGGATCCATATGCTTTGTATTGCTTAAGTTACTGGAAATGCTACCTCACAACAATTAACTTCCATTTTACTGGAAAGCTAACCGGCAGGTCTGATGTATATAAACCATAACACAGCTGCTTCTTAGGCTACACTGGTGGTAATATTTTGTGACACAACTGCTTCTTAGGCCACACTGGTTATAAATATGCCAATTGATTAATTCAAGTAAATTCGCAGGTTGTGTAAATTATCTCCCAGCAACTTGTCAGGTCAGCTGGAAGTAAGAAATCATAACACAACAACTTGTCAGGTTAGCGGTGTTTAGATATGTCAACCAGACGGAATACTGGAATTATTCAATAGGTTCTCATGATTGCAAATGCGTATAAATAAGCCATAACCCAGTCGCTTATTAAGCTATGCTGGTGGTACTATATAGCATAACCCAGCAACTTCTTAAGAAAGCTGGTTACATAACCGCCAGTTAAACAGCCTCAGTATTCCAGTGGAAGCAGAGCCATACTAATAGGAACACCGTGGTTGTTAGACTGTCAGTAATATATGTATATTGAACAACGTATATAACCGCCAGTATAAACTGTCAGTCTATTATATATAAAACATCAGCATTTCCAGAACTCAAGCAACATTATACATATGTTTACCCTAGTTTGAAGGGTATAAACGACTACTCACGCTCCATTGCTATAGAAAAGCTAGAAGTGCGAGTAGTATTCATTATAACAAAATTAAAGTACAAAATGTAAAAGGCTTTCGTAGGGAACGATTGAAACACAACCACTCTTATTATCAGTTAAGATGAAAAAGTGGCGGCACTTCAACTATCCGAATGGAAAGCTATAATAGAAATGTAGAAATACAGTATTGGAACTGAAAGTGTATCACGGACCGGATCGTGATTTCACTTTCTTCTTTCTTTTTCTTCCTTTCTTTTCCTTCCTTTCTTTTCCTTTTTCTCTCTTTGGATTTTCACTTGAAAGCTCTCTGTTCCGGCCTGCTTTGCAAAGGAGGAGGAGGTGCCTTTTTATAGACGAAGATGGAAGCAGGAGGTGGCGGTCTGCATGTGCTGACTAATGGCCACCGTCCGGACGTCAGTCCCACCGTCTGGACGGTGGTGCAAGTGGATTTGCAAGTTGCATGATGTGCTGGCTCTTCATGTTGGACTATTACACTTTGACCTCCTTGAGTTTCCATCTTCTTGACATTGCTCCCTTCTTCTTTAATTATTTCTGCATTTATCCTGCAATTGTATATAAAAACTGTTAAAATAAATAATTTCCGAACTAGCCCTAATTCACTTTAATTCTAAGTTTTTAGTGTGGTAATTCTACTAATTTGATTTTTTTACTACTTTTAATTTACAACTAATTGATGTTAATCATATATGTCAGGAGTTGACATATAATTTCTCACTTCTTCTCCTTCCATTGCTTGTAATCAACTACACGTAATGAAGCATGCCATCTGACTCCTATGATTTTACCTAAATTTTGCAGAAAGACCTAAAGAAAAATTAGCTCAATGATGAGGGAGTAACATAGCCATAATTTCAATTAGATCTACAACCGTTTGTACATAACATTCTAAATAAACAATGTGCCCACAATGTCCTTAATTATTACGAACTAATAGATTAATGTTTCAAGTAAATATCACATAAAATTTGTTGAATATTACTTGTTAAAGAGCAAACTGTAGCTAGAAATACCACAAGACCAGTTCAAGCAACAAGATACAAATAAATCCAATGCCTAACATATGATCACTCCGATGACTTTTTGAACACCCATAAGTCTATGATATTAAAAACAACTGCACAACGTCACTGAATTTAGAAGTGCAAATAGAGGTCATCTATATGTTATAACCTATTCGGTAAATTGCTTGAGAACAACAAAAAATTGATGCAATGTGAAGGCCAAAATAAGCATTGAATCCATCACCAACCTTCCACGTTCATAACTTGAAACCAGTTTGGAGCATTTCTAACAATTTAATATATGCTTAATGAAGGATTTAAATCATATTTTGCATAAAATCCACACTGCAAATGAAAATGAAATAAAGTGATGTAATCGATCAGTTACTAGAAGAGAAGATGGTGGAGAAAATGCATTGATTGAAGGGACAAGAAGAGAGGTCCCAAATTTCTTTCGGATGCAAAAATTAACCCTTGCAAATGAGTTCGTTGAAGCTGTTGGATTGAAAATTTTGAACCGATTGCATAGAGAGATTTCAAACCAAATCTGAAATCACTTCAAAATCACAGATTCCTCGCTTCTGGATGAGAGAGATAAAGAGTCGCTGATGGACACGAGAGAGAGAGAGAGTATCACTGCTGGGCTAACTAAACTGGAGGCGTGGTCCGTGGAGGCCTTTGCCATTTGGTTTGGGTGGAATGGAGGCGCAGCGCTTGGAGGCGAGCGACTGATATAAAAAGTTAGGGCTTAGGGTTTTTAACTGAGAGTGTTTATATATATATATATATATATAACAGGTAACGAGGACGGGACGAGACTAGGCGGGGCTGGACGGGGGCGGGGATAAGGGTAAGTTCATCCCCTCCATTATCTCCGCACATGTTTATACGAGTATCCCTGTATACGTCCACCGTCCAATACGTATGGTCCATCCACCGTCCAAACGAGGCGAGTTTGGACAAATACCAATTTTTCTCTCGTCCACTGCCATCTCTAATAGTCTCCAACATGGTATAGTATATGGTAGTGAGGGCTTCTGTGGAGTAGGTACAAAGAAGTCGAGCGCCTCTAGTCTCGGAGTGTGGTCTACTGAGGTCTGTGAAGCTATCTCTAAGACGTCGGGCTTTCTCGGGATAGTGTCTAGGCTTGCCTCATGATAAGTGAAGGCATTTTACACTGAGCAGATGAGCACAAGGGCGTGTGATACTTCCTCCCAGGATTCCTATGGTGGTGTAGACTCTCGGAACTCCCCTGGTGGTGTAGACTCTCGGGACTCCCCAAGCAATGTAGACTCTCAGACTTTAGTAGCGGTCTAGACTCTCGGGACTCCTCTGGCGGTGTAGACTCCCAAGACTCTCGTAGAGATGTAGACTTCCATGTGTATCAAAGCTAGTCCTTGTACAACTGTGTGAATTAAGACTCCAGTGTAGTCTTCTACAAGGATTGTAGCTCCACATACCTAACTTACTTCTAGCAGTGGCTCGGTATCCATGCTTCGACGTGAATTTAGGCAAAGAGCAGTTGTGGAGGTCTATGACTCATGAGGCTATCAGAGAGGATGGATCTCGAGGTCCAGAGGGCATTATCAATACCACCATGGATGGGTTTTTCATGGTATGCCTTTTTTCCCAACTTTGATTTTGTACCCCCATTTTTCCTTTATATTTTGCTTGTTTGAATGCTTATAGGTGGCTACCACTTTTGTGAGATCCTGGTATCCCACATCGGCTGGAAGAGGGGGAGTTGCTGGGCTTATATGTAAGTCCCAAGCCTCACTTTTCAACAGGCCTTTTCCCAAGGAACTTGGGAGGAACAAAACCGTGAGGGTCAGTGGGCCCAAAATGGATAATATGTTGACACGTGGTGGGTGGGGCGTTACAGAATGGTATCAGAGCCGACCCTTGCCCGGTCCGAGGGTAGGGCCCTGCACGGGTCACGTGGTAGGCGGGCACGGGGAGGAAAACGGTAGTCCGTGACTCGGGACTGGCAGCTACACGGGGACGTGCAGCCCTAAGGTGGGTGGATTGTGATATCCTGGTATCCCACATCGGCTGAAAGAGGGGGAGTTGCTGGGCTTATATGTGAGCCCTTCGCCTCACTTGTCAACAGGCCTTTTCTCGGAGAACCCCCGGGAGGAACAAAACCGTGAGGGCCAGTGGGCCCAAAACGGACAATATGTTGACACGTGGTGGGTGGGGTGTTACAACTTTTGTTTGTCTTTTTTCAGAAATGATCAAGCTTAGAGAGGCATTCAGAGTTCTAGCAAGAGAGATGCAAACACAAGAGGTTGTTGAGGAACAGTTGAGGTTGACTTATAAGAGAGGGTTATCATGGCAGAGGCTTATAAGGAGACTACCTGCGCGAGAGCAGAGTTAGAGCTGTGAAAGTCCCGTGAAAGGCTTGCATGAGCTGAGATCAAGCTATGTATAACTTGAGAGATGACTATCATGACAAAGGCTTATAAGAACACTACTTGCGCGAAAGTAGAGTCATAACTGCGAACGTCCTATGAGGGTCGTAGGAGCTTAGGTCGAGCTATATATAGCTTAGGAGATGACTGTCATGGCAAAGGCTTATAAGGAGACTACCTGCGCGAGAGTAGAGTCATATCTACAAACGTCCCGTGAAAGGGCCACAGAAGTTGAAGCCGAGTTACGTATAGCTCGGGAGATGACTGTCGTGGTAGAGGCTTATCAAGAGACCACCTACGCGAAAGCAGAGACGTAGCTGCGAACATCTAGTAAAAGGGCTGCAGAAGCTAAGGTCGAGCTACACATAGCTTGGGATATAGCTATCGTGACAGAGGCTCATTCCATTGAGATAGAGATGAGAAAAGAGGCTGCTGAGAGGGCCATTGCAGACGCCTTTATTAATGGCTATGAAGATCTTGATAGTTTTTCCTACTATTGATTTCTCTAGCTTCGTCCCATATGAGACGTTAGGGATAGAAGGTGGCATGAAAAGCCTTGATGATAATGGCTAGAAGAGTAGTGATTGATCGTCGGGAATATGATGACTTTTATCTTTTTGTCTAACTTGTTGTTAGGTGATGTTCTGACTTTTGTAAGTTGTTTATAAACTTTATGAAATGAAAGCAAGATAGTTCTTGACACATTAATCTTCATAGAGTTTTATTTCATAAATAAAAAAAAAGAATCAACTTAAACAATAAAGGACAAATAAAATGAAAGTCATCAACTTATACCCGCTATTGATAATAGCTCTTCAATTGGAGTCACCTCCTCCTCCAAATCCTCCGGAGATCATTTGGATTTCTTTGAGGGGTTACTGGCGCTCTCTGTCATTCTAGTTCCTGTCAGGCGACGGGTTTTGTCCTCTACCAACAACATATTGCCACAAATGGTCACGTTGTATAAGCTCCTCGATTTGTCTTTTAAGATCAAATTAGTCATCAGTATCATGGTCGTGGTTGCGGTGAAAAGCGACAACACTTGTTCTGGTTCCTACGGTTCGGGGTGTTCTTCATCTTCTCTGGTCAGCGTACTACAGGATCATCTTGTATTTAGAACAGGATATGCCCTACAGAAGCATTGAGCGGCGTAAAGACTTGCTGCTCTCTCAAAGGGGGGGACCAAAACAGTCATTGGCAGAGACTCTCTCTGTCCTATTCCTTTTGTTCTTTACTTTTCACTTGTCCTCACAGGTGTCCTGCCTTTTCTTGCCCCCGTGGGAGGACTTACCTCGTCTGGCCTTGGTGACATCCTCGGTGTTCATGTACTTTTATGCCCTTGACTGTAACTTGGGCATGTTGGATGGTGGCTTTTTTAGGACAGAGAACATGAAACTGGAAGAGTGTAGACTCGCAATAAAGGCGACCATGGTCACCTTGTCGTCTGCCTCCTCGATTTGGAAAGTCTCCTCATTAAAATGAGTGAGGTAGCACAGACTTTCATCCCGATCCTACTTGATGGTGAACAGGTGGATAACTAGCTTTTGGTGTCGACATCCCTTAATGAAGTGGGAGATAAAAAACTTTATTAACTCTGCAAAGGAGTGGATGGAAGAAGGCTTGAGCTTGGCGAACCACTGGCATGCGGATCCCTTGAAGATGGTAAGGAAAGCTTTACACATAATCTCATCAGATATGTTGTGGAGTTACATGACAGATTTGTATGTGTTGAGATGGTCGAGGGGATCTTTGGTGCCATCTAAGACCTCAATGACAAGCATCTTGAACTTTGAGGGTAAAGGGTAGTTGACAACATCTGCAACAAACGGGGTATTAGTGCGTCTTACCAAGTAATCAACACTCTCCGGCGCCTGTGCTTTGATGGCGTTGAGGGCATCACCGAGCTAGTTTTGCACCTCCCTGATATTCTCGTCTCATTAGTTAGGGACGTCCTCCGTTGGGTTATTATAGTGGCTTTCATGGTCAACATACCGACTTTTTCCCTCATCCTCTTGCATAGGTATATGGGAACCTTCTAGTGCATGGCCCCACGGTAGGGGCGGCTTGGCGCCCAAAGTGGAGAGGTTGAGCTGCTTTTCCCCGTCGGAGAAAGTGGTGTTCCTCCTATAGACTGAGGGGCGACACCTCCCAAGGTGAGTAACAACTGGATAATTTCCTGGTTCTGGTTTACTAGTAGTTGCATGGTCTACAAAAATTGTTGCCCAACCACGGGAGTCGCCGTAGTGGATGGTTCTGCCTCCAGCTCGCGAGCTGGGTTGTTGTCTCTTGCTTGTTGACTCATCAACTTAGTTTTGATCGTCATGTATTTGAAAGAAAGTAGTAAGGTAGTAGAAAACTTAGTTGTTTCCTACAGAAGGTGTCAAATTGATGATGCACAAAATAAACTTATGCACAATCAACAGTCGAGTGAATGAAGCAAAAAAATTAATGAAACAATTAAATAAGTAATTAATGGAAAAAAAGGTAAATCTTAGGTCAACACGCAAATATATAATAGTTTAGTCATGATAACCTACTCCATTTTGAAGAAGGCAATGGTGGGCGGTGTTCTTTATTGAAGAAATAGTAGGTGAGAGAGAGAAAGAGATAGAGAGAGAGGAACGGTTAGCTCCAGGAGGGGTATGGTAGCTAGAAGAGAGAAAATAGTTATACGAGGGATGTGTAGAGAGATGTAGATATAGAGCTCAAGGTGTGTCATCTCATGTATAGAGAGCTTACAATTTATTGGTACAGAGTCTTGGTTAAGGCGGTGATGTGAGGGTAAAAGTACTAATTCTCCGGGTAGTTACAAAAGGTAAGTGTCATAAGAGGTTGTCTTGATCTTTGAGAATGAATATCCCAATAATTGCTTCTCACGTGTTCTAATTATTCTGAATTCCTTTAACCTTGGCTGGGTTGAATTCACGAACTAGGTTTGACATGTCTTTTAGCTGATTTAGACTTTTTTGATTTATTGGGTCTGACCCAATTGAATATAGGCTTGTCAAAAAATATGACAATAACATGATAAACTACGTGGTATTTTTAATTTAAATTATTAAAAATTAGTTGAAATAGTTAGTTAAAATAGAGAATATGATTGGAGTACTTGTAAAAGTGACTTTCGACAATAGAGTATAATATTTAAATATATTTTAAATAACTAAAATAGAAAATTATTTGGAGTTACTCTAAGGAAGGACATGCAAGGAGGGGAGCTGGGATAGAGGACGAGGACAATGGGTTGGAGTGGAGGGGAGCTGGTGGGAGTAGTGTTGGAGCAATAAATGGAGTGCAACGGACGAATATATAAGCATTTCTTGATTACTAATTCAATGGTCTCTCAAATAACTAATACCTTAGACTAGTTGTACTTTGAGTCACTACAAGGCAGGTAATGGAATGCACTTTCCATTGTTTGGTGTTTGATCCAAAAAAATGACATTGTCCTACCTAAGCTTTTCTTGTCAATGGACATTTGTTTTTAAAAAATTCAACCTTCAAAAAAGAGTTGCATGCAAAATCTCACCTTTATATGTGCAATCTTGTTTCATCCCCATTGCCAAAATGTCTCAAATAGCTCTTGTCATAGACTAATGATTAAGCGAAACTCTTATGAGATATCATGAATTTAATTTTCTATGTAACCTGACTTTCTATGTAATGACATAGTAAAATTCTTACCAAATATCTAGAAGAGGAAGTTATAATAGGGAATTTCCATGACATTACCCCTATAATAGATTTGCTTTTGCACAAAAAATTAATCAATATTGTTATTAGAACTTAATTTATTGACTTAATTCACTGTGACCTTTGGATTGATTATATGACTCATCAAACATTAGAACTTGGTGTTGATCTAATGGTTCTAATGAAGCCACATTATTATGTCAACAAATTAAATCAATTTTTTAGGTTTAAATACCATTATTTAAAATTAATTAATATGAAATACTATTTAACTCAAATTTGCATCACAAATAAAGAAAGATTATTAGATAAATGGATCCTATTAGTTTTTTAAAATGGGACCCACTAATCCAATGATTTACTTTTATTTGTGATACAAATTTGGATTACATAACATTACTCTTAATTAATAATCTCAATGAATAGTTTAAGTGGTAACATAGACAAGTCGTAAATTCATTCATCTTGAGTTTGAATTTTGATAACCCTTTAAGATCAGACTATGAAGAATGTATCTCTCACGAATATTCTTGTCCTGGCGTGAAATGTCGTGAATGACCTCCTTTTAATCAAATGCTATGCACATAATTGGACTTGAATATTCGTAATCATTGAAAAAAAATAACCAATTAATAGCATGGGTCATAAACTTTGACTTCTGCTCTAAACTGGCTAAGAATCATCACAATGTCAAAGATGAGCAATGAAGACAACAATTAGTACAAGTAACTGACTGGCCAGCACAAAAACATTTATTAACACTTAAGCCACAAAAGTAAAATAATAATAAAAAAAAGAGTAATGCTTTTTATTTATTTAAAATTAATTTTTTGATATTAAAACCAAATAAATAAAATTGAATGAGATAAAATTTCTATAAATAATAGAGTCAAAATATTTTAGAAAACGAACTTAAAAAATTAGGATTAATTCCAAATTTAATTCACTCAATTCAAATTCGCTTCCATTAAATTACTTCATCTGTTTTACAGGATATCTTATTTTAATTAAACTGTAATTTTTCATTTTACTACTATATTGCACCGTCACCGTTACCGTTACCGTCACCGTCACCGTCACCGTCACGGTGGTGCTACCACATAAGAGCCCAGCTCTCTATCCCACAGTCGTCGTCGTAAACCGAAACCAAACACCAAAACACGTCTTCTTTGTCTCTCTCTCTTGACTCTGTTGATTTTCTACATGAATCTGTTGACAAAGCTGCTGAGAAGAAAGTGAGAGAGAGAGAGAGAGAGAGAGAGTCTTTGTAGTATTAGTAACGGCTTAAAAAGGGTTTAGACTAAGAGAAGATGAAGATTGTGAAAGCCATCGATTCTCCAGAATGTCCAGGTCTCTGCGGGATCTTAGTTATGAAAGCTTATCCCAAAAGGTACTCCTCCAAGATCCCCTCTGATTTGGTCCTTTTCTTGGGCCTTGGCTTCATAGATTGGTAGTATTATCTATATTGGTGTCTGTTTATAAGGATAGGGATCTTCTGTAGCTATCTTCTAACGATTGAAATAAAGACTATGGATTCGATGCGTGTGATTCAATGTTTTCCACCTATCTTTGAAGGGTTTAAGGAGATTCTTGGGTTAGGGTTAGATATGGTCTATATCTAGTTTTCTTACATAGTCTGATATACAAGAGATTATTTATTTTTTGTTTTCTGGGTCGATCGTGCTTTCTTCTTGTCTTCCAGTTCTCTAAGTGAGCCTCTTCTTTCTCTTAAAAGGAGTGCTCTTTTATCTCTTTCGAATTTCATAAAAACTGAGGTTTAGTTCTTTAGTGGGATTCTCTTGGTTTCATAGGTTTGTTTGATCCTATGCCTCTCTTTATGACCTAGGTTTTGGAAATTTTCCAATTATTGTCGAATTTTATGTCGATTTGTTGTGAACTTGTGGGCAAGTATTTTGTGATGAATAAATCTAGGGCTTTGATGGAGGTGGGTTGTTGTAGTTGGGATTAGTATGATAAAGGTTTGTTCAAGATTGCTCTTTTGTTGAAGTGTTGCCGGGGTTAAGTTATCCAAACCACCATCAGAATTAGCCCCGTAACCAATGAAGATTTTGTGAAATGGGAGATTCTCTTCTGATTCTTAAGGCTTTTTTGGAAAACCATCACCCATCAACTCTCTTATCCATGGATTCAAGTGCTTCATCATCACACGACGAATTGGACCTTGAGATGAACCGCCAAGTTATTCTAACCCGTCCACCTGATATCAATTTACCCCTGTCAGCTGAGCGTAGCCCTCCTCCGCAGCCATGGAATGCAGAACCCAGTGATATTCTTGATGTTGGGCTTGCGTCTCAACTGTATGAGACTGAAACTTTTCTCAGTGTCCCAAAGGTCGGAAGAAAATGTGCGAAAAGAGTAGATAGCATATGGGGTGCTTGGTTTTTCTTTAGCTTTTACTTTAGGCCTGTTTTGAATGAGAAATCAAAGGCAAAGATAGTTAGGGACAGTAATGGAGTTACTGGATTTGATAAATCTGATCTCCAGCTTGATGTTTTCATGGTTCAGCATGACATGGAGAATATGTACATGTGGGTATTTAAGGAAAGGCCCGAGAATGCGTTGGGCAAGATGCAGCTCAGGAGTTACATGAATGGGCATTCTCGTCAGGGAGAACGTCCCTTTCCATTTAGTGTTGATAAGGGTTTTGTCCGATCTCATAGAATGCAACGGAAGCACTACAGGGGCCTCTCAAACCCTCAGTGTGTTCATGGGATCGAATTTGTTCCATCTCCCAATTTGATGGGTCTTGATGAAGATGAGCGCAAAAGGTGGATGGAACTGACAGGGAGGGATTTGAACTTTACACTTTCAGCGGAAGCAGGAGATTTTAGCTCCTGGAGAAACCTTCCTAACACTGAGTTTGAACTTGAGAGGCCCCAGCCTCCAATCAAGGGTAACCCACATTCCAATTCAAAGAAATTGCTTAATGGGTCTGGACTGAATTTGTCAACTCAGCCATCCAATCACAGCAATGGAGATGCGATGGATCTATCACCTGTCAGCAGCAAAAGGAGGAAGGACTTTTTCTCACATGGAAATGATGATGATTGTTATTTGGCGTTTCCTACCCCTTCTGATCGAGTTACAGATTCAGAAATTCATTCAAATGAGCTGCACTGGTTGAACGAGTTTAGTGGGGTAATGAGGAACGTTTATGGGCCTGTCACAGCTGCAAAGACGATATATGAAGATGAAGAAGGTTATTTGATCATAATTAGTTTGCCCTTTGTAGACCTTCAAAGGGTGAAAGTTTCCTGGCGGAACACACTCATGCGTGGGATCATAAAGATATCTTGTTTGAGTACATCTCGGATGCCATTCATCAAGAGGCATGACAGGACTTTCAAGCTTACAGATCCATCTTCCGAACACTGCCCTCCAGGGGAATTTGTCAGAGAAATCCCACTTTCAACCCGGATTCCTGAAGACGCTAACATAGAAGCATACTATTATGATGGACCAGGAACAGTGCTTGAGATTTTGGTGCCAAAACTCCGTGAGGGGCCAGAAGAGCATGAGGTTCGTGTTTGCCTTCGTTCTCACCTTGGTGGCAATGATCTTATGTTGACCTGAGAGGCATTCTGGAAGAACATGAAAGGGTAGCAGTGTTGTGCTCTGGTAGGAACTTTTTTTGTTTACTTAGTACCATGTAGTGTTGTTGTCTATGGAACTAAGTATGCATGAGGTTCGTGTTTTCCTTTGTTCTCACCTTGGTGGCAATGATCTTATGTTGACTTGAGAGGCATTCTGGAAGAACATGAAAGGGTAGTGTTGTTGTGCTCTGGTATGAACTTCGTTGTTTACTAACTGAGTACCTTGTAGTGTTGTTGTCTATGGAACTACGTATGCATGTCGCATCATTTGTTTCCTTTTTTCCTTAAGTAGTTGCTATGGTTTTTGCTAGTATGTATTTCGCTTCCTATTGATTGTAAAAAGCTCTTAATATTGAACTTGTATGTGATATCTGGTTCAAATGACGAGCTTTATATTTCTACCATGCATTCATTTTGCAGACTTTCATGTATATTGGTGTGTGAAACCTTTTCCTCTCACACATCAATTTATTTCTAAAAATACCAGTGGAAGAAAATCAACTTCAAGGGGTATTGTGTAGTTTGGGAATCATTTGAGTTGAAGTTTAAAAATGAAGTATCTAGAATCTAGATGGATTGCATTTGATTGTCATTTTCTTGTTGAAATCATGTTTAGCCACTAGATTAAGTAGCATAGACACGACAATTTGCTTAGGTAATTTGTATTGTGTCTGAATTGTGGATCTAACATTCTTGTTTTTTTTGTTAAGATTAAAGTCAATTTTGGGGTGTTTTCTGAGAGCTGACTGTTTGTTTTGATGCTTTGAATGCTGTCTTCTACTCTACCCTTATTGCCCTAAACTCCAAACTGACTTTATTTGCTATGATGTAAGGCAATACATCATGTTGTCTTGATTCCTGTTTTGTTTTTTACCATGACCCTCAATTTTATAAGGATGCTTGTACAGTTGTGCATGCCTAGAGTGTATCGTTTATGTGGATTCTTATGAAGGCGGCAACTACCAGTTAATTACTTCCCCCACATGACTCTGATGAGAGAAAGGTACTTCTTATGAAGGCGGCTACTGGTAGTGTTTGCTCTGCTCCGAGATTATCGAAAAATAAAATAACAAAATAATACTTTAAGCCCCATTTCTATGACTGAAATCTGACATTATCCACTCAACTATTGAGTTTATTGACCCAATACGGAATTAATAATCATAGTTGGAAGTGCAATGTCAAAAAAGTTTCACATAACTTTGATAAGAGAAAGGTACTTTTCATGGAGGCAATTACCGGTAGTGTTTGCTCTGTCCTAAGATTATCGAAATATCAAATAAAAAAGAGCCACTACAGAATTGATAATCGAAAGTGCACTGTGATAAATGTTTCACATGACTTTGATTAGAGAAAGGTACTTCTCATGAAGGCAACTATTGGTAGTGTTTTCTCTGCCCCAAGATTATCGAAAAATCAAATAAAAAAGAGCCACTACAGAAATCATAATCGAAAGTGCACTATGATAAATGTTTCACATGACTTTGATAAGAGAAAGGTACTTCTCATGAAGGCAACTACTGGTAGTGTTTGTTCTGTCCCAAGATTATCAAAAAATCAAATAAAAAAGAGCCACTACAGAATTGATAATCGAAAGTGCACTGTGATAAATGTCACACATGACTCTGATAACAGAAAAGTACTTCTCATGAAGGCAACTACGGGTAGTGTTTGCTTTACCCTGAGATCATCGAAAAATAAAATAAAATAAGTAATATTTTAACCCGCACTTTTATTACTGAAATTTGACATTGTCCGCTCAACTATTGAGTTTATTGAGCGGAATTAATAATCATAGTTGAAAGTGTAACGTGAGAAATGTGATTGTTGAGTAAATAATTCAAAATCAATAATCATAGTCAAAAGTGCAATGTGAAAATGTGATTCTTGAGAGGTAATGTAAGACACGGATATAGTTTAAGGGGTTAAAAATATAATTTTTCCCAAAACGAAGGATAATAGTAAGGAATATATATTGATAAGTGTTGGGGAGGCCACGGATATGGCCTTGTTCGTTTCGTATCACTCTCTGAAGCCATGAATTTTTATTTTTATTTTTTTTAATGTGCCTGTCTTGTGTACCAGGGAGGGACCACACGTCCACACCATTATTAGCCAATTTCTATAGCCACTTTATAAAAAATGGAGGTTAGTTGGAAGCTGAGTCAAATAATAATTCCTTTTTAATTGAATTGCAGGTGAGGATGGTGGACGGGCATTCGGGGGTAGGAGAGTTCTCACTGTTAAAGATCAACCTTGATGTCTTGTTGAATGATATTTTACCTAAGTTGCACACAAAATCGTCACTTCTCTCTCTCTCTCTTAATCACTGCAACTCAAAATTCAGATAGGTACGATCAACCGTAAAGTACTTTGATTAATTCAGAACTTTTCAATGTGACTCGAATTTGAGAGCTCAAAATAACAACTTATAAAACCTTTTTTTTTAATAACTTGTGTCATTGTCTAACACGCAAGATTGAATGATTACCAAGTGGGTTTGGCTTTCGCCAAAAGGGTTGAAGAAGTAGGCAAGGAGTAGCTAGTGCCACTTGAGTGGGTTAAATTATTGACACACCCTTTTCGTGGGGATGTTGCGCCCTGTCAACTTATATAATTTGATTGTCGATCAAATAGTTAGAATGTGACAAAGACCTGGCACTGGTCGTGACATCCTGAAGAACAATGTGCCTGTCAAAAGAATTTCAATCATAGGAAAGACTTATAGCATGATCCACTGAACAAATTAGTAAGACTTAGCAGGCATAAAGGACCTAACAAAACAACGTTACCAATTTATCAGTGAAGAATCGGAAGAGAGACAGAAACCCAAGCCGTACTAATAGCAAAAACTTCCAACAAGACGAGATCTAAAGAAAGACAATCTGAAAATAACTGCTTTCATAATGTTTCAATGGAAAACCAAGCATTATATTAAGCTTGGAGAGAAATGGAAAGCAACGAAACTCCAAATAAGTTCCGTATGGCTTTGAATAAACTACAACTACTTTCGGAAATACAAAAAATTAAAAGTGCATGAAACTTAAAATTGCAAAATGCCAAAATATCTGAAGTAACCAAACAAAGAGAGAATGACGAGCATCTTAGTCCACTTCCTCAATCTTGGGACCTGCACCACTTCCACCAGCAGGGGGGCCATCATCATCCATGGCACCACCCATGTCACCACCTGCACCCTGGTACATCTTTGCAATGATCGGATTGCAGATGCTCTCCAGCTCCTTCATCTTGTCCTCAAACTCATCTGCCTCAGCAAGCTGGTTTGCATCTAGCCACTGGATGGCCTGGTCGATCGCATCCTCAATCTTCTTCTTATCAGCTGCAGGAAGCTTGGAGCCAATCTTCTCATCCTTAATAGTGTTCCTCATGTTGTATGAATAATTCTCCAATGCATTCTTTGCCTCAACCTTCTTCTTGTGTTCTTCGTCCTCAGACTTGTACTTCTCTGCTTCCTGAACCATCTTCTCAATCTCATCCTTGGATAGTCTACCCTTGTCATTGGTAATGGTGATCTTGTTCTTCTGCCCAGTGGTCTTGTCCTCAGCAGACACATTAAGGATACCATTGGCATCGATGTCAAAGCACACTGTGATCTGAGGAACACCCCTAGGAGCAGGAGGGATACCGGAAAGCTCAAATTTACCCAGCAAGTTGTTATCCCTGGTCCTTGTTCTCTCACCTTCATAAACTTGAATCAACACTCCTGGCTGGTTGTCGGAATAGGTAGAGAAGACTTGCTCTTTCTTTGTGGGGATGGTGGTGTTCCTGGGGATCAACACAGTCATGACACCACCAGCAGTTTCCAAACCAAGGGAAAGAGGGGTGACATCCAAGAGCAGGAGGTCCTGCACCTTCTCATTGCCCTCACCGCTCAAAATAGCAGCTTGGACAGCAGCACCATAAGCCACGGCCTCATCAGGGTTGATGCTCTTGCAGAGCTCCTTCCCATTGAAAAAGTCCTGCAAGAGCTGCTGAACCTTGGGAATCCTGGTAGATCCACCAACAAGAACAACATCATGAACAGTGCTCTTGTCCATCTTAGCATCCCTCAAACACTTCTCAACTGGTTCCATACACTTCCTGAAGAGATCCATGTTGAGCTCCTCAAATCTAGCACGGGTAATGGTGGAGTAGAAATCAATACCCTCATACAAGGAATCAATCTCAATGGTAGTCTGAGCAGTGGATGAGAGTGTCCTCTTTGCCCTCTCGCAAGAAGTCCTCAACCTCCTGAGAGCCCTAGGGTTGCCAGTGATGTCTTTCTTGCTTTTCCTTTTAAACTCCTGAACAAAGTGGTTAACCATTCTGTTGTCAAAATCTTCACCTCCAAGGTGGGTGTCTCCAGCAGTGGCCTTCACCTCAAAGATACCCTCCTCAATTGTGAGGAGAGAGACATCAAAAGTTCCACCACCAAGATCAAAGATCAAAACATTCTTCTCTCCAACACTGGTTGCCTTCTTGTCAAGACCATAAGCAATGGCAGCAGCAGTAGGTTCATTAATGATACGCATCACATTAAGACCTGCAATGACACCTGCATCTTTGGTGGCCTGGCGCTGAGAATCATTGAAATATGCAGGTACAGTTACCACAGCATTCTTCACAGTTGAACCAAGGTAGGCCTCGGCAATCTCACGCATCTTGATTAGAACCATGGAAGAAATCTCTTCAGCTGCAAATTGCTTCTCTTCACCCTTGTAGTTGACGATAATCATAGGCTTGTCACCAGGTCCAGGAATGACCTTGAAAGGCCACAACTTGATGTCACTCTGTACAGAGGCATCACTGAATCTCCTGCCAATCAACCTCTTGGCATCTGCAAACAGCATCACGTTTGCACATAAGAAAATTGAATAGTCACGTAAAGTGAAAGTAAAACATACTAACAGAATCTAATAAATGCATGCACATTTACAATCAACTAAGAATGCAATCAGAATATAATACCAGCTTTCAGAACAATATTAAGTAGTAAGTTCTTAAACCCATCAAGTATAATATTTTGTAGAACTCACTAAAATGATTGGCGTCCATTTTATAGGACATTCCCCTGAAAATAGAAATAATATTCTGTGTGCACACATGTGACTACATAATTGCAGGGACATTGGGAAGGGGGGACCCTGATACACAAAATCGCATACCAACACCACGATCTATTTTCATACTTACTATATTAGAATTTTCAATGTGTAAATAAATTAATTTATAACAAATATAAACAAACGCAGCTTCAAAAAATAAAATAAACGAACAAAATAGCTTTTATTACTCTCTGAAAAAATAAACACCAACTGGTTAACCAAAAATTTGATTTGTTCTCCCATGGTTTGTAATGTTGAGAGTTGTTAAATCTGGAAAAGTTTTTTTGATTTAGGATTTTGAATTCGGTAAAACTTGTAAAACAATGTTATTTTATTATGTAATAATATATCATGAGAAAATTTTGATGATATCAACAAATTATTTTATTATTGAGAAAATATTTCATAGAGATAATAAAAAGAAGCAAGGAAACTGTGGAACTCTGGTAGCCTATTAAGTACCGGCAGAAATTGATTTAGGGGGCAAATGCACAGTGCCATTGCACCTCATTCTTCCAAGTCCGGGATGCTCAGAACTATGAGGGGCCATGCCCCCCCTAGACCCTACTTTGGTTCCGTCCATGCATAATTGCATGCTCAGTTAACATATATCATCTTACATCAGAAATAGTCATAAAGTGAAATGAGTGGGGCAACTGAGATGATTGTGCGTTTTAATATGACACAGCAAATACATATTCTATCAAAAGATAGACAGAGTGCCAAATAAACCCAGAGGATCTATAGGGCTACAAAATGGCACACATCACAGCCAACCAAAGCATCTAAACAAAATGGGTCTAAAATATGGATATGTGTCTAGGGAACTAATGCATAACACAAAGGCCCAATACATTCACAGGAACGGAATGACACTCGCACACATATCATCAGAAAATAATAAATACGTTCTCGAACGAAAAATAACAGAGAATATAAGCTTCTATTTCAAAGAGTCAGATATTAGAGTTTGCCCTCTAAACTATGAGAAATCTTTTATGATTAGATCTAAAAGAATAGTCTGAGATTAGATCTTGCCCCCTAAACTATGATAAACCTTGTATGATTAGATCTAACAAGAATACTAACATCAAGTATAATCAAATAGTAGATCGTAAAGTCAACAATTAAGTATTCCTATCAAAGAACACAACTAAATGCATAACACAGAAAAAATCTCACAGATCTGCAACGCCTTGTAGATCTAGTAAAATCACAACTAACTCTATATCAGTCGAAACAACAACAAAAAAACAGATCATATATACGCATATATTAGATCGAAGAGCTTAGATCTTACCGAAGACGGTGTTAATGGGGTTCATTGCGACCTGGTTCTTGGCAGCATCGCCAATCAACCGCTCAGAGTCAGTGAAACCAACATAAGAGGGCGTCGTTCTGTTACCCTGATCGTTAGCGATTATTTCGACGCGATCGTGTTGCCAAACACCGACGCACGAGTAGGTCGTTCCGAGATCGATTCCAATCGCCGGTCCCTCTCCTTTTCCGGCCATCGTTTCTCTCCCTTTGGTAATGTCGCCGAATAAGTAAGCGCACAACGTCGAGGGAGGCAAAAATGCGAGAGAGCTAGGGTTTATTAATAGAAGGAGGAGACTTGAGCTAAATGGACAGACTTTATAGTGGCATTGGGAGTTGCGTTCCAGAATGTTCGAAACCCTAATAGTTGGCAACCGTTGGATCTGTGGACAAATTGACGGTGTCAGATTCTTTCCCTATTTTCGCGGAAAAGGTCACGTTGCTTCGGCCAAATCATTTTTTTCGACTCTCTGCACCAGTCGGCTGCCAACTCTGTTATATCTTTATTAAAATATAATGCTATTATTTAATAAAATTATTTATATTTATATCTATATGTAAATTTATATCTACATTATTTATAAATATCAACATCTGCGAAAAACATTTAATTTCCTATTTCACAATTAATTATTACACTAAAGACAATTATGTCTATAAAATATTAGCTAAATAAATTTTATCTCTATGACTTCCAAATTTTTTGATAGATAAATTTTATCACTAATATTCCAAAAATCTAAAAAAATTTCAAGATAAATTTTATCACTATAGATTAGTTAGATAAAAATTATTTTTATGACTTCCAAAATTTTTACTATATAAACTTTATCACTATGATTTGTCAGTACATTCTTTTTTCTCATTCAATTCGAAAAATTCAATTAGAATTCTAATATGATGTGGACAAAAATCATTATTTTTTAGGATATAAATACAACCACTGAAAATTCATTATTCATTGTTACATGCTACAAGATCAGAAGAGCAAAAAGCTAAACTCATATATTTTTCATTTTTTCATACTTATTAGACTTTCAAAATATTTTGAACAACTTTATTTTTCTTATTTCATCTCTAATTATTACATTAAAGACAATTATGCCCATAAAATATTAGCTACATAAACTTTATCTCTAAGACTTCAAAAATTTTTGCTATATAAATTTATCACTATATATTAGTTACATAAAATTTATCTCTATGACTTTCAAAATTTTTACTAGATAAATTTTATCACTATGACTTGCGAGTACATTCTTCTTTTTCATTTAATTTAGCAAATTCAATTAGAATTCTAATATGATGTGAAAAAAAATAATTTTTTTTAGGTGATAAACACAATCAACGAAAATTCATTATTTATATTTTTCTTTCTTTCATACCTATTAGACTTCCAAAACATTTTGAACAACTTTATTAGAAATATATATGAGTAGATATTGGAAGATAGACATATATCTCTTCAATAACTTCATTAACATATTTGATTTTATATCTCTGCAGGGTCAACAGTATTTGGTGTTGTCAATCTGTGAGCTTTTTTTTTCCTTTGTCAGAACATTCCTATTGTTGGTATGGCATTTTTTTAATTTTATTTTCCATTTTTTAAAATATAACTATTGCATAAATGTTCTATTTACCTAATAACAGTTTTTGTAATTGGAACTAAAATTAATTTGTGTTTAATTAACTTGGTGTTCCCTTCAAAATGATAATGAATGCCTAAAAAAATATACTTTTCAAGGAATGAAGAGCTTAATCTATTAAATTAATATCCTAATATTTAATTGTTTATTATTAGTAGGCTTGTATTGTTTTAAGATTTATTATATTATGAGTAGAATTAGTTTTGTTACCAGACTTCTTGAATTCACATGGTGGTGAAATAGTTTTAAATTAGTAAATTATATTTAAGAGTTTTCTTAGTCTTATGTTGTAATGCCGGAAATTCTTATTGGATTCAAAAAGTCATTGAATGCATATATCAGCACTCTTTTGCTTCGTCAATTTCATACACTTCGTATTTCTAAAAAATATAATCAAAATTTTATGATCTAATTTTTTTTACATGCAACGCACGTGAGCATTACTAGTAATAAATAAGTAGATGAATTTCATATATTATAATAATTATTTTATCATATTACTTAATAACTATTCAAGTGGGGTTCATCATAGGTTTATTAATTATTATCCGTGTATGAAAGCACTGAATAATAAAAAAAATTGTCAATCATATATATATTTATAGTGCAGTCAATTTTTAGCACGACTCGTTAACACGGTACGATCTGCATATGAAATTAATGGGTCAAATATGAAATTAAACGGATCAATGGATAAAAAAGGGTCAACATGCTTAAATACAAAAAAAAATGATGTCGAATTCATGTCAATATCAGATCAATCCAATTTTAATCTAGTTAATTCATATATTTAAAACGGGTTAACGTGATTCGAATATGAACCTGACCTAACTCATTATAGGCTCGTTTAACCCGTTTATGATAATATAGTTTGTCTATTATGTATGCTTAATGTGGTCTTAACATTATTACTAATTAGTTCTTCTTTCTATTATGGTAATTTGTAGTATAGTTCTTAACATTTTTATAACAGTATACTAATATAGTTCTTGCTTTAATTTTTGAGTTGAAACTTGAATGCATTTTAGTTAATTTCATTGATAAGATGTGATATGTTATTGGCGAAAAAATTATTTAAAATTTTAAATGAATGATGTATTTAATAGTAATGAACATATGTGAAAATAGGTTGTATGCTAAATAGACCGTGTTATGTGTGTTAAACAAGTCATGTTATGTGTATTAACTCGAAAATTGTCTGTTTATTAAACGTGTCACACAAATCAAATTTGGGTAACCCATTTAATAGTCAGGTCATATTAGTGTTTACACATCTCGACACAATTATTAAACAGGTCAGGTTCATGTTTTGAGATTTTCAACACAAATTTGAAATTAATCTGACACAAAAATGACTTGACTCGACATGCTTGACACTCCTGCATATTTGTATTCACACTTAAAATCAAATCACAAATTTAAAAGAAAGATAAAAGAATTTTAACAGTAGTTATAATCAAAGTAAGCAGTGCTAACGATGGTGTACAATAATGGGGGTAGTGGTGGGCAATGACGATTATTATGGTTGTGACAGCCATGAGCGATAGCGATAGTGGTTGTAGGCGACAGTGATGGTGGTAGGACGACAATGATGATGGTGGGGAATGACAATGTCGGTGAGGGCGATGTGAATGTTGGTGGACAGTGGCGAATAACAATAGTGGTAGGTGTTAAGGGTGTCAATTTTTTACTCGAACACGAACCCAAAAAAAAAACACGATTAATTGGCACGGATAATAAATAAGTCAAATTAAGGTTCAACATGAATAACACGATTAATGGGTATTGTAAATAGAAAATAATTATTTAACGAGTATTGTAGATATAAAATAAGAATTTTATAATTTTTTAAATCTTATTATATTAGTTGTTGTCAAATTAAATAATTTTTTTTAACACGAATATTGACACGAATTCGACATACACCGAAAGTGATACGAGACGAAAATAACACGAACGAAAGTGACATGACACGAAACTGATACGACACGATACAACACGATTGACAGCTCTAGTAGATGTGGTGGGGATGGTGACAATGGGTGGTGGCGGCGGTGGGTTGTGGTAGTGAGTGGCAGTGGGGGTGGTGACGGTCGTCGACGGTAGTGGTGGGATAATAGTGATAGTAATAATAAATATAAGAATGAAATAATGGTGGACGGTGGTGATAATAACTGTTGTTCGGTGATGATAGTGGTGGTGGTTGTGACAAAAATGGTGGTGGGGTGACAACGGTGGTGGTAGTAAAATATTTTGTAGAGAAGTGATTTTAAATGAGTATAATTTTTTTTACTTATTATTTAATTTAAGTTGTAAAACTACTTTTAACTTATTTGAAAGTAATTAAAATAAGTTGTTTCAACCACTATTTTTTTTAAAGTGCTTATAAGAAATTATAAGTTCTATAAATACTTTTAAAAAGTCACCCAAAATACACTTTAAAGTGTCTATTTTTCCTATTAAATTTGAGGAGTTAATATTATCCATCGAATTACATTTAAAGTAAAATTTAAAATGATCTTAATCGTGAAAAATAAAAATTATTTTTCATGTTGTATTTTATTATGTAGAATATTGAATGATGACATCATGTGTCAATGATGACATAGTATCACCGTTACAGCTAATATTTACTACAAAGATCTAGATCCGTTTAGGGGTTAGATCCACTATAATTTTTTTATAGATCATTTATTATGTATTTAAATGAGATTAATTATTTATAAATGGATTGTAACACCCCGAATTTTCTTTTACATATGTATATAGATATATAGTAAATAATTGTTGTAAAAATGCTAATATATGAAAAGATGTAGGGATGAACTAAGTAGATAGTAAGACTAGGAATAAAGATATGATTTGAGGTAATAGGGTATGTTGTAGAAGTTGGGGGTAGCCCGGAGTCAAAACAC
This sequence comes from Ilex asprella, assembly GCA_023539305.1. NCBI lineage: Eukaryota > Viridiplantae > Streptophyta > Magnoliopsida > Aquifoliales > Aquifoliaceae > Ilex > Ilex asprella. The sequence continues at coordinate 22,117,431 of CM042196.1, forward strand.
ACTTTAGAGAGAATTTGGGTAAAAAAAAAAAATTTAGATACTGCCCTAGTATTTTGGTCATAACTTTTTATTTTGACATCATTTTGATCTGAAATTTGGACAGTAGGTAGTAGACTTTCAGGGCTATAAACGTGTATTTCACAAAAATTTTCCAATTCAACCTCTAAATGGGTCAAAACTACACTGGAATTTGAGGGTATTCTGACACCTGCGTCCGGACGGGAATAGACATGCGTCCGGAAGCGCATGGCAGAAACTTGGGCGCCTAACACGCGTCCGGACGGTAAGAACAAGCTTCCAGACGGGCCAACCCGAGGGCTACGCGTTTGAGACGGGTTTTGGGTGTTTTCTCCAAATCTTTACCTCATTTCACTCCTTCTAGCTTAGAGAGGCTTAGAGAGGAAAAAAGAAGGGAAAAAAAATCAAGGGATTCAAGTGTTGATGCAAGTGGAGAAAGATCAAATCTTCTAGTTCTCACACCAAAAGCTAAGGAATTAAGGTAGGGGATTTCTTCCTATTCTCTTTCATTGAGGCTAGAGCTATTATATATACATGTTTTAACTCTTACTAGTATGTATTTGCTATGAGTTCTTTATTTCTTGGTTTCCTTGCCATTATTATGATGTTTTACATGAAGTTAGGGTTGATACCCAATTTTTCTTGATTCCAAAAACCTAGATTTTAAGGGTAAATGATTCTCCTCTTAAATTCTTCATTTATTGCTGATGTGAGAACCTTAGAACTTTGTGTTGAGTGATAAATTAATATTGTAGTTGATCTCTTGTAATTTTCTTAAGTGGTTATTAAAAATGTCACATGCAAAATTTGGGAATTCTGTTAATACTTGGAAATTGCTAGTTTATTGAGAATATGTTGGTTCCCTTATTATATGGTTGTTGTGACGGACTTGAATTGCCTTCGAAAAATACCGTAGAGTATTAGAGGTTAGTCTATCCCAGTGGGGGTGAGATGGTTTCCTAACACTTGTAGTGAGTTGTCATTTGGTAATGTAACCACTATCGTTCACTGGAGTTCAAACTAGGGGTGGTATACCTTTCCTGGGGAGGGATTCGACACTACCATTGGGATGGTAGACGCCCTTTCCCAAATAGCTTGTGATTGATTATAATTGGTGAACTAGGTATAGTCGTTGGGTAGATTCTTGAGAAACAATCAACGTACATGGCATGGGATGAACCAATATACATCTATATATCTGCATGAGAATATGAATTGGATTATGTCGGAGCCGGTGCATTGGTATGGGACAATGCAACAGTAGACACCGGTCCAAAACCATTTGGAAATGGTTACTATTAAAGAATGCATTTCTCTATGTCCAATTGATTATCACTGTTGTATAAACTTGAGATCTGTTTATATGTCACGATTTTCTCTCAAAAGTTATATATGATATTTGTGAAATGAGACCGACCTATTTTACATTTTATAAACCTTGTTTGAGTGTGGGAAGATTTTGCTACAGAGTTTCGTGCTCATCCCCTACAATTACATATTTTCAGATCATGTACTAGATGAGGAGTTGGGAGTCGAAGAGCCCGTACACTGGGAGACTCCACTAGACGGGGAGGTGGATCCTGAGGTGGACGCTTAGAGCGACACATCCTTTTGTACTAGACTAGGATATTCTTTTGAAACAATGTAAAGTCTAGTTTATATTTTGTTATATTCTGCTGTGCTACATTAGTTAATTTTTGGTATGTAAAGGCCAAGATGAGTCTATTCTTTTGGGATAATGATGTAAATTCTATGGATAACTTTATGGAATCTTATTTATTGATGGATTATGTTAGTACTCTCATGCAGTGAATGGTGTTTAGAATGTAATACCGTCCAGGGTGTGTTTTGGGGTGTTACAAAGTTGGTATCAGGGCATAGGCTTTAGGTCTTACATGGGAGTTGTAGGGTATGGATCACCACTAGAGATATAGGATTAGGGTGAAGGAAATTGTTGGTCTAATTTTATAGGAACCATATGCTTTAGGTTAAAGTACTACCTATGATATCTTGTACATCAATGAAAACTAAATTGTGAATTGATGTTCAGGATGGACGAGAGAAATGTACGAGGACGGGGACGCGGACGTGGGCGTGGTCGTGGAGGTCAAGCGGATCCACCACCACCACCACCTCCGGATGCCATGCAAGGAATTTACCAATGCTTGAGGGAGCTCACCACTCTGGTACAACACCAGAATGGTAACAACAACCACAATGGTGGAGCTCATCCTCTCGCTCAAGTACCCGGCAAGGGGAACGAAGATCGAAGGATGATAGCTCTTCGGGAATTCTTAAGACAACGACCACCCAACTTCCAAGGGAGCTCCAATCCTTTGGAGGCGGATATATGGATCCGCCGAGTGAAGAAAATCTGTGATGGCGTGGGAGTTGCCGAGGAGTTGAAAGTTGGTTTGACGACTTACCTGTTTGAAGGGGAGGCTGACTATTGGTGGGATGCCATAAAGAGGAGAAGGGACACCGACACCCTCACTTGGGAAGAATTCGATCAACTTTTTCAAGATAAGTACTTCCCTGAATCGGTCAGAGACCGAATGAAGGTGGATTTTCTCTCACTACGACAGGGTGGTATAACCGTGATTGAGTATGAGAGGTGGTTCGACAAGCTCTCCCATTATGCTACGGGATTTATATCTACTGAGGCTGACAGGGCCAAGCGCTTTGAGCAAGGTCTAAGGCCGATCATTAGAGAGAAGTTGGTGGCTCTCAGGATCCGTGATTTTGGGGACTTGGCAGACAGAGCTGCACTGGTAGAGAGAGACACAGAGGATAGCCACCGACAACAGAGCTTCTCGAGAGGAGGTCCGATCCGGACGGGTGCGAGCACTAGTGGGGCACAGAGACAGACACCATACCGTCGCCCAAATCAGGCAGGGGGACAGAGACCTTAGACAGCTCGAGCAGCAAGAGGTGTACTGGGGAGGACAGCCACAGACCCCGTCAGTGTTTCACATGTGGAGGAGTAGGGCACTTCAGACACAATTGCCCATCACTTCCACCGAGGGACAACCCAGCGACAAGGTAAGTGGCTGCATACATCAGCAGAAGCCATTGGGAGCTCCAGCCCCAGGCAACGCCACCCAGGGGAGAGTATTTGCCTTGACCCAACAGGAGGAAAATGTCTCCAATGCAGTTGTTGAAGGTATCATTCTTCTTTATAATTCGTGGGCCCGAATCTTATTTGACTCTGGTGCTACACATTCATTCATACGTACTACATATGCTAGTAATTTGGGATTGAGTTTCGAGAAGCTAGAACACGCCTTGAATATTAACTTGCCTAAGAGAGAACAGTTGGGTACCAGCCAGGTTTGCAAAGGTTGTGTGCTTCGTATTGGGGAGCACTAATTATGTAACACCCCGTATTTTCTTTTTATATATTTGTATAGATATATCCATAATAAAATATTGTGGTGAATTTGTGGATATGTATAATACGGGAAGGATAAACCATATAGATTTTTAATACTAGAATAAATACTAGAGACGCACATAGATTGGCAAGTTTGAGCTTTAGAGACGTTGAAACATGAAAATGGGGATTAGATGAATTTCTAAGTACTTTTAGGTCAAGATAAGGTTTTCATTGACTCCGGAAGGTCGAAAAACTTTGGGAAAGGTAATAGGAAGTGCATTGAAAACTTGGTAGACGGAGGAAGAATCTGTCTGCTGATTAGTACCGGTACTGGGTACCGGTACTAAATGGTACTGGTACTGGGTACCGGTACCAAATGGTACCGGTACCGGGTACCGGTACCCCGTGTACAGAAGGTTTCTGGTACCGGTACCCCTATTCCAGAAGGTTTGTAGTACCAGTACTGGGTACCGGTACCAAATGGTACCGGTACACCCGATAAAAACCTGAACGTTTTTAATTGCGACGTGGTCCGACTTTTGGGCCTATAAATACTTTAGGCCGCCTCCTTAGTCGTCCATTACTCATCCTAAACCCTAGATAGCTTGAGAGAGAGGGAGAGAACACAAGATCAAAGAGAAAAACAAGAGATTAAGGGTAGATTCAAGAATCAAAACCCTAGTTCTTCAAGATTCAAGGTAGGGGGTTTTCTCTCA
>CM042196.1:22126540-22140674 GCA_023539305.1 Ilex asprella
GAGGCAACTTAAGACTCATGAGCATAATTATCCCACTCACGACTTGGAGCTTGCCGCTGTGATTTTTGCTCTTAAGTTGTGGAGATGTTATTTATACGGGGAGAAATTTCAAGTGTTCTTGGACCATAAAAGCCTCAAGTATATCTTCACACAGAAAGACTTGAATCTTCGACAGAGAAGGTGGATTGAGTACTTGGAAGATTATGAGTTCACGCTCAACTACCATCTAGGGAAGGCTAATGTAGTTGCCGGCGCTTTTAGCAGGAAGTCTCAAGGTGAAATCAATTATTTTGCAGTAAATAGGTGGAAAATGATTGATACATTGGAGGAGTACGATCTATGGGTGGATGGACCGGAGTATCAACCATTTCTATCCAACCTTGTAGCTCAACCAACGCTTCGGCGACGGGTAGTGGAGTTGCAATGCCTGAATTCGGAACTCGATGGGATTAGAGCCCGATTGGAGAATGGAGAAGCGATTGAAGGATGGTCATGGAAGAATGGAGAGTTGAAATGTGAGGAGAAATTATGTGTTCCTGATGATTCGTCCCTAAAGGAGGAGATACTTGGGGAGTGTCATCGCTCCAAGTTTGTTATCCACCCCGGTAACACAAAGATGTATAGGGACATGAAGCGTCAGTATTGGTGGAGGAGAATGAAGCGAGATGTGGCAAAGTATGTGAAAAAATGTGCAGCGTGCCAGTAGGTGAAGATTGAGCATCAAAGACCAGGAGGAGTCCTACAGTCTTTGCCTATTCCAGAGTGGAAGTGGGATCACATCACTATGGACTTCGTGTTGGGCTTACCACGGACGTCGCGCGAGCATAATGCAGTGTGGGTCATTGTGGATAGACTCACCAAGTCCGCTCACTTTTTGGGTATTAAGACCACGGATACATTCGAGACTTTGAGTCAGCTGTATATCCATGAGATCGTGAGGTTATACGGCGTTCCGTTCTCGATTGTGTCGGATCGTGACTCTAGGTTTGTGGCAAGATTTTGGCAAAGTCTACAACAAGCGATGGGGACAGAGTTACACTTTAGTACGGCTTTTCATCTCCAAACGGATGGCCAATCTAAGAGGGTGATACAGATTGTAGAGGATATGTTACGCGCTTGCGCGTTGGACTTCAAGGGGAGTTGGAGCGATCACGTACCTTTGGTGGAGTTTGCTTACAACAATAGCTATCAGGAAAGTATTAGGATGGCCCCGTATAAGGCATTGTATGGACGATCATGCCGATCACTGGCGTGTTGGTTAGAAGCCGGCGAGAATAGTTTGTTTGGACCGGATATTATTCGAGAGACTACGGAGAAGATTCAACTCATCCGAGAGAGGCTACGAACGGCGCAAAGTAGACAGAAGAGCTATGCAGACCACAGACGAAGACCCTTAGAATTCAAGGTGGGAGACTACGTATTTCTCAAGGTGTCACCCAAGAAGGGAGTGTTTCGATTAGGCAAAAAGGGGAAGTTAGCGCCAAGATATACCGGACCGTTTGAGATAATCAAAGCAGTAGGCAAGACGGCATATCAACTTCGACTACCAGCCCAGCTATCCAGAGTACATGACGTGTTCCACGTGTCCATGTTGAGAAAGTGTCACTTGGATGCAACCCCAGTCGTGAACTTGGAGGAGATTGAAATTCAAGACGGAGCAACCTACGAAGAGCAACCGATAGAAATTCTCGATGCCCAGGAAAAAGTGCTTCGCAACTAAGTTATCAGATTGGTGAAGGTTTTGTGGCAACACCATGGAGTGGAGGAAGCTACATGAGAACCGGAACAAGAAATGCAGGAGAAGTATTCATATTTGTTCACTACTTGAGGTAAGTTTCGGGGACGAAACTTTCTTTAAGGGGAGTAGATTGTAACACCCCGCATTTTTTTTTACATATGTATATAGATATATAGTAAATAATTATTGTAAAAATGCTAATATATGTAAAGATGTAGGGATGAACTAAGTAGATAGTAAGAGTAGGAATAAAGATGTGATTTGAGGTAATAGGGTATATTGTAGAAGTTGGGGGTAGCCCGGAGTCAAAACACACTTTAGAGAGAATTTGGGTAAAAAAAAAAATAGAAATTTTAGATACTGCCCTAGTGTTTTGATCATAACTTTTTATTTTGACATCATTTTGATCTGAAATTTGGACAGTAGGTAGTAGACTTCCAAGGCTACAAAAGTGTATTTCAGAAAAATTTTCCAATTCGACTTCTAAATTGTCAAAACTACACTGGAAGTTGAGGGTATTCTGTCACCCGCGTCCGGACGGGAATAGACACGCGTCTGGACGCGCCTAACACGCGTCCGGACGGTAAGAACACGTGTCCAAACAGGCCAACCTGAGGGCTACGCGTCTGAGACGGGTTTTGGGTGTTTTCTCCAAATCTTTACCTCATTTCACCCCTTCTAGCTTAGAGAGGCTTAGAGAGGAAAAAGGAAGGAAGAAAAAAATCAAGGGATTCAAGTGTTGATGCAAGTGGAGAAAGATCAAACCTTCTAGTTCTCACACCAAAAGCTAAGGAATTAAGGTATGAGATTTCTTCCTATTCTCTTTCATTGAGGCTAGAGCTATTATATATATATGTTTTAACTCTTATTAGTATGTATTTGCTATGGGTTCTATATTTCTTGGTTTCCTTGCCATTATTATCATGTTTTACATGAAGTTAGGGTTGATACCCAATTTTTCTTGATTCCAAATACCTAGATTTCAAGGGTAAATGATTCTCCTTTTAAATTCTTCATTTATTGTTGATGTGGGAACCTTAGGACTTTGTGTTGAGTGATAAATTAATATTGTAGTTGATCTCTTGCAATTTTCTTAAGTGGTTATTAAAAATATCACATGCAAAATTTGGGGATTCTGTTAATACTTGAAAATTGCTAGTTTATTGAGAATATGTTGGTTTCCTTATTGTATGGTTGTTGTGACGGACTTGAATTGCCTTCGAAAAATGCCGTAGAGTGTTAGAGGTTAGTCTATCCTAGTGGGGGTGAGATGGTTTCCTAACACCTGTAGTGGGTTGTCATTTGGTAATGTTACCACTATCGTTCACTGGAGTTCAAACTAGGGGTGGTATACCTTTCCTGGGGAGGGATTCGACACTACCATTGGGATGGTAGACGCCCTTTCCCAAATAGCTTGTGATTGATTATAATTGGTGAACTAGGTATAGTCGTTGAGTAGATTCTTGAGAAACAATCAACGTACATGGCATGGGATGAACCAATATATATCTATATATCTGCATGAGAATATGAATTGGATTATGTCGGAGCCGGTGCATTGGTATGGGACAATGCAACGGTAGACACCGGTCCAAAACCATTTGGAAATGGTTACTATTAAAGAATGCATTTCTCTATGTCCAATTGATTATCAATGTTGTATAAACTTGAGATCTGTTTATATGTCACAATTTTCTCTCAAAAGTTATATATGATATTTGTGAAATGAGACCGACCTATTTTACATTTTATAAACCTTGTTTGAGTGTGGGAAGATTTTGCTACAGAGCTTCGTGCTCATCCCCTACAATTACATATTTTTAGATCATGTACTAGATGAGGAGTTGGGAGTCGAGGAGCCCGTACACTGGGAGACTCCACTAGACGGGGAGGTGGATCCTGAAGTGAACGTTTAGAGCGACACATCCTTTTGTACTAGACTAGGATATTCTTTTGAAACAATGTAAAGTCTAGTTTATATTTTGTTATATTCCGCTGTGCTACATTAGTTAATTTTTGGTATGTAACGGCCAAGATGGGTCTATTCTTTTGGGATAATGATGTAAATTCTATGGATAACTTTATGGAATCTTATTTATTGATGGATTATGCTAGTGCTCTCATGCAGTGAATGGTGTTTAGAATGTAATATTGTCTAGGGTGTGCTTTGGGGTGTTTCATGGATTATTCTTCATTAATGATGAATAATCTATACTACTAATAAAAGGAAACTAATGATTTTTATTTTTGATTTTGTATTTTATCCCTACTTAATCATATAAAGACAACCATATCTCATTTTTCACTTTAATTCTTAGACCCTTCCTTTTCTAGGAGTAAATATTTGCAATACAAGTGCAATGAATATATAGTATTATTCATAGGAAGACTTTTCATATTCAAAATATTAGAGAAAATTACAAAACATTATAAGAATAACAATACTCTCCTTCCAAACCCTCACTGTAAAAATAGTAGAGAAATCATGTCTATTTAAATAATAGAAGCTACTTGTATTTTTGTTCTTCTATGTAGCTTTCATAACTTCCTTCGTTTCTATCTTTAACTTTTATTTTTCTTTGCAAGTTATCATGGACCTTATGAAAGCAGCACTTGTAAATGATATTGAAGATGATGAGCTCTATTTTATTTTATTTTTTGTAACAACTATAAGCAAATTTTACTTGTTAATTAAATTTTTATTCATTTTTATTGAGTTTTCATCCACTTTTTGGTTTTCAATTGTCAAACATTTACTGTAAAACTTTAATTTTTTCAATTCAAAGGCAATTTAAAGTGAAAAACTATATATTCTTGTTGAGAATTCTTTTAAATCTTGCCCACAACCATGGTAAAAGTAAAAACCTGTTGACACGTTTTAACTCGTTAACTCGTTTAATTTTGTATTCAACATATTAATTTCGTGTTTGGTTCGTGTCGTTTAAGGTATTGCGTCGAAAATTGGCATGCCTACTAAATCATGATACATTCTCATAAGTTTTTTGAAAAAAATAAGTTCATTAAAAAATAAAAAATGTGTAATTATGATTAACAAAAATGAGTAAACTTCAAAATAAGTGTCTATGTCAACGTCAGGGTCTTGACAGATACACACAATAGAGACCAAAAAAAAATCCTTGTAATGTTTACGTGGTGTAGCCGTTTACAATAAGTCAAAATAAAATAGATACACTATTGTAAATAATTATCTATCCATATAAGATAGTAACTAATCTATATAAAATAATAAGGTTCACTTTTTTTTTAATCATTAAGTGGTTACACATAAATTTATACTAAATTTTGAATCACATTAATAGCCATTGCCTCATTGAATAGTTAATTAAACTTTATACGACCTACTGATACTACGATTCACATTGATTTGTGATCCAAATTTTAGTAAAAATTTGGGTGAATATAACATTGTTGGTGGTTATAGCACATGACAGTATTGAGGTGGTGTAATTATTGCGTCTTAATATTTACTCTTAGAGGCACACCTACCCGTTGTTTGGGTTCAGGCATCGGCTTAGAACATCTCCAACATTAACTCTAATTTAAGTTTAAATTTAAAATGATCCAAAAATCTTCTCCAACATAGGACCCAAATCTATACCAAAATCAAGAAAAATTTATTCTGGACCCAAATTAAAAATGACTCAAATTCTATACCAAATTTTCAATAGTATCTTCTTACCCTATCCAAAACTCCTCTCCTTCTCTATCAGTCTATCTCACTCTCACACACACCCCCATCCCAACCCACCGATGTCATCGTAAATCTCAAGACTTAATTGCCTATTCCTTTTTCTCTGTTGAATTTTTCTCCCAAGAACACCCAAAGAAACCCTAACTTTCTTGATCACATCACAAGCTATGGCGGACCCATTAGCCTTTCCTTTCCATATCCCGTGTTCTTGATGATCTTCACTATTATTTCTTTCGGTGGAGCAAAGCCGTAACCAAGAAATTATGCAATTAAATTCAAGACCCTCAATTTTCTTCTTGTTCTTAAGTCTTTTCTTGATGAAACCTTCTTACTGATTGTAACCAACCTTTTGTTTTTCTTATTTCTCGAGTTCTTCCTGATCCCATTGACTTACTCAATCAAACTTTCTTGGTTTTTTCACGTTCGGCGCATCTAAGTTTTGTGCTCAACGCTATAAAAAAAATAAGTTTTAGGACAATAAGAATTATTTTAAAAAGAATTGATTAGAAATTTAAGTTTATCTATTGGAGTACCCTTTTTAGAAAATCATTTACTATTCACCATTATCCCTATGCTTAGTTTGGTACAATGAAAAAATAGAAAGATGAAAAGTATGATGGATAGATCAAATATCATATTTGGTAAAAAAATGATAAAAAAAGTGGATGAATAAATTTTTCTTCCAATTCACCAAAATCAATCCCTACAAAATTGAAAGAAAAGTGGATGGAAAGATAATTTTGTGTTGAAATGTATTTTATTTGTCTATGTATCCTTTGACATATATATTTTATTATTTTTTATCAAATATGATATTTTATCTATCTCTCATACTTTTTCAAAGGATATAGATATATCATTTGAGATATATTTATATATATAATGATAAAATATGTATTTATACTTTTTTTAAAAAAATTAAAATTATTTTTTTTTAAAAAAAATCCATCTTATCAAGCAAAAAAAAAATCATTTTTATTTTTCATCCATCATACTAAACACAAAGGAAGAAAAATGTATAATTTATACTTTCCTTCTTTGAAAGATAGAAAGTGTATATCTCGTACTTTTCATCCTTATTACTAAACGGAGTACTAGTCAATGATGTGCTCGGTGTAAAATCAACTAGTTCCAAATTGTACATCTAAATATTTAGTGAAAATTAGAGGTGAGTCCCCCTATATGTATTTATTTGGAGATAAGTCCGACAATGAAACTTATAAGGGGGTAAGTTCATGTTTAAAGTACCCATAACAGTGTTAAAAAATACCCCTAACAGTGTTAAATTTGGTCAATTATAGAAAATCATATGTTAGATTTTTGAGATATATATAATAACAAATTGTTCAAATTTTTTATGAAAACATAATTTATTATAATCTGATGCTTGAATTACGACAAAATCATTAGTCTATTAATTCAATTTCAGATTAAAAGATTCCATTAAAAATTAGAATTATTTTTTTTGAGTATTATTTTCCTTTGATTTTACTGAAACGTGCTTTGGAAATAGAAACGTGATTCCATAAACGTGAAAAGTGCTTTGAAATTATTTTCTTTTGTTTTTACTGAAATGTGATTTGGAATTAGAATTATTTTTTGTTTGATAATTTTTCCTTTTGTTTTTACTGAAAATCAATGTTACTTACCGGTACTTGTATCGCGACGTTCTTTATTGAAGTTTTTTTTTAAAAAAATTAGGATCTAAGTGTATTTTTTATGTTGCTGTTTGTACTTTATTGGAATTAATATTGATTTATTAAATTGAATGTTTCATATTACAATTTTTTTTTACTATATTACTTTTTTGGTTGAGTATGTTACTGTTCATGTTATTATTATTTTAAGCACGTTACTGTTTTTGTTGAGCATGTTACTACTATTATTTTCCTAAATATTAATATTTAATGTTAATATTTTTGTTTTTGAATATTACTTTTTGGAGTTTGAATAATACTATTTTTGTGTTTGAATTTGAGAGAGATAATTATTGTTAAGCATATTATTGTTTTTGTTAAGCATGTTACTATTTTTGTTGAACATGTTACTATTGTTATTTTTTAAAAATATTAATATTGAATGTTACTATTTTTTATTTTTAAATGTTACTTTTTTTTGTGTTTACATAGTATTATTTTTTGTATCTAAATGGTAATTTTTTTTTTGTATTTGTATTTGAATGTTAATATTTTTTATTTTTAATGTCACTGATGGTGCCTGAAGAGAATTATTATCTAAGTATGAGTCCGAACCGGGAGGTCAGGTCAGAAGTTCATACCAGGAGGTCAGACTGGGCGTCAATAGCTTGGGGGTCCAGATCTCAAGTTCTCTTCAGTTAAGACAATAAAGAAAATGTGAAAGAGACAGCTGGCTAGGAGTAAACTCCCCCAAAGAGGTAGGAAGTTGTAATCAAGGCACCAAATCCCAACCAACCAAGATCCTCTCCTAAGATCAGGGAAGAACCCACAGAAAAAGGGTAATGATCTCGTTGGATGTTTCCTAGAGATATGAATCACACTATAAATACTGTACATCGCTTCAATCAAGGGGCAAGAAACCCTGATATAGAAGACATCTTGTAAAACATTTTTCGGTATGAGTATAAACTCTAAGAGCAAGAGACTCCATAAAAAAATGGACTAGCCGAGCTTCTGAGCTAGGTGAACCATTATATTTTTTGCGTGTTAGCCATTCCCCTAATTCTCCTAAGAAATCCACCTTAGATATCACAAACCTAGAAGCATAGATTGAGGACTCACTCGAATCTTCGCACAATCTGCTCATCCACGTAAAATTATACCGTTAGTTTGGCACCATCTGTGGGAACGATTGTTCTCGTTACAAATACACTAATTCTTCAGTGATTGATGGTCTCGACCCAAAATATGAGCAGAAGCCAAATGAATCCCCCACGGGTGGAGAACCAACAGGATGCCACTAGTAGCAGACAACATGAAGATCCCCAGGTTTTCTTCCCCATCATCGAGGCTAATCCTTCTGTTGTAAATCCCCCCACGAACAACGAACTGGAGGCCTTTCGCCTAGCTAACCAACGTCTGCTACGGTAGAATGAAGAACTCCTGAAGCTTTTACAATGACCCCAAGAGGCACAACCATCCCAGCGAGCCCAGGATGATCCTCCTCACCAAGAACAACAGAACCTCAACCTCCTCAGTGAAGCTAACGAAGGAGGAGAGAACAACTAGGCTCCCCATCCGCCCCCTGGGAATGGTGACAATGAAGAAGTGCAGAGCCAAAACGTTGAGGTCTAGAAGAATGATTTCTTCCCTTTCCAACAAGAAAGAATGGAGCAATATTGGAAGCAGCGCTTCAAGGACATCCAACAAGAGCTCAACCACATGAAGGAGGTAGTATGGGGTAAGACCCTAGTAACGATGGATGCCCTGGTGCAGTAAACTGAGTCCCCATTCACTGCTGGGGTGTTACACTTCTCCTTCCCTCGAAGTTCAAAATGCTACAAATAGAAGCCTTTGATGGGACAAAAGATTGTAACACCCCATATTTTCTTTTATATATGCATATAAATATATATAAACTACTTGTGGTAAAAGTATGGATAGGTGTAGTGATGTGCGTTTTAATTTAATAGGTTGAAAAAGTAGAAATTTAGAATGTCAGTAGAAATCATAGTTAAAACTAGTTTAGCTAGGGAATGGGTGACATGAATTGTAAAAGAACTTCTAACAACTATTTTTGGGGTACAAATGTAGGTTGTGAAAGTTTGGGTTGGTTTTGGAAGGGTTTAGGATGGATTGGAAATGAAAAATGGAGGAAAAAGGCAAAACTAAGCAAAACCCTACCGGTACAGTCTACCGGTAGAGTATTGTACCGGTACAGTCTATCGGTACACTTTGGTCTAGAGAATTCGAGCTACTGGTACAGCCTACCGGTAGAGTATTGTACCAGTAGAGTCTACCGGTAGAGCCGAAAGAATTCTGAAACTTAAATGTCGCGATCTTGGTCCCATTTTAGCCTTATAAATACCCAATGTCGTCTATTTAGGCTCTATTTTGGCCACTCCAACATTAGAAACCCTAAGAGAGAAAGAAAGGAAGAAAAGAGAGGAAGAAAGGAAGAGAAAAACAAGAGTCAAAAGGGGTTATCCAAGATCTAAACCTAGCTTCCAAGAATACAAGGTAGGGGATTTTCTCTCATTCACTTACATTGAGGCTAGGGCCTATATATATGTAATCTTTTCACTTTAAATTATACATGTATGCTATATAATCATTGTTTCTTAATACCTTGTGACTATTACTATGATTTAAACAATATTATTGTTTGATTAACCCTTGAATCCTTTTTCTTGCTTAAAAACCCTAGATTCCAAGAGAGATGAACTTTTCTTTAAATTGTTCTTAATTGTTGATTTCAAAACTTTAGTGTTGAATATTGTACAACAAAATAATATAGATTATGATCTCTTACATATTTTCTTGGATTATTCGATTATATGACACATGTGAGAAAAATTGGGGATTTTACTATATTTGTAAAATTGTTGTGAATTGAGCATATTCTCGATTTCCTCATTGTATGGGTGTTGTGATGGACTTGGATTACCTTCGAGAGATGCCGTAGAGTGTTAGAGGTTAGTCTACCCCAGTGGGGGGGAGATGGTTTCCTAGCACTTGTAGTGGGTGGTCATTTGGTAATGAAACCACTATCGTTCACTGGAGTTTGAACGAGGGATAGTATATTTTTCCTAGGAAGGGACTCGTCACTGCCATTGGGATGGTAGACGCCCTTTCCTAAAGTGCTTGCGATTGTGATTGTGATTATGATTGTGATTGGTGGACTAGGTCTAATCGTTGGGTAGATTCACGGGAAGCAATCATCATACATGGTACGGGGATGAACCAAAAATACATAGAATTATGAGTTGGGTCGTTCTTGCCGATGCATTGGTATGGGACAATGCATGGGGAAGAAGCCCTTTTTCTAAATAGCCTAAATGAAATATTGGCTACTGTTGTTAAACTCATTTTTATTCGTTTGTTTAATTATTACTACTGTCTAAACTTGAGATCTCTTTTAAAATGTCCATGTTTTATTTCAAATGTTATATATGTTACTTGTGAAATGAGATCGGCCGTTTTCTATGTTTTTAAAACCTTGTTTGAGTTTGGGAGAAATGTGGGTATAGAGCTTCGTGCTCACCCCCTACAAATTATATTTTTCAGATTTGGTGCTAGAGGAGGATCTCGGCATAGACGAGCCGGGACATTGGGTGGCTCCACTCGAGGGGAACCTAGATCCCGAGGTGGATATGTAGGGCTGTAGCTTCTTTTGTTCTAGACTAGAATACTACTTTGAAAACACTGTATAGTCTATATTTCTTTTGTAAATTTCGCTGCGCTATAATAGTAAATTTTCATTGGGAATGTAAAGGCCAAAGATGGCATATTCTTTTGGGATATTGATGCAAATGTTATGGATTATTGTTAGGAAGTCTTGTTATTGATGGTTTATCTTAGTGCTCTCATGGTATGAATGGTGATTGAATGTAATGCCGTTCAGGGTGTATTTTAGGGTGTTACAAAGATCCCATGAATCACCTTAATACTTACAAAAATTAGATGGAGTTGCACGGATATTAGGATCCAGTGCGTTGTCGCGTCTTCGCCATCACATTGAAGGGGTCAACTTTAACATGGTTCAACAGGTTCCCCTAGCCTTGATCTCTTCCTTTAAAGATCTCTCAATATCTTTTATGTCTCACTTTATAGGAGCTCGGATCTACAGAAAGCCGAGCTACCACTTGCTGAATGTGAAACAGGGACCACATGAGAACCTGCGGTCGTATGTCTAAAGTTTTAATTCAGAATTTCTTAAGGTAGACATCCCAGATGAAAAGTTCGCTATCACTGCTTTTATTGCAGGATTAGGAGTGCAGTCGAAGAATTTGATGTTCTCCATATCGAAGAACCCTTAGAAAAGCATGACCGAGGTGCTGGCTAAAGCAGAAAAGTATATAAATTGTGAGGAAGCTCTTTTATCTAAGGTAGGGAGTTCATCTTCACAAAAAGAGAAGGGAAAGAAAGAAAAGAAAAGGGATCAAAGCCCCATGAAAGAACGAGAACGGGATATGTCCCCAAGAAGGGATAGGGACTATTCCCCAAAAAGTAGGGGAACATTTGAGATCACCTAGGTCCTTCACAACCAGAGCTACAACCGAGGTACGCACCTCGGCAGTTCACTCCATTCACCGTCACAGTATCACAGGTTTTGTACGTGGTGTAGAATGAAAAGTTCCTAAGATGACCACCTTGGATGAATACGGGTCCCGCAAAGAGAGATCCTGCTAAGTACTGCAACTACCATAGAGACCATGGTCATCACACTGATAATTGCATCCAACTGAAGAATGAGATTGAATTTCTAATCCAACGAGGGCAGTTGCATCGCTTTGTGGCCCATGATAATCAAAACCGAGCTCCGCCACCTCCACCACCTCAATAGCAGGCCCCAACACCACATCAATAACCACTGTGAGAGATCAGAGTGATATCAAGAGCATTCGCAAGAGGTGGGGAATCCAGCTCAGCCAGAAAGGCTCACCTACGAAGAATCAGAGCTGACGAAACACTAGAGGTGCACACTGTGTCCAAAATACCTCGGCTGAGCATAGCCATCACCTTCTCGAACTGGACCAATTGGTGGTGAGGGTTGTTGTTGCTCTGCTAACAATGGGAGCTCTAGTTCTAATGGACAATGGGAGCTCTGCCGACATCATTTTTGCTTCTACCTTCGACAAAATGGATATAGGCAGGGAAAAACTCAAGTCAGTAAGTGCCCACCTGTTGGGATTTTTAGGGGAAAGGGTGTTATCCCTGGGATCAATCCAGATCATACTCATTATAGGGGATCTTCCCTACCAGGCCACAACAGAAGTGAGATTTTTAGTGGTTGATGCTCCTTTTACAGTCAATATGTTGCTTGGGAGACCTTCCCTCAACAAGATGAAGGCTATCCCCTCCGCCTATCACCTGGTTATGAAAATTTCTACGAAGATCGGAGTTAGAATGGTCCAAGGAGACCAGCATGTAGAATGCTACATGACGTCTGTTAAGAGGAAAGAAGTAGAAAACATCCAGTTAGATGAGCTCGACATGAGAGACGAACAAGATACCAAACCAATGGCAATGGAAGAATTGGAGCTAGTGCAGCTCGACGAGTAGCCAGAGCACCTCGTTTATGTGGGATCAAAGTTGAGTAGAGAAATTAAAGATCTCTTAATTCATCGACTTCGCTGATCTCAACCGAGCTCGCCCGAAAGATAGCTTCCCCTTACCTCTGATAGATTTGATTGTGGATGCCACAGCCGTACATGAGTTCCGCAGCTTTAAGGACGCCTTCTGTAACACCCCACATTTCCTTTTATATAAGTATATAGTTATATGGTAGATAATTGTTGTGAAAATGAGGATATGTATAATGATGTAAGAATGAATCACATAGGTTAAAACATTAGAAATGAATAATTGGGAGACAAATGGATTTGGGAAGTTTAAGTTTCAAAGATGTTTGAGATTGGAATTAGTTATTAGATAAGTTTCTAAATGTTTTTAGGTCAAAATAATATTTTCATTGAATCCGGAAGGTCGAAAAACCTTGGGAGAGGTAATATGAGGTGCATTGGAAGCTTGGAAGTACTCTGGAATAAAAACACAAATTTTGTAAATTTTGGGTAGAAAATATTTTGGACACCTCTTAGTATTTTGGCCATAACATTTTATCCTTACATCCAATTGATCTGATATTTTGACAGTAGATAGTAGACATCAAGGGCTACAAAAGTGTCTCTAATGAAAATTTTTCAATTCGACCTCAAAATGGGTCAACACTGCCCTGGAGGTTGGAGGAAAAATCTGTCTGCTGAATAGTACCGGTACCGAGTACCGGTACCTCGACTCCAGAAGGTTTTTGGTACCGGTACTGGGTACCGGTATCATATGGTACCGGTACCGGGTACCGGTACACCCGATTAAAATCTGAATATTTAATGTCGCGATCTTGGTCCAATTTTTTGGGCCTATAAATACTTTAGGCCGCCTCCTTAGTCGTCTATATACCATTCTAAACCCTAGATAAATTGAGAGAGAAGGAGATAACTCAAGATCAAAAGAAAATTACAAGAGATTAAGGGTATATTCAAGAATCCAAGCCCTAGTTCTTCAAGATTCAAGGTAGGGGTTTTCTTCCATTTTCATCCAATGATGTTAGAGTTATTATACATGTATATTTTGACTCTAAATAGTATGTATTTGTTATGGGTTCATTGTTTCTTAGTATTTTTACAAACATTCACATGATTTGAACAAAATATGGATTGAAATCTATCAAACCCTAGTTTTTGGGGAAAATATGGATTTCTCTCTATGTCTTCACATCCTCTTGATTTCTAAATTGTTAGAGCTTTGTGTTGGGTATTAAAATGGTAATATGGATGATTTCATGCCTATTTCCTTTAAACTTGTCTTTGGTAACATGATTTGCGAAATGGGTATATTTCCTTAAATTGTTTTATTATGTACAATGCTTGTGAAAGTTGGGAAAGTTGTGGAATTGCTTATATATGAGGTTTTGAGTATATAATTGGTATGTCACTCTTGTGTATGATGTGGTGAGGGACTTGGATTACCTTCGAAAACTGCCGTAGA
>CM042196.1:22140774-22159828 GCA_023539305.1 Ilex asprella
AAACATTATTTTGACCTAAAAACCTTTAGAAACTTATCTAATAACTATTTCCAATCTCAAACAAATTTGAAACTTAAACTTCCCAAATTCATTTGTCTCCCAATTATTTATTTTTAATGTTTGAACCTATGTGATTCATTTTTACATCATTATATATAAAAGAACTATTAAACTAGTATATTACTTTATTAATATACGCATGTGGTGTATTACACCTTTGACTCGGGCTTAACTTGGTTTTTATGAGGTTGTATGGCAAAGTTTATGCCACGATTTTAGCTTTTGGACACATTAGATGGCACACCTAATGTTTAGCCGATTTTTTTTGGATGTTAGGATCTCTACTAAACTTCTTCTCTGTTATGTCTGTTTATAAGGATGGATGTTCCCTTATGAGTAGGCAATGTTTCTATCAATTCAACCTCGCCTTGCTCTCTTGCTTGTCGAAGAGTTTCTATAAAAGTTTATTTGTGCGGTGTTCTCGATTGTACTGTTTAAATTGATTATTCTTATAGCTCTGCCCATTGAGTCAAGCACTAGTCATCTGCTTGGTTTAACTATGGTTGATATTGCGTTTTCGTTGTATTTCTCGCACGTGTTTGTATTTTTTGCATGTGTTTTTTTGTCACATGTTTCAGGGCATGTGATCTCATTAACTGTTCTAATCATACGCAGTTGTTTTGTGTCATTTCATATCTCATAGTTTAGCTTCATAGTATTATTGATGGCATTAATTAGCTTCTCGTGGCCCAACATCTCCAAATAAGCATTGCATTACAAATTAACTAGTGCTTAGCTCTATGTTCTTTCAATGCATTCTTAGAATAGAAGAAACCTGTGAACCAAAGTGTGTGTGAGCTAGAAAGAGCATTGTTGCTTACTATGTTCACTCCAACTAAACTAACCGGTCACCATGAATGGTAAAATGAGAGGCACTATACCTTCTTCTCATGTGTAATCATGCTATGGTATTAATTCATACCACAATCAATATATTGTTCAAGATCTTCAAGTGTTTGATTAAAAAAAAAATAGGTTGTGCGTTATTTGCATAATCATCCACTTGGTTGGGTGGGGGAATTGAAAAATACTTGAAAATTGAGATGTAAATTGAAAAAGAGTAGAAAATTGAATAAATTTAAAAATTGTGTGTGCAATGAAAGACTTACCTTGTTTAAGGGACAAAATGGGACTTCTAATAGTTTTGATGGGGCAAAATGCCATTAATCACTTAGCATAATCCCCATGTGGACTCCGACCGAGGATCAATGCTTTGGGAAAATTCCATAAAGCCCAAATGCTTGAAAATTTTGACCAACGTATAGCCCAATTTGAAGGAGCTCACAAATGCAACTAGGCCCAAATTTTAGGCCAAATGATCTGAACCCAAGCAGCTGGTAGGTGTGCCTCTAGGAGTAAATATTAGGGAAATTTTGAGACTGGTCCCCCTATATGGACTTGTTTGAACTTAAGTCCGTCAAATAAACTTATTTGTTATGAAGTCCGTGTTTTGTCAATTTTACCAAACTATCATTTTCCTTTAGAAGTAAAGTAAAACTAAAAATTTAAAACTCCTAAATCTTAGGAGTTTGACTAACATTAAAAAAATTTCTGTCATATCTATCTATATCCATATATAAATTAGAAATATATATATATAATAAAGTAGAGTGAAGTTTAAATCCAAAAGATAAAGAGAGGTTCAGATCGTTTTGAGACAAAACATAAACACATCCAACGAACAATATAATTCCAACATAAAAGACAGTTCAGATCATTTAAAAAATTTTATCTCACGGTCTACAGTTAATCCTGAATTTCTTTTTTCGCCCATGAAGAAGCCTCTCATCGGAAGACTCTACTCTCCTATTTCTCATACATCTCTATCTCTCCTGATATCTCTCTTCTCTCTCTTATCCCAGTCTCCCTTCTCCAACGTAAATGAAACTTTTCTTTCCTCTCTCCATCTCTCTTCTCTCTTATTTTCCATCTCTTACAGTCGCTACCGGCGCCACCGGCACCACCAATAACAACCTGAACAAAGCAGCCACCGCTATCCCGCACTCAACAGATACTGTGATGCAACTGTTCATAGTCAATAGCATTGCAACGCTAACAGGCACTGTGATCGTAGTTGACCTGGTATGCCTCCCTTTCAGCCCATCTCTCAAGTTTGCATTTATATGTGATATCGTTAGTTTAGGGGTCGGGGTCAGTTCAGTTGATGGAAGATTTGGTTGTAAATTTTGGGTTTATGGCCAGTTAATACCAATGTTTGGAGATTTTAGGGTTTATAATTCCTATTTGTTTAAAGTGTAGCAATCTTTTTTGATTGCGAATCTATTTTCTTTCAATGAATTTGTGTTGATTTTGGCTCCAATTATGGAATCTCTATCTAGAAATCTACTATGTCAACATCCTTTATGGGTTTAATTTTCATTTATTCAACGTCATTGTCGTCGTTGTTCTTTTACGGCCTGCAATCGCCGCCAACCAATATAGGTTTGTTCTTTCTCTCTTTCTCTCTCTCTCTCTCTCACACACACACACAAACATTCTCAATTCGTATCTGCTCAATTAGAGACCCAATTAGGCCCCTGGGTATAGATCTCTCGACGCACACTGACACACCCATATATTGACTTTGTTTCAAATCTGTGTTAATTTATCTTAAAGAAATTTAGGGGTGGTATGGGTGAAGATTTGTGAATTGAATTGTTTTGAGTGAAAAATGAACTGAAATGATTGTATTTGTTTGTGAATATGGAGATCCAAGCGCAATTCATGGAGAGTTCCATGGCCAGAAGCACTTCGCTTTCCACACCGGAGGGTGAAGTCAACAACTTGATGCAGCAAGTGACCGAGGGATGGTTTGGTGGTTCACGTTGAAGCTTTGGTAATTTTCTGTTGCCTCATATCTGCAGAGGTGGATTTATATAACTTAAACTTATGGTGTTTCGATCAGTCATGACATTGGGTTGTAGACAATACTTTTCTTTTTGGGGGGTTTAATTGGAAATTATATGCACATAAACTTATCTTTCCTAATTGGATCTTCTCATTTCTATCTAGAAATGGGCTACTCATTTCAAGCATTCTTCAGCACAATAGAGGTGGATTTATTAAACTTAAACTTATGGTGCTTCGATCAACCATGAATTATTTGGGCTTCGATCAGTCATGACATGTTGGATTTTGTTTCTAATTATTGTTCTATGATTTTGATTAGTTTCAAATGGGTACAATATTTTACATGTACTGGCAAAGTTTTAGTTGTTTATTACGCAAAAAAAAAAATGGAAAATTTTGGCTGACTTGAAGCATTTTGGTACACTTGAGTGTATACTCAGTTTTCTTTTATATTGTTCTTTCTCTAACTTCCAACTACACATGGATGTGAATTGGTGAAATGTTTTGTTGTTATTGGAATGGTTATTTTAGTAAAGGCATGAGTCATGTTGCTTCTGCAGATTGTGGAATATGCAAAGAAGAAGGGCTTCACTTCTATTATAGTTGTCCACACTAACTTCAGTGAACCAGGTAAATGTTCTCAGGCTTCCTTTTCCTTGACTTTAATATCAAACTAGAAATGGATATTCTATTGAAATAAAATGCTTTGTATATTTCTAGCTCTGTATGTAGTACTCTGATTTCTAGCTCTGTTTCTTTTGGATTTGGATTTTACTGCACTTTATGTTACTTTAAGGTCGTTGTTATGCCCATTGCCATTGACCTATTGTACCACGCAAAGATACCCACAACCCGTTTGTTGTTATGTTCTTTAGGATTTGCGTAGTATGTCTACCCCTGATCCAGTGATGTTGATTTCGACTTCAATTTTTGCTTAGAGCTAATTTTTTTTTGGTTGAACTGCAGTTGTGTTCTTTAATTTTTGTTTTTTTAATTTTTTTGGTTTGTTGTTTGTCTAACCATGCCATGGGTAATTGGGATCATTTCAAATTTTTGTGCAGCTGCGGGTGTCATACAATTGCACAGCACACACGCAAACACAAAACACGCACACATACACCCACCCACCCCTGATAGTAAACACATACACATTCTCGGCATCGAACAAAAAAAAGAGTGGTAACTTTGATTTAATTTGTCCTATACTCCTATTGAATTTTTCCTTCATGGTTTGACCTTTGTTAAACTAATATTTACTTAGTTATAAAATGCCCAATTGTCTGTCTTACATTCCTATCGAAATGCACTATGCTCAGTCAAAGGCTTTGCTTGATCTATTGAAGGTTTCTGGAAATTAGAGTTTAAATTTTATTAACTTTTGAGGGTTCTACATGCTAATACTCTTAGACACACATAAGTGTTATGCACAACTACATGGTTCACTTTCTTGCATGTTGTGACCTAAGTCGCAAATTGAAACTTGATGGCAATCCAAATTGTTGTTGCTGTTTGTTGTTATTGTGTTACTATTTTTTTCTTTGCTTAGATTTGTATTTTTAGGTTTTGAACTTTTTTTTGATGGCTGAAGAAAAGCCATGCTATTTAAGGGTCATTCGGGTGTGTTTTAAGTGATGACTAAATATTACCTCCTAAAGGTAATCCTATCTTTAATTACTGGCATCAAGATTTATTGCTTTTTCTTTTTGTTTATTTTTTTTAGGTTGGAGAAAGAATTGGCATTGAAGTAATAGTTGGAGTTTCATGCAACAATGATACAACAGATTTTGTTTTAGAGTATAAAGTACTTAATGCTTCAAATAATTATTTTCTAATAACTAAATGGATTTGGTTCACAATGACTAAAAAATTGGATATATGAAAACTTTGGATTTTATCAGTTATGCAAACTTGAGAAAATTGTTAGAATTGTAAATTATTGATAGTTGGCTTTGTTTGGATTTTGATATGACAATTAAATACGAAGATTGATGCAATAATCAACTGTTTTTTTGGGCCTATGGGATAGGTAAATTCAACAATTGTTATATGCATGATGATATAAGCTTGATTTTGCATGTATATACGTAGAATTTTATTTTATGTAAAACTGTTTAGTGAATATGAATAGATATAATTTTTGTTTTCGATTTGATGTATAATTGTGGAATGTGTTTTAATTGGAATTTTTTCTTTTAATTTCTTAGTCCATCAATGGGAAAACTACTACGCAATTTGGAGTTGGCAATCTTAAAGATGGATTTTACTCATGTGTGAAACCACAGCGGACCCTGCCAAATTCTAAATTAGAGCATTTCAATCACTATCTTAGAAGAAAAGTGCAAGCAAAGTGAAGGGAAATCTTTGGTTGGAACTCCTATATGAGTTGTTGTAATTGTTATTTGTGTCAATGTAGGTTTTGGGATCTGCATTCAGGGTTCGTTGAGGCAGTGTGAAAAGGTAAAGACCCCTCCGGCGCAGCTCTCGCTCACATCTTTATAAAAACATTTCAAATGAAATTTAAGTGATTTGATTTGATGTTGAGTTGCTTGAATGAATTTGTTCAATGAGTTGATTTGTTTCATTGTGGAAGGATTGTACCGTGAAATTGATTCAAATAATTAGTTTAAGTACATTTAATTGTTAAAAATGTATTGATTTGTTCAACTAATTTCATTTTCATCAATTTTTTGATAAAATTTTGTTGCAAATTGAATTTGTTAGAATGAGTGGATGTAAGATTGCTTTATGTTTTTCTCAATTTTGTTGTAAATTGAATTTGTTGCAATTTTTTTACGATTAATATAGTGTCTTTAGACACGAGCAATTACTAGTATATATATATAGTAACTGACGATGAAATTTTACGTGGATGAGCAGATTATGCGAAGATTCGAGTGAGTCCTCAATTTGTGCTTCTGGGTTCATATTATCTAAGGCGGATTTGTTAAGGGAATAGGGGGAATGGCTAATACGCAGAAAGTATAGCAGTCCACCGAGCTCAGGAGCTCGGCTAGTCCACTCTTTTATGGAGTCTCTTGCTCCTAGAGTTTATATTCATACCGAGAATATTTTACAAGATGCCTTTTATATCAGTAGGGTTCCTTGCCCCTTGATTGAGGCGATGTACAATATTTATAATGTGATTCCTATCTCTAAGAAACATCCAATGAGATCCTTTCCCTTTTTCTGTGGGATCTTCCCTAATCTTAGGAGAGGATCTTGGTTTGTTGAGATTTGGTGCCTTGATTATAGCTTCCTACCTCTTTGGGGGCGTTTACTCTTAGCCAATTGTCTCCTTCACATTTTCTTTATTGCCTTGACTACGGAGAGCTTGAGATCAAGACCCTCGAGCTATGGATGCCCAGTTTGACCTCCTGGTATGAGCTCTTGACCTGACCTCCCGGTCCGGGCTCATACTCAGATAATAATTCTCTTCAAGCACCATCAGTTGCCCCTAGTCCATAGCCCAAATGAGCTTGGGAAGAGGCTGAGCTATGATTTAATTAAGGTAGACCTTCTTGTTCTGACCTCAATTCGCGCGTGAATAGATTTTTGACGGTTTTAGGTAATTATTTACTCACTCGTTTCTTACGCGCACTCTCCACTTCGTATTGTTAGCTTTAAATGTCTCTGAGTCGATGGGAATGGCTCTCATTTCCCCCGTTGAATTCTCTTCCTTCAAGCTCTTCATCTTCTTTCTCTTAGCAGCCAATGGTTTTTTCCTAATTTGTTGGCAAACTTAGGGTTTTGGTGAATTTTTTCCCTCTTCAAATTGGTGCGCGAGGCTTGTTTTTTGCCTTTCGCTTCAAACTATGGTTTGCATTCGCCTTGGATTAGGTACTTTTCCTATCTCTTACGCGTTTCTCTGTTCGAGGTGGTTGCTACATTTCTAGGCTTTTCAGTTCTTTTATTTTTGGAATCAAGACTACTGCTTGTCTCATATTCTCCTCTTTTTGGACCTGTGTTCTACTGTGCGTATCCTTCGTATAGGAAGTTGATGTGTTGACTCTAGGTTCATTAGGGAGTGCTTAACTAGTGTTCCTCCTCTCTATTGCTCTTTCAACGTTCCTTTCTCTTGTCCAATTATGTATGTCTCTTCTAAAGCTACCCCTTCCCTCTGTTTCCCTCCTGGGAGGCAGGTCTTTCAAAGAGGACACTGACTTAGGTAAATTGGGTGGGGAGATTGACAATTTCGCAAGTATTGATTTTGTTGACGCCAAGGAAAATACTAAGGACCATCTCCCATTAGCCTCCCCTGTGCCCAAAAACCCTAGCAAAGGCAAGGCCAAGGTGAATGGTGTAGGAATTTCAGGCAGCTCTGAAGGTGCGAGGGCTGCTTTCAAAATTACAAAATGTGTGGGCCCCAGAGATTCCTCTCCTTCCCTCATGAAGGTTCTTAGTGCTCGTTATGGCTTTCCTCCTGATGTCCAATTCTGGTGTCCATGTGCTTTTACCCCTATGTGTCCCAGGTTCATAAGAAAGTTTGCTTTTTTGTGGCTACTTTTGAGAATGACCTTCGTTTTCCCATACACCCTTTTATTAAGAATGTTCTATAGCATTTTAACTTCTACCCTGCTCAACTTTCTCCTAACTTCTGGGGTGTTTTGGTGGGTCTTCTGATTTTCTTCAAAAAACATAAGCTTGGGGTTCCCATAGTTTCCTTACTCACGGAACTTTTCAATGTTAAGCATACCTTCACCGATGATTTTTGTATATTTCCAAGTGAACAAAGGCCAAATTAGTTATCTCTGACCTTCCCAGCTCCCATAAGGGCTGGGGGAAACTTTTCTTCTTCGTGTGGGGCAGTCAGTGGGAGTACATTCTTGTAGATGTTTTAGATACTTTGTCAATCCCTCGGGCTTGGAATATGCCTAATAACCTAGGTAAGTCCTCGTCTGAGCGAGCTGAGATTAATTTTAATGAATTTTTGTGCTGACCTCTCTTCGTTTATCTTACTTTAATTCTCAGGTATTCGTCCTGAACTTAGCGCTGCAGACAGGTGGGCTTTGCTGACCTTAAAAGGTTATGATTTAGAGAAGTACTCTGAGCTCATCAAACCTTGGGTTCTCATAACGCAAGGGTTTAGGCCACTAGGGGTGACGATAGAAACCTCGATCCCTCTCTTTATTGTTGGTGCTGAGGAGATGGCTGGTAATACCACTACATTTATGTCTCTGGCTTCTTCTCTTTCTTTTTGGCATTTTGTTTACATATTCTTACCCCTTCCGAGTTTCCAAGCTCTTCCTCGATGGAAACTACACGAGAAGAAATCCATGCCAGGGTTGTTTAGTTAAAGAAGAGCCAAAGTAGGAGCAAACGCAAGGCTATGGTTGGTTCTGGTAGCAGCCCTGTTTCCCGAGCTAAGGTGCAGAGATCGGGAGTGGCCTCCTCCACTCCTCGTTCTAATCAAGGGACACTTATGCCATCGTTAAGCACCCCTACGTCACAGAGAGCTCTTCCCCCCAAGAGGCTCACCCCTCTTCTGAAAAAGCATTTAAGCGAGGTCCAACCTCTTCTTCTTCACCTGAGGTTAAGAAAGCCTAGGATGTGATCCCTAGTATTTCAGATGTTCCTACTACTTAGAGGCCCTCTAAAAATATTTTCCAGTTTCCTCTAACAAGCTCTAAGATTGAGAAAGGGAAACATCCGAAGGTAGAGGAGGCTAAGGGCTTCCTTTTTGACAATGTTGAGCTTGCGGCTGGGGACATTACTTCTATCCTTCCTGAGTTCGACATCCAGAGGTCTGCCACCATGCCCCTTGAGAGCTCTGTCAACTCTACCCTTCACCGAACTACTGTTGTAAGTCTTAATTCTCGCTTTGCTCCAGTTTTACCTTACGCCATAATTTTACCCTTATTATTGTTTCTGATCATATCTGCTCCTAGTTAGTCATACATGTGAGGGGTTTGATGAGTCGAGTTCGCTCTCTGGAGAGCTCTGCCAAAGCGTCAAAGTCTTTTGAGTTCAAAGTCGCAAAGTTGTCCTTCGCTAACCATGATCTTCAAGAGCAAGTGGAGAGACAGACTTCTACCATCTAGGACTTTGGAGTAGAGAGAGCGAAAGACAAGGATGAGTTAAGAAAGGTCAAAGAGGAGCTCGGGCTTAAAATCGATTCTTGGCCAAGGCCAGCCAGGAGACCTTTGAGGCTCTGAGTTCTTACAGAGTAATGAAAAGAGAGTACGATGTGTTGGTAGAGGTGAACAACGTTCTTGGGGACGAGCTCGAAACACAAAAAATAGTTGCTCAAGAGAAAGATGAGCAAATCGCCAAGCTAAGAGATGATGTGGTCACCAGGTGGGCCAAGGGATGGATTGCTTTCCAGGAGAAAGCTGAAGAAACATATCCTGACTTGAATTTTTATTTCGAGATTCCAATTGAGGAGGAGACAGAGGAGCCCAATACAGAAGGTGAGGATGGTGCCTTGGCCCCTTCTGCCACTAAGACAGCTCCTAAAAATTCTGAGGTGCCTACTCCGCTAACCGAGGTCATGTCTCGGGATGCCATTTCCTCTTTAGTTGTCGCTACGACTCTTTCATCTGAGAATGCTTCAGTTTTCATGATCACTGAGCTCCTTACTCCATCTTTTGCCACCTCTGTTGTTACCTTTTTCTCAGCTGACCTGGTGGGAAGAGCTCTTGCTAAAGGTGAGGTTCCTGCCCCTAGATTTTCTTAAGCTTCTACTGTCGATCCACCGAGCTCTTCTCCTGCTATTTTCGGTACCTCTGCCTCTGAACAATTGGACCTCCCTTCTGTTCCTTTTGAACAAACTTTGGATTTCTTTCTTGAATATGTCCATACACACATTTTTTTGTGCACATTAGTGTTGTCTTTTTGCTATACTACTGTAATTGCTAAGCACACTTTGTTTTTTCAATTGCTAAATGCAATCGGATTTGCTCTTCCTTGAGTTATTATTGTTACTGATGTGTTTCAATGTAGTCTACTATATCCTTCCCTGAATCATTGTTAATGTTGTGCTTTTTGCTTTGGATTCCCCTTGCTCCCTTGTTTAGAAGAGTACCTTAGTTCTCCTTAAGCATAATTATTGAACTTAGAAGAGCTGGAGAGCTGATGATGTGTCCAACTATGGTCTCATGTAAGGAAGACTTGTCGAGAGTATGGATTTTATTGATGAGGTTCCCTCTAGGGAGCATTGGATGGAAGATTTGTCATTTTTCATAGTCACAAGAGGTTTGCTGGATTTGGCAAAGATAATAAGTAATCTGGCACTAAAGTCTTTCACAGGTATACTTGCAGAGGCTATGTTGTTGCATACATGAGGACTTTAATGGAAGATGAGCCCAAGAAATACCAATCCCATTTTAACCAGAATATGAATGTAGATCTTAAGGCAGATGGCCTTGAATAGATATGCTTGAAAGTCCATGTAGCCATACGAATTGTCCTCAAGCCAAAGAAATCTGAGAAGTCTCCAAAGAAGGTCCAACGTTATTTTGGTTTGGCTTCGCGGTCTTCTTGTATTTCATATGTATATTTACTTTCCAAAACTGTAACTGCCACCATAATTTTGAAAACTCAAGGGACCACCGACTTTACTTTTCGTGCGTTTATTGGGCTTTTGGTATTTCTTATAAGCTTTGGAGCCTCTTCTTGGATCTTGAAGATTTTACATTCTTTGTTTCTTCTTTCCCTCAAGTTCCTGATGGCTGCCTCTCTTTCTTCTTTGTTCATGGAACGGACTTCCTTCGGGATCGAGTGGAGGTGACATTCTCGTCACTTATCCCCTTCAACGATGACACCTTCAGACCTGGAAGGGATCAAGAGGTGTTTCTTCACTGATTTGGACTTGCCTCTATAAATCCCAACCTCTAATGAACCTTGCAACTACCTTCCTCGATGAAAGGTTTGCTTCTTTGAAGGTGCTTTGGAGATGGGCCTTTGTCTTACCATCCATCCTTCTATTGGGTAGATCTTGGCTTATCATGGACTGAGCCCTTCTTGTCTTTCTCATGGGGGATAGGGAGCTTTGATCAGCTTTTTCATCTTCTAAAGGCTACAGGTTAATAACAAATTTCCTACAATAACCGAGTTTCTTTAATTTTTTGAACTTGAAAAGGATGAGGTTCCTTACTTTAGTCACTTTCGGTGGAGGTGCTTCAAAGTACAACCTCTGGTTCTTGACATCCCCCTCTCCTGAAGGGTGGTCTTAGCACTTTTTCTTAGTTTTTGAAAAATCTTGGAGGTCCTACGAGTATCGCTGCTTAGAGAATATGATTCCTCGCTCTTGGAAGAGTTTTTCTCATATAGGTAGGTATATTAGGAGCCTTCTTGAGCAACTTTTCTTTAGATGACAGGTTCTTACCATGTCGTTTTTAATTGTGCTTTTGTTGTGTAGGTGCCCCTGAGCCAGATCTGATAGAGACGATCAACATTGAACATGTTATTCATGATGAGCCCATGTCTTTCTTCGAACTGTTGACTTCTGAGAATCTTTTCATGTTTTGTGCTGTTGCAGCGTCTCTAGATTTTGCTTTCATTCTAGACTCCCATGTTTCCCTCCCTCCAAAATTAGATGAAGATAAGGGTGCTAAGATAAATTTCAAAAATCGTAGGAGGATTAGTTCTCCCACTTCATCCTAGTCTTCGTTGGGAACAATTTTGTTTTCCTCTGCTGGGCAAAAAATCTTGAAATTGCTTTTGGAGACAGAGACTGAAAGAGATAAGCTGAAGGAAGAGAATATGTGCGCCTTCAAGCTGTTATTCTTCTTGTAAGACATTGGATTTCCCTTGTATTAGATGGCAGCTGCATATCCATTACTACTTTCACTTTCTCCGAATTAGATTCAATTCCCCTACTGTTAACTATGAAACCCCAAAGGCGCGTTTAGCGGGGTTGAACATCATGTTGTATTCTTTAAGGACCTGGAATGATTCTGCTAGTTGCCTAATATGGAGCTCTAAATTTAATGATTTTACCAACATATCATCGATGTAGACCTCCATGGACGTCCCAATTTATTTTTAGAACATTTGATTCACAAAACGCTGGTAGGTGGCCCCAACACTCTTTAATCCAAAGGGTATGACCTGATAGTAATATGTTTCTATTCAGTCATAAATGAGGTCTTCTCTTGGTCATTGGGGTTCATCCTAATCTGGTTGTACCCAGAGAAGGTGTAACGCCCCAAATATCACCCTGGACGGCATTACATTCTAATAACCATTTAAGCATGAGAGCACTAAATAATTCATCAACATTACATCAAGAATTTATATGGTAACAAAATTCGGGCAGAGTCTCCTTTGTACGGGGAGCTCTACCACAAAACTCAACATGTTCAATTCTACTATAATGACCACACCGGGTCCATTTACTTACCATAAAATCAATTCATCAAATTTACATGTTATCCCAAAAAATAGGTCAAGCTATGGCATTTAGATCCCCAAAATCTAATAACTATGATAATGCAGCGGAATTACAAAATATGGCTAGGATTTACATTGTTTCAAAATAATATCCTAGTCTAGAACAATAGGTAGTGTCCAGCTAAAAGTCCTCCCCGGGATCCACACTCCCGTCTTGCTGAATCTCCAAGGGTATGGGCTCCTCAAGCTATCTTAACTCCTCCTCAAGAGTACAATCTGAAATATTTGTGGGTAGGGGGTGAGTACAAGACTCTGTAGGAAAATCCTTCCAAACCCATTCAAGGTTTTGAAATCAAGTAAAACAGGTAGGTCTCATTTCGCACATACATATCAATGAATTTTGAAATAAAATAAGGACATTTTAAAAGAGATCTCAAGTTTGTACAATAATAAAGAATTGGAAGGGAATAAAATCAACTTTACTTGGCAAACAATTTCCAACATAATCCAATCCACCATACACCATTTCCACAAGTTATCGCGGCATCCCATACTACCCGAAACTCTTGGAGAAATAATATTTTGTACAATGAACAATAATTTCTATTTGGTACCACTCAAGTAGGCTGTCGCTTCTCATGAATCTACCCAACGATTCTACCTCGTTCACCCATTTATAATAACAATCACAGGCCAATTTAGGAAGGGCGTGTACCGTCTCATACGGCATTGACGAAATCATTCCAAGGTGTTTAGTATACTAACCCTTTTCTCCGGAATCCGTGAACAATAGTGGTCATTGTCACCACAATGATCAACTACGAGCATTAGGCAACCATCTCACCCCCCATTGGGATAGACTAACCTCTAACGCTCTACGGCAGTTTTCGAAGGTAATCCAAGTCCCTCACCACATCATACACAAGAGTGACATACCAATTATATACTCAAAACCTCATATATAAGCAATTCCACAACTTTTCTAACTTTCACAAGCATTGTACATAATAAAACAATTTAAGGAAATATACCCATTTCGCAAATCATGTTACCAAAGACAAGTTTAAAGGAAATAGGCATGAGATCATCCATATTACCATTTTAATACCCAACACAAAGCTCT
The DNA here is from genome assembly GCA_023539305.1 of Ilex asprella. NCBI lineage: Eukaryota > Viridiplantae > Streptophyta > Magnoliopsida > Aquifoliales > Aquifoliaceae > Ilex > Ilex asprella. The sequence continues at coordinate 22,154,138 of CM042196.1, forward strand.
AGCAATTTAGAAATCAAGAGGATGTGAAGATATAGAGAGAAATCCATATTTTCCCCAAAAACTAGGGTATGATGGATTTCAATCCATTATTTTGTTCAAATCATGTGAATGTTTGTAAAAATACTAAGAAACAATGAACTCATAACAAATACATACTATTTAGAGTCAAAATATACATGTATAATAACCATAACATCATTGGATGAAAATGGAAGAAAACTCCTACCTTGAATCTTGAAGAACTAGGGCTTGGATTCTTGAATATACCCTTAATCTCTTGTAATTTTCTTTTGATCTTGAGTTATCTCCTTCTCTCTCAAGTTATCTAGGGTTTAGAATGGTATATAGACGACTAAGGAGGCGGCCTAAAGTATTTATAGGCCCAAAAAATCGGACCAAGATCACGACATTAAATATTCAGATTTTTATCGGGTGTACCGGTACCATATGATACCGGTACCCAGTACCGGTACCAAAAACCTTCTGGAGTCGAGGTACCAGTACTCGGTACCGGTACCATATGGTACCGGTACTATTCAGCAGACAGATTTTTCTTCCAACCTCCAGGGCAGTTTTGACCCATTTTGAGGTCGAATTTGAAACTTTTCATTAGAGACACTTTTGTAGCCCTTGATTTCTACTATCTACTGTCAAAATTTCAGATCAATTGGATATAAGGATAAAATGTTATGGCCAAAATACTAAGAGGTGTCCAAAATATTTTCTACCCAAAATTTACAAAATTTGTGTTTTTATTCCGGAGTACTTCCAAGCTTCCAATACACCTCATATTACCTCTCCCAAGGTTTTTTGTCCTTCCGAATTCAATGGAAACATTATTTTGACCTAAAAAAATTTAGAAACTTATCTAATGACTAATTCCAATCTCAAACGTCTTTGAAACTTAAACTTCCCAAATCCATTTGTCTCACAATTATTCATTTCTAATGTTTTAACCTATGTGATTCATTCTTACATCATTATACATATCCTCATTTTCACAACAATTATCTACCATATAACTATATACGTATATAAAAGGAAATGTGGGGTGTTACAATCCACCCCCCTTAAAAAAAGTTTCGTCCTCGAAACTTACCTCAAGTAGCGAACACTTAGGGATACTTCTCCCGCATTTCTTGTTCCGGTTCCCATGTATCTTTCTCCACTCCATGGTGTTGCCACAACACCTTCACTAGTCGAATGAATTTGTTACGGAGTACCTTTTCTTTGGCATCAAGAATCCTCACCGGTTGTTCTTCCTACGTTGCTCCATCTTGAACCTCTATATCTTCCAAGTCCACGACCGGCGTGGTATCCGATTGACATTTTCGTAACATTGAAATGTAGAACACGTCATGAACTCCTGGCAACGGTTCTGGTAACCGAAGTTGGTATGCTACTTTGCCCACTGTCTTAATCACTTCAAATGGACCGATGTACCTTGGGACGAGTTTTTCTTTCTTGTCGAATCTAAGTATGCCCTTCTTGGGTGACACTTTGAGAAATACAAAGTCTCCCTCCTTGAATTCCAAAGGCCTTCTTCTCCTATCCGCATAGCTCTTTTGTCGACTCTGTGCTGTGCGTAATCTCTCCCGAATGAGCTGAATCTTCTCCGTTGTCTCCCGTACAATCTCGGGCCCAAACATACTACTCTCGCCGACTTCCAACCAATAGGTCGGGGATCTACATGGTCTCCCATACAAAGCTTCATATGGTGCCATCACGATACTTGCTTGGTAGCTATTGTTATACGCGAATTCCACCAACGGTAAATGATCGCTCCAACTCCCCTTGAGGTCCAACGCGCAAACACGTAGCATGTCTTCCACAATCTGAATCACTCTCTCGGATTGGCAATCGGTTTGAGGATGGGAAAGCAGTGCTAAAATATAACTCTGTCCTCATGGCTTGTTGTTGACTTTGTCAAAATTGTGCCACAAACCGCGAGTCACGATCCTACACAATAGAGAGCGAAACTCCATGCAACCTGAAAATTTTACGGAGGTAGACTTGCTCAAGTCTCTAAGTTATCTGTGGTCTTCTTACTCAAGAAATGGGCAGACTTGGTGAGTCTATTCACAATAACCCATACTGCATTATGCCCACGCTACGTCCGTGGTAAACCTGACAGAAAATCCATGGTGATGTGATCTCACTTCCACTCTGGGATAAGCAAAGACTGTAGTAATCCTCTAGACTTTTGATGTTCGATCTTCACCTGTTGGCACACCGTGCACTTTGAAATGTATTTCACCACATCTCGCTTCATTCCTCTCTACCAATATTGTCGCTTCATGTCCCTATACATCTTTGTGCTACCGGAGTGGATAGCAAACTTAGAGCGATGGCACTCTCCACGTATTTCCTCCTTTAGGGACGAATTATCGGGAACGCATAGCTTCTCCCCAAATTTTACATCCAAATCCACATACTTTTTTTTTTTAAGGAAATAATTTAAGAAAGATTTAACATAATATCATCGAAATTACCATTTTATTGGTCAATACCAATCACTAGAGTTTTGAATTAAGGAACAAATAAATAATCAAGTTGTGAAATTAAGAACAAAGTAACAGATGCATATCAAGCTTGTAATCAAGAACTAAAGATTATCAAGTTTTGAACTCAAGAACAAGGAGGAATTAAGTGTTGAAATCAATAATAAATGAATATCAAGCTTGAAAATCAAGAGCAAAGGAATATCAAGTTTAGATCTCAAGAACAATTGAATATTAAGGTTAGAATTCAAGAACAAATGGATATCAAGTTTAGATTTCAAGAACAATCGAATATCAATGTTAGAATTCAATAACAAATGAATATCAAACATTGAATATCAAGAATAAATGAATCACAAGGGGTAGAATCAATAACAAATGAATATAAAATTTAGATATCACGAACCAATGGATCATCAAGCTTGGGAAATTAAAAATAAAGGAACAACCAAGTCTTGAAATCAATAACAAATGAATAATCAAGCTTGGCAATTAAATCAATAACAAGGGAATGATCAAGCTTGGGAATTAAGAACAAGGGAACAATCAAGTCTTGAAATCAAAAACCAAGGAATGTCAAGTATTGAATATCAATAATACATGAATTACAATAGTTAGAATCAATCAAACGAATATCAAATTTGGCTATCAAGAGCAAATGAGTATTAAGCTTAGAAATCAAGAACAAATGAACAATCACTTTTTGAAATCCATAACAACGAATATCAAGCTTAGAATTCAAAATAAAGGGACAATCATGTATTGAAATCAATAACAAACAACTATCAAGGTGTGAAATTAAGAACAAAGAAATATGAAGCTTTAGAAATCAAGACCAAAAGAACACTCAAGTCTTGGAACCAAGAATAAAGAATATCAAGTATTGAATATCAAGAATAATTGAATCACCGAAATTAGAGTCACTATCCAGTGCATATCAAATTTAGATCTCAAGAACAAATGAAGAAATCAAGAGAACACATAATTCCCTTGAAAACAAGGGTTTCGAAGGCATAAGAAAAGATTTAGGGTTCACTCAACTATAATATATCTTAGAACAAGGTAATATTAACAAGAATGGCAAGACATGAGGATTTCATAGCAAATAGATATGATTTAGAGTCAAGAAATACATATAAGTAAGCCTACTGGTAACTAAAATGTAATTCGCTTGCACGTAACCCTTACAGACCCGCCTAGTATCCCCCTGTTCTCCCGTAGGCAAGTCAACATATAAAGCATGTTCTAGCTCCTCGAAACCCAATCCCACTTTCAAAGCGTCCGCAGTACGTATAGAAGAATGGGTCGCATAGGACTCCAATAAAATTCGGGCCCAAGAATTGTAGAGGAGGACAATACCTTTCACAACGGTATTGGAGACATCTCCCTCCGGTTGAGTCAAAACAAAAACCCTTCCTTGATGGGCGCCACCGGGGGCTTGAGCTTGTAACGGTCTCTGTGGTGGTCGTGGCTGTCGTAGCGGTGGCATGTTTTCATTCACTCGCCCAGTTGCTGAGTTGATCTTGGTGGAAAGCAATGGACAATTATCTTTGAAGTGTCCAACACCTCCACAGGCAAAGAGTCGGTGTGTATCCGTGCCTACTCTCTCGGGTACGCCTCCCACTCCTTGAGCTATCTGAGGTCTCTGCTGTGTTGGCCTTTGTAGAGGTGGTTTGTTTGCTGGTACTTGTTCAGATGCTTGTTTGGTCCTTGGGGGAAACAAGGGGCATCTATACTTGAAGTGTCCATACTCTTTGCATGCAAAGCATTGGTGCGGGTCACTGCTTGTTCTAGCCTGAGTCACTTCATCTTCTCGAACTATCTGAAGTCTCTGTCCAATCACGTCCACGTCCGCGTTCAATTTCACATCCTCGTTCACATCCACGTCCACGTCCACGTCCTCGAGATACTTGTATTCTCGAATTCAGGGTGTGACCATCTTCTCACGATGGGAAGGCCTCAAATCTCGTTCAAAGCGTTTAGCCCTCTTTGCATCAGTGGCCACAAACTTGATTTGCGTAGCAAGACAACTCCTCGAATTCGAACAAATAATTAACCCCTATCCTAAATAAACAACAAATCTAACCTATGTGATGAACACATAACCACAAACAAATTCTAGCCTAAGATTTCTTCAACCTAGTCCTACCTTTCTAAAGACTAAGCTCTGATACCAACTTTGTAACGCCCCAAATATCACCCTGGACAGCATTACATTCTAATAACCATTTAAGCATGAGAGCACTAAATAATTCATCAACATTACATCAAGAATTTATATGGTAACAAAATTCGGGCAGAGTCTCCTTTGTACGGGGAGCTCTACCACAAAACCCAACCTGTGCAATTCTACTATAATGACCACACCGGGTCCATTTACTTACCACAAAATCAATTCATCAAATTTACATGTTATCCCAAAAAAATAGGTCTAGCTATGGCATTTACATCCCCAAAATCTAATAACTATGATAATGCAGCGGAATTACAAAATATGGCTAGGCTTTACATTGTTTCAAAATAATACCCTAGTCTAGAACAAAAGGTAGTGTCCAGCTAAGAGTCCTCCCCGGGATCCACACTCCCGTCTTGCTGAATCTCCCAGGGTACGGGCTCCTCGAGCTATCTTAACTCCTCCTCAAGAGTACAATCTGAAATGTTTGGGGGTAGGGGGTGAGTACAAGACTCTGTAGGAAAATCCTTCCAAACCCATTCAAGGTTTTGAAATCAAGTAAAACAGGTAGGTCTCATTTCACACATACATATTGATTAACATCAATTAGTTGTAAATTAAAAGTAGTAAAAAAAATCGAATTAGTAGAATCACCACACTAAAAACTTGTAATTAAAGTGAATTAGGGTTAGTGTGGGAATTATTTACTTTAACAGTTTTATCTAAAATTGCAGGATAAATGCAGAAATAAAGAAAGACAAAGGGAGCAATGTCAAGAAGATGGAAACTCAAGGAGGTCAAAGTGTAATAGTCCAACATGAAGAGCCAGCACATCATGCAACTTGCAAATCCACTTGCACCACCGTCCAGACGGTGGGACTGCCGTCCGGACGGTGGCCATTAGTCAGCACATGCAAGCCTTCCACCTCATGCTTCCTTGCTTGCCTATAAATAGGCACCTTCAGCTCCTTTGCAAAGCAGGCCGGAACAGAGAGCTTTCAAGTGAAAATCCAAAGA
>CM042196.1:22159928-22175436 GCA_023539305.1 Ilex asprella
TTGAGTTGAATTCGAATTAACCTCTTTAAATTGAACATTATACCTATAGGTCATCTCTCACATTATACATGTTTTCCAATCACTCTCTTGTTAGTAATGTAAGATAGTTAGTAATGTAACGTATCCCACATTGAAAAAGTTGAAAGGGAGTGTAAGAGCTTAAAAAGAGAAACACACCAAATTTTATAAATTTGGATGGTGGAAAAATTTGGACGGAAGCTCCAAATATTTCAAATCAATGATCTTTGATTTGATTTTAAATAAAATAATTTTTAAAGTCATAATATCTAGACCTGATATTGCTTTTTCTGTAAGCAAACTTTCAATATATACAAGTAATCCTAGTACCGATCATTGAAGGACTATTGAAAGAGTTCTCAATTATTTTAAAAGGACAAAGTCATTTGCCTTATTTTATAACAAATTCCCTTCAGTACTAGAAGGTTATACTGATGGTAGTTGGATAACTAGTATTAATGATAACAAATCAACGTTTGGTTGGATTTTTACTTTAGGTGGAGAGCTATATCACGGGCTTCGAAGAAACCGACGTGTATTAGTCATTCCATAATAGAATCTGAATTTATTGCGTTGGCAGCAGCAGGTAAAGAGGCAGAATAGCTAAGAAATTTATTGTTGGATACAAAGTTGTGGCCATAACCGATGCCAGTAGTCTCTTCGCACTGTGATAGTCAAGCAACTATGTCTAAGACTTTTAGCAAGATTTATAATGGTAAATCTAGGCATATTGCTTTAAGACATGAATACATTAGACAACTACTTTCTAATAGTATAATCACAATTGTCTATGTCAGGTTTGGTAAAAACTTGACTAATCCATTAATTGAAGGACTCTTGAGATATATGAATAAAAGTACTACGAGTACAATGTGTCTTAAACAATTCTAAATTTGTCACTAATAATGGAAACCCTACCTTTCTAGTTGCTTAACAATTTTAAAGGTTTAAGTGGTAATAACAAGCTATTAGTGATTGTTAGCAAGCACAAAGTTTTATACATGGTGCTTATGGAAAAGAAGGTTGAATATTAATTATTTTTAAGAATTTGTGTTCGGTTTTATAAACAAGAAAGTTCAAAATTTGAAATTTTAATAGCTCTTCACCTATGTGAACACAAGAAGTGGTGCTGCTTCTATCAAGAGTTTGAAAATAAAATTTTTGTAAGTGTTCATGAAACTAGGAGGTAGCACAAGACCATAATATGGTGTTAAAGCTCACGGTGAACATATTTAGAAAAACTTGTAAGTTTATGTGTATGATATTTCTGATCTTGTTATAAAAAATCAAGGTTTAATAAATTTAAATAACCATTAATTTTGACATGATTTTGAAATGTTTATACTAATAACAGGTTTAAGTCGAAAGACACTTTCAATATGCATAAACTTTAGTTGATATTGATCACTTACATTACTATTTAAGTGGGGGATTGTTAGTAATGTAAGGTATCTCACATTGGAAAAGTTGAAAGGAAGTGTAAGAGTTTAAAAGGAGAAACACACAAAATTCTATAAATTTGGATGGTGGGAATATTTAGAAGGAAGCTCAACATACTTCAAATCAATTAGCCTTGATTTGACTTTAAATATAAGAAAAATTTGGAGGTCGATTCTCCTATATAGACTTGTTTGGACTTAAGTCCATCAAGAAAACTTATTTGTTATGAAGTTTATTTTTTTTTTTTTTTGGTCAATTTTACCATATTATTCCTTCCCTTTAGAAGTGAAATAAAACTAAAATTAAAAAATCTTAAATCTTAGGAGTTTGACTAACATTAAAATCTTTTCTCTCTCATATCTATTTATATTCATATATAGGTTAAGAATTTGACTAACATTAAAATTTTTCCTATCTCTTATCTATCCATGGCCACACACACACACACACACACACATATATATAGTAACATTAAAAATAAAAAATAATAACATTCAAATACAAAAAATAAATTATCATTGTAACATACTTAATAATAATTATTTCTCTCAAATTCAAACACAAAAAATAGTAATATTAAAAAAAACAGTAACATTGAATATTAATATTTAGGAAAATAATATTAGTAACATTCTCAACAAAAATAATAACATGCTCAAAATAATAGTAACATGAATAGTAACAAACTCAACAAAAGCAGTAATATGAATAGTAACATAATAAAAAGAATAGTAATATGAATTTAAATATATATGTTAGGTATTGTATTGCCACCATCACATCATCGTCACCTCCCAAGCAACGTCAATCATCACGTTGCCATCACATCCACAACAACGCTCACCACCATCATCATCACAAAAAATTTCATTCAAGTTTCACTCTGATAGCTCATTTTTACTCTACATCACCGCCACCACTATACTTGCATCATCTGCATAACAACCCAACGTATATATATTTATAGAGAAAGAGAGAGAGTATATATATATATAGAGAGAGAGAGAGAGAAAGAGCATAAATATATACAGAGAGAGTGCTTTGAATTTGAATTTGAATTTTAAATTTATGATAGAGATTTTATTGACATATTTTAATTGACATTGAATTAAGGGATAACAATTTCTAAAATAGAAAATTAATTTAACTTCCTTTAAATAAAGGGTATTTTTTAGATAAAAAAAATGAACTTAAATCATTACATATAATTTTAAACATACACTTAGCCTCTTATAAGTTTTCTTGCAGGACTTATCCCCAAACAAGTACATCTAGGGGCACTCACTTCCAATTTTTACTAAATAAAATAATATTTAAAGTCAAAAGATGGGCACTTGGGGCATCTTGGGCTTGAAGCCCATAAACAATTAATTATTTTTGTATTAATTAAGTAGTTTTTGGCCCAAGAGTTGTGTCTCCTCTCTTTAGCCCAAGAGTTGTGTCTTTTCTATACATCTTTAATACTACTTGGAATGATTATCAAAAAAAATTGTTGCACACTTCTGAAGATTTTACCATAAACCAACTCATGAAGCATATTTGAATAGAAGAAGAAACTCGCAGTCGTGAGAATAAAAATGCTTCAGAGTTTGGTTCTAAAGTAAACAATATTGAGTCTAATACAAAGAAGTCCACAAAGGCTGGTAATATTTCTGAAAATAAAAGGAAGTATGCTATATCTTCATGTAATAATTCTACCAACTTTAAGAAGAACAATACATATTTTTTCTGTGGCAAGAATGAACATTTCAAGAAAGAACTCAGGTTCTATAAGAAATTGAAGATAAAGACAAACGCTGGACAAAAGAAGGCCAATATTGTTGAACGTCCTCCAAGTCCTTCTGAAATTATAGTCATGGTTGCTAAACTTAAAATCAGCATGATTACAAAATGTAACATTTCAACAACTGACAAAACTGCAAATTAGTGGTATGATTTTGGTGTGACAGTCCATGTTTTGTAATGACAAAAATATGTTCAAGAACTATGAAGTTGCATCAAATGATGAAAATGTTATGATAGGGAATTATGATATTGTCAAGGTGCATGGAAAAGGGACTGTTGAACTGCAGTTTACCTCTGGAAAGAAACTGATTTTGATGAATGTATTTCATGTTCCTTATGTGAGAAAAAAATTGATATTTGTAAGTTTGTTGTGCAAGAAGGGCTTCAAGGCTGTCTTAGATGCAGAAAAAATTATATTTTTTAAGAATGGTGTTTTTGTTGGACAAGGGTATTTATGTGATGACATGTTTAAGTTGAGCATCAATAAAATTGATATTTCTGTTAATATTCTTGAGTCTCCTTTTAATTTATGGCATGCTCATTTATCACATGTTAATTATGGATCAATTAGATATATGTCTAGGCATGGTTTAATTCCATGTACAAATGAAAATTTTGGAAAATGTGAAATCTGCATACAAACAAAAATGACTAAAAAATATTTTCCAAAGAATGAAAGAACAACTGAAACAATTGAACTTGTGCATTATGATATATGTCAATTAAATGGTCATTTAACTAGAGGAAGAAATAGATATTTTATTACTTTCATTGATAATCATTCAAGTTTTACTCATTTTTATTTGATGAAAACTAAAGATCAAGCATTTGACATGTTTAAATATTATAAAACCTTGGTTGAAAATCAATTCAAAAAGAAAATTAAATTCCTACAAAGTGACCGAGGAAGTGAATATTTTCGAATTGAATTTACTATTTTTTGTGAAGAACATGGTTTGATTCATCAAACGAGTGCACCTTACACTCCACAACAAAATAGTTTGGCTAAAAGAAAGAATAGAACATTGGTAGATATGATTAATTCTATGCTACCAACAAATCTATGGGGAGGAGCTCTATTAACAGCTTGTCATGTGCACAATAGAATATCCTCAAAGAAAACAAAAACCTCTCCATATGAAATATTGAAATGAAGAAGGTCAAACTTAAGCTATTTGAGAGTATGGGGCTGTATGGCTAATTATAGAGTTCCAAATCCTAAAAGAACCAAATTAAGACCTAGCGCTCTTAAGAGTGTTTTTTGTGGGTTATGTTGAAAATTCAAAAGCATATAAATTGTTGAATATAGAGTCGAATGCTATCACAGAGTGTACAGATGTTGAATTTTAGAAACAAGTTTTCTTGGAAATTCAAATGTCAATCAACAATCGAATAGAGAAAATGTTGAACCTCTAATTACACAAGACATTAATATGAATAAGATTTCTTCTTTAAATAATAAACGGAAATGAGTTGAACCTCCTAGTGAACCCAGGAGAAGTCAAAGGGTAAGAAAAGAGAAAAACTTGGATTCTGATTTTATTTCTTCACAAGCATAGTCATCTTGGTTGAAGGAAGTAGAGATGAGATTTTAAATAAGATACTTATGCATTTGGAAGAAGATCCTAAAACTTATAGTGATGCAATGGCATCAAGATATTCCAGTTTTTTAAAGGAATTAATAAATGATGAAATGGATTCACTTCTATCAAATGGAACATGGGTATTGGTTGACTTACCACCTAGTAGCAAACCAATCGGATGTAAATGAGTGTTTAGGAGAAAATATAATACTAATGGTTCTTTACAAACCTTCAAAGCAAGACTAGTGGCAAAATGTTTTAGACAAAAAGGAGTTGATTATTTTGACACATATGCTCCGGTGGTCCGGTGGCAAGAATTACTTTAATAAGAGTGTTGTTTGTTTTAGCAATAATATATGATTTATACATCCATCAAATGGATGGAAAACCAACATTCTTAAATGGTGATCTTGATGAGGAAGTATATATGGAACAACTTGAAGGATTTGTACTTCCTGGTAATGAAAAGAAAGTTTGCAAATTGGTGAAATTGGTGTGGATTAAAACAAGCTCCAAGCTCCTAAACAGTGGCATGGGAAATTTGATAGTGTCATATTATCTCATGGTTTCAATCATAATAGAGCAGATAGATGCGTTTACTCCAAGTTTACTAAAGACTATGGTGTAATAGTTTGTCTACATGTTAATGACATGTTAATCATAGGAACCGATTTGCAAGGAGTAAATGATATTAAGAGATACTTGACTTCTTAATTTAAAATGAAAGATTTTGGAGAAGTCGATACTATCTTAGGGATTAAAGTTAAGAAACATAGTCGAGTTTTTGCTTTGTACCAATCTCATTACATTGATAAGATTCTCTCCAAGTTTAACCACTTGGGAATTAAAGAAGTTAATACCCCATTTGATGTTTCCAACAAATTAACATAAAATTCGGGTAGATCCGTTAATCAATTAGACTGTGCAAGTGCAATTGGTAGTTTAATATATGCTATGCATTGCACTATACCTGATATTATTTTTTTTTTGTATGCAAACTTTCAAGATACACAAGTAATCATAGTACAAATCATTGGAGGGCTATTGGAAGAGTTCTCAGTTATCTTAAAAGGACAAAGTCATTTGTCTTATTTTATAACAAATTCCCTTCAGTACTAGAAAGTTATATTGATGCTAGTTGGATAACTAGTATCAATGATAACAAATCAACGTCTGGTTGGATTTTCACTTTAGGTGGAGGAGCTATATCATAGACTTCGAAGAAATGGACGTGTATTACTCATTCCACAATGGAATCTGAATTTATTGCGTTGGCAGCAGCAGGTAAAAAGGCAGAATGGCTAAGAAATTTGTTGTTAGATATAAAGTTGTGGCCACAACCGATGCCAACAGTCTCTTTGCACTGTGATAGTCAAACAACTATGTCTAAGGCTTTTAACAAGATTTATAATGGTAAATCTAGGCATATTTCTTTAAGACATGAATATATTAGACAACTATTTTCTGATGGTATAATCACAATTGTCTATGTCAAGTCTGGTAAAACCCTAGCTAATCCATTAACTAAAGGACTCTCAAAAGATATGATTAAAAGTACTACGAGTACAATGTGTCTTAAACAATTCTAAATTTGTCACTAATAATGGAAACCCTACCTTTCTTGTTGCTTAGCAATTTTAAAGGTTTAAGTGGTAATAACAAGTTATTAGTGATTATTAGCAAGCACAAAGTTTTATACATAGTGCTTATGGAACAAAATGTTGAATATTAATTTTTCTTAATGAAAAATTTGTGTTCGATTTTGTGAACAAGAAAGTTCAAAATTTGAAGCGTTAACAGCTCTTCACATATGTGATCACAAGAAGTGGCGCCGCTTCTACCAAGAATTTGAAAATAAATTTTTTGTAAGTGTTCATGAAACTAGGAGGTAGCACAAGGCCATAATATGGTGCTAAAACTCACGGTGAACATAATTAGAGAAACTTGTAAGTTTATGTGTATGACATTTTTGATCTTGTTATAAAAAATCAAGGTTTAATAAATTTAAATAACCATTAATTTTGACATGGTTTTGAAATGTTTATACTAATAGTAGGTTTAAATCGAAAGACACTTTCAATATGCTAAACTTTAGTTGATATTGATCACTTACATTACTATCTAAGTGAGGGATTGTTAGTAATGTAAGATAGTTAGTAATGTAAGGTATCTCACATTAAAAAAGTTGAAAGGGAGTGTAAGAGTTTAAAAGGAGAAACATGTCAAATTCTATAAATTTGGATGATGTGAAGATTTGGAAGGAAGCTCCAAATATTTCAAATCAATGGACCTTGATTTGACTTTAAATAAAAGGAAAATTTGAAGGCCGGTCCCCTTATATGGATTTGTTTGAACTTAAGTCCATAAGGGTCCGTTTGGTTAGAAAGAAAAAGATGGTAGAAAGTGATAGAAAGTGAAGTGAAAGAAAAGAAAGTGAAAAAATATATATTTTTTTGTATGTGTTTGATTATGATGAAAATTTTGTAAGAAAGTTTTAAGAAAATTTCATTTTGTAGTTTGGAAAACAAAAAAGTTACAAGAAATTTTAGGTAATTGTCTGAATTACCCATAATGCTGAGAAGAGTAGTGGTGTGTTAAAATAGGGGCAAAATGGTAAACAATACAATAGATAAATAAGTTTCACGGGAAAAAAAAAAATTTTGCAAATTTTGTGGGAAATCAAAAACCATCAAATGTGGGAAAGTTTGATCATGCAGGAAAATTTTTTTTCCCGAGAAACTTTCGTTTCCTACTAAACAAACGTCAGAATTTTTTCTTTTTTTTTTTCTCTTTCCTCATTTTTCCACCATTCTCTTACTAACCAAACAAGCCCTAAAGGAAACTTAATTGTTATAAAGTCTGTTTTTATCAATTTTATCATACTATCCCTTTTCTTTAGAAGTGAAATAAAACTAAAAATTAAAAACTCCTAAATCTTAGGAATTTGACTAACATTAAAATCTTTTCTCTCTCATATCTATCTATATCCATATATAGGTTAAGAGTTTGACCAACATTAAAAAAAAAATTCTCTCTCATCTGTCTATATCCTCACACACACATACACACACATATATACATAGTAACATTAAAAATAAAAAATAGTAACATTCAAATATATTAAAAAAATTATCATTTGGACACAAAAAATAATGCATTTAAACACAAAAAATAGTAACATTTAAACGTAAAAAAAAATAAAATATTAAATATTAATATTTTTAAAAAATAACAACAGTAATATGTTCAACAAAAATATTAACATGTTCTACAAAAATAATAACATGCTTAACAAAAAGTGTACATGCTTAACAATAATTACTTTTCTCAAATTCAAACAGAAAAAATAGTAATATTCAAAAACAGAAAAAATAGTAACATTGAATATTAATATTTAGTAAAATAGTAGGAGTAAAATTCTCAACAATAACAATAACATTCTCAAAATAATAGTAACGTGAACAGTAACATACTCAACAAAAGCAATAACATGAATAGTATCATAATAAAAAAAATAGTAACATGAATTTGAATATATAGGTTAAGTATAGCACTGCCCCTATCGCATCATCGTCACTTCCCGAGCAACGCCAACCATCACGTTGTCATCACATCCACAACAACGCTCACCACCATCATCAGCACACAAAAGCTCATTCAAGTTTCACTCTGATAGCTCATTTTTACTCTACACCATCACCACCACTATACTTGCATTATCTCCATTACAACCCAGCGTATATCTATATTTATAGAGAAAGAGATAGAGCATATATATAGAGAGAAAGGGAGCATATATATATAGAAAGAGAGAGAGAGAGCTTTAAATTTGATATATATATTAAATATCTCCATCATAAGTTTAAAATTCAAGAGAGAGAGAGAGAAAGAAAGAGAAAGTGAGAGTGCTTTGAATTTGAATTTGAATTTGAATTTTAAATTTGTGATAGAGATTTTATTAACATATTTTAATTGACATTGAATTAAGAGATAACAATTTTTAAAATAGAAAATTAATTTAAATTCCTTTAAAGGAAGAGTATTTTTTAGATAAAAAAAAAGTGGACTTAAGTCATTACATATAATTTTAAACATGGACTTATCCCCTTATAAGTTTCCTTGTAGAATTTATTTTCAAACAAGTACATTTAGGGAAATTCACTTTCAATTTTTACTAAATAAAATAATATTTAAAGTCAAAAAATAGACACTTGGGCACTTGGGGCATCTTGGGCTTGAAGCCCATAAGCGATTAATTATTTTTATATTAATTAAGTAGTTCTTGCCCCAAGAGTTGTGTCTCTTCTCTTTAGCCCAAGAGTTGTGTTTTATCTATGCATCTCTTTAACTGAAGAGTTGTGTCTGCTCTTTACATCTTTAAAGTATTATAATACATGTACATAACCTTCAATGGAAATACACAAAAAATACGTTTTTCTATTCTATTATTGGGGAGAATTTTAGAGTTTACTATCTAAAATTCTGTTTGACTTTTTAATCCTAGAGGAATCTACCATAAATCCAGCAGCAACATAGTAGAGGCATAATTTCCTTGAGGAGAGTGAATATATGATCAAAGTGTTCTGTTCTAATTGTTATAATTATTTTGCTAACATCCCCTACCAAAAAAGACAAAAAACATTACCTACTAGGTTTTATGGATCAATTTGTCTAGCCGGAGTCTTTGGCCCAAAAACTAAGTGCAAAAGACTTTAGGCCCAAATTACTGCCATTCTGGGATGATAAGCTCATTTAAAGACTTTGGAAGCAAATACATGCATTTTCGGAAAATGATATTTCACATATCATGGATTTACATAGGATTCACTATCTATAAGTGAATCTTTCACTAATACATGGTAAGTGATCTATTATTGAATAAAATTAAGTTAAAGTGTAATGCAAAGGATCCAAATCTCTTTCTTTCCCGTTATTTCGCTCCTCAAGTTCCTCTCTTTTCTTGTTCTAATTTAGTAACCAATTTCTTAAAACAATGTGCAAGATGATGGACAAAACCTTCCAAACCCTTCAAAATTATTTGCAAATGACAGAAAGTATGTGGGTTTAGGTACACGATCAAGTTTGAACCAAAA
Source organism: Ilex asprella (assembly GCA_023539305.1). Taxonomy (NCBI): domain Eukaryota; kingdom Viridiplantae; phylum Streptophyta; class Magnoliopsida; order Aquifoliales; family Aquifoliaceae; genus Ilex; species Ilex asprella. Next base: position 22,169,848 of record CM042196.1, read on the forward strand.
AAAAAAAATTTTTTTAAAAAGAAAGAAATGAAAAAGCACAAGCACAAAAACTCGAGGACAAAGGAGATGACCCTGTGGAAAGAAGGCTATATATATGCGTGCGTTGGGTGTGCGTTTCTACAAGCAATCACAGAACTTGAGGACAAAGATGACGACCCTGTGCAAAGAAGGCCACACAAACACACATCTAAGCCTCACACACATCCAAAAAAACCTACAAAAATCTAAAGTTTGCATACCAAGTTTGAAAGTACTATTCTGCCACGTCTATCAATCATTAAAAAATAATTGAATAGCAATGCTAGTAACGCTATAAAACTCAAATATAATCAAAAAAAATTATAATTTAAATGCGTATCATCTATTAAATGAGTAGATCTCATTAACTTTTTTAATGAGATGAATCCCATCAATTTTTTCAGTGGGATCTACTTATCCAACATTTATTCAATGAATATGACATTTTTTGTAACTGAAAATAAAAGTCTTCCGGTTTCAATGGAGGCTGTCTGCTTTTTTTTTTCTTCCCCTTTTTCCTATTTTTCACCGGATGTCTTTGTGGTTGAAGATAGGGATGGCAGTGGATCAAATTGGGGCGGGGTGTAATCTTCATCCCCGTATCAACTTAAAAAAAATTCGTTCATTTTCGGTTTACCCCCATTAACGAGTATAGTTTTTATATTCATCTTCGTTCACGGGTATATTTGTAATTTCTGACCCTGCCCCGTCCCTCACCTTCACCTTTGTCCCCACCCCCGTCCATCTTACTCTCTCAAGCACAAATCAACATAATCCAAAATTCTAAATAAATCTAATATTTTAAATAATCTAACATAATTATATAATATCATAACATAATTAAATTTTTTTCATTTACAACATAATATAATTAAAACCTTGTCTACAACATATTATAATTAAAATTTTATCTCCCTTGTAAATATAACACAATATCATGCAACATAACATAATATAACATAACATAATTTAGCATAAAAAAATATAAAAACACAAAAAATTTACACTTCTACAAGCCAAATTATAAAAATAAAATTAAAAAAAAATCATTCAATAATATGTAAATTTGTATTCACAGTAACACACACACACACATGGGTAAAGTAGGGTGGGGCGGAATAAGTGTCAGTTCATCCTTGCACGGATTTATATGAGTATTCTCTCTCCGCACGAGTTTATATGAGTATTCTCGTATACATCTACTGTTCAATACAAATTATCTATCTCTAGTCTAAACGAAGCGAGTTTGAATAAATACTCATTTTTACACGATTCATTGTAATTCGTGAAAACCATAAAAATAATATTATCTTCAAATCATGTACAAGCAACACACCTAGCTATGTGACGTTACACATGACTTTTGTCTTTGTCCCTTCAATTATTCCTCCTCATAATGCCAAATGAAGACTTCATGAAACCATTCTTCTATAGGCGGTTAGAAATTAAACCACCAAAAACCCTACCTTATCATGACCACGGCCATCACCAATTCCACCGTACCCTTATCTTCTCCGGCGGCCGATTCTAGAAGCTCCGACATGCCTCTTCTCACCGCCATCGTTGCTTTAGTAACACTTATCGCCATACCCACCTTGATCTATGCTTTCTTTTTCGCTATAAAGTGCCCTCCTAACCCTTTCGAAAGACTTGGCCGGCGGTCCGGCAGGAACGCCGGAGAGTTGACCCCGAGGGATTCACATATGAAAAAAACGGATTGGGCTTCGGTGGTGAAGTATATAAAGGAGGATCACGGAAAAGAGAACGGCGGCGAATGTCCGGTGTGTTTGTCGGCGTTTGTTGAAGGAGAAGAGATAAGGCAGCTGAACGCATGCAAACACTCTTTTCACTTTGCTTGCATTGATACGTGGCTCTACTCTCACTCCAGTTGTCCGGTTTGCCGAGCTTCCATCGCCGTCAGGCATTCAAAACCGCCGGCGATGGACGGGGAGGCAGATTTCCGGCAAGGATTGCCGGATTCTGATAGCTTGGTTTGATTGTTAATGCATGTTCCAACGTTTTCTTCTTATTTAGGTTCAAAATGTTGAGTGATTAGTCCTTGTGTGTTTTATGGAACATTAGCGGCTCAAAATGTATGAAGAAAGAAAAGTAAAGTTCATCGAGCATAATTGAGTACATCTCGAGTTTATACATTGTATAAGTGTTAGAATAATACTTAGTTTTAATATAATTAGATTAACAAAACAAAATCAAGTTTTATACCCCCAATCATTTGGGGTCGATTTTATGAGTCCGTCTTTATTTGGACCCATCACGATGGGATCTAACAAAGTTTTATATATGGAGCAATACTACGTGAATTTAAAAAATAGATTTAAAATATAAACTTAATTAATTACTATCATTGATTTCACTGCAGGTTCCAAAATTTATTGGGACCCATCAGCTAATTAATAATTGTGATTGTTGGATACCTAATGCAATTCTTTTTGAGTAATACTTTGTATCCCAAATTTATATCTCAAATGTGCATCCCAAATTAATGGGAACTATTGGATGAGTGGGTCCCAATGAAAAAAGTTAATGGGACTCACTCATCCAATGGTTCATATTGATTTGGGATGTATATTTGGGATACAAATTTAAAATATGTAGCATTACTCATTCTTTTTTTTTTTTTATCCTAGTTTGAGATAGACAACATTAAATACAATACTAACGGAATTTATAATTAGATTAGCAATGAGTTTCAAAACACACTTTTAATCTAATAACGGCAAAAGATTAATGGTGTAAGTCCAACTTGGTTATGTCTAGTATTTTTCTAAATAGAAATCATAGACATTGCTTAATTTGAAATTCTTATAAATAGTCCCGACCATAGGTTGAATATTATTAGAGATCGTCCTGGTTATGAAAGCAATAGGTGGAATATTAACAACTTTTTGGAGTCAGACTTATAAATATCTTAGTTTTAGTATGGTTGACTTAACTTTTGATCAAATTAAGGAGAAAACTAGTCGAAATGCACGTAAATTGATCCGAATATCCTCACCTTTGAACCAATATATATATACTAGTCATAACTCGTGTCTAAAGACACGATAAAATATAAAATTCGAGCATTCAAAAAATCGATTTCATTATATTAAAATTTTTTAAAATATTTTAACTACAAATTAATTAAATATTAAATAATTAAATATATAATAAAAATGAGTGATGTGATATTTTTAAGAAGAAAATATATAAATGATTAAACATATGATAGAAATGAATGTTGCGATTTCACGTTTGAGTATGACAAAAAGATGATAGGTGAGGTAAGTGATTGGTGATAATTTTGAGGATAAAAAAATGACTGAGATAAGATTTAACTTTCATTCAATTATATATATATATATATATATATATATTCTTACATATAGATGATACTATGTGTAAGGAGAGAGTACCAATTTATCTATATTTAATCTCGTCTTCTCCCAACTGCCCACTATCACTCTCAAGGGTGTCCATGGCCACCCTAAATTTGGTATAACGCTAGGTAGGTATTAGAGCTGCTAAAGGAGTTTTACTTCACAACAAGACTTGGCCCCTTTTGTCAACTTGTCGTACAAGAAGAGGTCTCTAGACAAATCAGCAAGAAGGCATTAAACTATTTTTTCTATCTTTTGTCTCTAGACCAATCAACAACAAGGCATTAAAATATTTTTTCTCTCTTTTCCAAATTAGCACAGGAAAAATTGTCCCTATCCCATTTATTCCATAAAAAATATGTCCTTAATAAATAAAAAGACAATAAAATTATAGCACATTCCAATCAATCATAGATTCTTTGATTGTGTACATAGAAAAAAAATTGGTAAAAAGTATAGTACGGATTCAATTATAGATGAATTTCATGATTTAAAAGTACATCGAACATGACTTAGATAGATAATTAGATTGGTATGTATTAAAAAATATTTTTTTAATCTTATTTTTGTGTCTATAATTTTGTTCATATCAAATAAATTATTTTGTTACATTAAAATTTTGAATTTTGTTATAAGGTTTGACCCTCTAAGTATAAAATTCTTACTCCGTCCCCCTCATCGACATTGTCTTTGTTTATAGTAACAAACTAGATTCATTTCACTAAATGAATAATAAAAATATATATTTGAACTAAAAAAAAAGTTACATTAATTAATAAAAAATAGTAAATTAATTTTTGGGAATTTAGAAACAGTTTTCCATTTGGAATTATGTAGGGTCAGCATATACAGTGGGAATAGTTTAATCCGTAACAGAAAAAAAAGGGAATAGTTTAATCCGTGAAGCACGTTGTCCACTTTTTCCTTGAGTGGTTAGATTAAACAACTTTTCTTATTTTGGCGTTTATGCCACTTGATTCACGAAAATAATTGATCGATCACATCGGTTAAACTTGAGTTCTCGTATGAGGATTGAGTAGAATCTCACCAGAATAACTTTTAAAATCGATTTGTTTTTTAGTCGGACACTATTATACTAAAAAGAGACAACGAAGTTCAAATTCATGATCTTAAGGTCTAACAAGAGGGGCGAGAGGCATTAGCTCAACCATAAACCTCACTAAAATTAATTTATTCAAACAATTTTGATATTTTTCTTATAAAAATCCATTGAAATTTTTGGTTATTGGGAGGGCTGCCTTTGCACTTCCTGGCTTTGTTCATCCATCATTTGTATGTATTTCTTGCATACAAATGACCATGGTGCTTGTATCAAGGACCATGGTGCTTTGATAATTTCTTGCTTATCACTAAACGATGGTCCAAAGTTACTGGGGTCAACTTAGTTTCATTTGAGTTGGTCCAATTTTGGATTCAAGTTAAGGGTTTTCCTTGCGAATGCTTTACTGAGGATATGGCAATCAAAGTTGTTGGTAGCTTTAGTAGTGGAAGTTTGTGGAAATCGGTGAATAGCTTGAGAATGGGAGCAGATTCATGAGGTTAAGGGTTGGTGTGAACATTACGGTACCCTTTTGCTGAGGAATTAAACTGCGGGATAGGATGGGGGAAACTCATTTTGCCTTATTCCAATATGAAAGGCTACCATGGATGTGCTGTCATTGTGGTAAAGCAGGGCGTACCGAGAAGCAATACTCGGGGTTGAAAGTGATATTAGAAAAGGATGAAGGGCTTGTGAATCAATATGGTGCACGGCTCAATGCTACTATTACCAAGTCCAAATTGGTTCTCAGGCACTAGAACGACTCTAGATCATCGGAGATTGTGTCGTTGGCTTCTGCTCCGATAACCAAACTAGGGCTTAATCAGGGGCGTCCATCATGGGATTCTAGGTGTGTTGTTAGGCCGAAAATCAGGGATAGCTATCAAAGGGATCCTAATGTTGAGGGAGTCCCGGAGGAGGTAATCTCTCCACAAATCTCTAGTGAGGATTTGATTATTTGGTTTAAATACGGAAAGGGGGGATGTGGCAACTCCAGCTAGGGTGGACTCTTTGGACTCAGGGCCGGCTCAATAACTTTAAAAAAAAGTGAAAATTGGAAGTGAGTCTCCCTAGATGTACTTGTTTGGAGATAAGTCTTGCAAGGAAACTTATAAGGAGCTAAGTCCATGT
>CM042196.1:22175536-22199750 GCA_023539305.1 Ilex asprella
TATATATATATATATATATTAAAAAATATTAAAATAAAAAATATAATTTTAAATTAAAAAATATAATTTTTCCATCTTAATTAAGGGTGAAGATTTTTAACTAACATGATAGCACTACTCGAACTCTACACGAATTTTATGATACAAACTTGATTAGCTTGAACACGAACACAAATACGACACAAAAATAAACATGTCAACTCGTAACTCGACATGACACAATTAGTTAAATGAGTTGAGTGATGCGTGACTAATGTTCGACACAAACTTATAATTACTCAACACAAATCTTATACGATAGAACAATGTTTAGTGATGAAGCTACTTTGCAATACAAAAAATTGAGTATTGATTATATAATATTTATATTTTAAATAATAATTTATTTTAATTTATTTTTCCTTGAAAAGAGAGGTAGGAGAGAGATAAATGTGGATTAGTAGGGTTGATTGACATTGGGGTTGTGCAGAAAAAATAATGGTTTTGAGCGAGAAAAAAATAATTAAAATGAATTTTGTACAATTAGATCAACATAGATAAAAATTAGATTAATCTCCGGCGTTGTATTTTTATAAGATAAAATTTTAATTTTTTATTGTAATATTAGATACATGTTTGATGCATCACTCAACAAAAATAACTAATGTCCCGTTTGGTAACACAATATTTTTTGTTTTTTTATTTTTTTTTTGTGGCAAAAAAAATTAAAATATATTTGATAAATCTTTTTTTTTGTTTTGTTTTTGTTTTTTTTGTTTTTGCTGTTTCGTTTTGAAAATAATGTCAAAATACGGAAACATATAAAATGATGTTTTTGAAAACATAAAAAAATCGAAACTAGCGGACAGTCCCATTCCCCATTTAATGAGGTCTGGACTTCGAACCTTCTTCACAACAAAATATCATTTGTTTTCCTTACCATATAAAACGCCAAGAACAATGCTTTGTTTCATTTCTTCATTTCAGACCACTCCAACTCCGGCGAACAACGACATCCCCACCTCCAGCAAAGACCTCCATCTCCGGCGAAATTGTAAGTTCTCTGGATACTAGTTCCTCTACTTTAGCATTCATTTTTTTTTTTCAGATCTATGATTTTTTTTTCAGATCTAGGGTATTTTTTTTTGATCCATAGTTTATTTCTGCAGATCTATAATCTATTATTTCAGATCTAGGGTATATTGTTGTTTATTTTAACCTCTCTCTCCCTCTCCCTCTCTCTATGTATGCATCCGTGTGTGTGCGCATCCGTGTGCCTGTATGTGTGCATCTGAGTGGATGGATGTGTGCGTGCTTGCATCTGGTGTGTGCGTGCGTGCATTGGGTGGGTGGATGTGTGCGTGTTTACATTGTGAATTGTGGGTGGGTGGGTATGAATTGTGAATTTTTGTTTAAGACCTCAGCAACTGAGGTAGAAATTTTATTAATTCCCAAAAATTACATTCAAACTGAGAGGAACAGCAACCTCATTATACATGGTATAAAATTGAAAAAAAAAATAAACAAACCAAACAATGAAAAAATCTCTTCTCCTCAGCACTCTGATTCCAGACTAGTCCTGCACAAGGAGCAACCTGATAGCAATAGGCAGTGAAATAGATGTTGAAAAATCATTATGAATTGTGAATTGGAATTATGAATTATATGCTTATGATTTTGAATTCAACTATGAATTTGTGAATTGATTTTTGTATTATATGCTTATGAATTGTGAATTGATTTATGAATTATACGCTTATGAATTTGAATTCAATCATGAATTGTGAATTGGAATTATAAATTGATTTATAAATTATGTTTTATGTAACTAGTTGTGATTTGCGAGGGTGGAATAATTGTTTGTATAAGTGTGAGTGTTTGATAAACATTTATGGAGTCTATTACCAAAGTACCCCAAAAGTTAAACTTAAATACTAATTTACCGCCATTTTAAACTTATTTACCAAAATACAGCTGTTTTAAAAGCGGATGTACAAAACCCGAATTCATTTAAAAGCAGAATTAGGAAGTACAATTTTATCTAAAAAAACGATCATACCAATTATGCTTTCACTTAAAATCGGACTTACCAAATCTGCTTTTTATAAAATAGTAATGTTACGCTTTTATTAATAAGCGGATATGGAAAATCCGCTTTCTGTGGAAAGCGTTATTACTAAATCCACTTTATACGGAAAGCGTTATTTCTAAATCCGCTTTCATTATAAAAATCTGTAACTCTTTTTTACTAATAAGCGGGTATGCCAAATTCGTTTTCATTAGAAAGCGGTCTTAAGAAAACCGCTTTCACTAAAAAGTGGACTTAACAAATCCGCTTTTCTAATGAAAACGATTTTTTTAAAAATCCGCTTTCCATGTGATGCCCCATTTTGTAAATGATATCCTATCCTAGTCAAAAACTTGTATATTTGCTTATTGTTAGGAGTTGTGTACGAGATACAAAAATAAATTTTGGTGTTGTACTTATTTTTAATATAAAAAAATAATAAAAATAATTACCACAAAAATGATAAAAATACACAAAAGTAAATAATTTATTACCACAATAATGATAAAAAATACTTACAAATGCAATAAATCAATTTTTTATAATAAAATTTTGTGGTAAAATAATAAATTTTTTATAGTAAAAAAAGTTATACCAATATTGATAAAAATGCTCACAATAGTGATAAAAATATTCATAAATGTAATAAATTATCCACAAAAATAATAAATTAATTTGTTATAAAATGACGTATAAATTTATAAAAATAGTTATTAAAATAATAATTTTTGAAGATTATCATACTGGATTGTCATACAAGAATAATAATAATTTTTTGAATATTATTTGAAGATTATTAAAATAATATTTTTTGAAAATAATAATTCTTAAAAAAATGCTTTCATTAGAAAAACGGATTTGTTAAGACCATTTTTTAATGAAAACGAATTTTGCAGACCCGCTAATTAGTTAAAGAGGGTTACAGATTTTTGTAATGAAAGCGGATTTAGTAATAACGCTTTCCATAGAAAGCGGATTTATCATATTCGCTTATTAATAAAAGCTTAACATTACCATTTTATAGAAAGTGGATTTGGTAAGTCTGATTTTAAATGAAAGCGTAATTGGTATGATCGATTTTTAAGATAAAGTTTTACTTCCTAATTCCGCTTTTAAATGAATTCGGGTTTCATACATCCGCTTTTAAAACAGTTGTATTTTGATAAATAAGTTCAAAATGGCAATAGTTTGGTATTTAAGTTTAACTTTTGGGGTGCTTTGGTAATAGACTCAACATTTGTGTGTTGTGTGTGTGGGTAAACATTTGTCTAGTCCGTACTGATTAGTAAATGTGATTTTTATATGTAGAATACCTCACGGGACAATGTGATTTGGAAAGAGATGGATTCAAGAATCTTTCACAATTCATTCAAAGATGCTGCGACAATGAAGCTTGAGTTGTGTGCAGTGCTGGGGGGAAAGATTGTCTACTCATTCAAAGATGTTGGGTTTGATTAATTCCTATGAGATGGATCATTGCTACTGTTAATTTCTATGAGTAAATAGCTTATTAGAGTTGAGTGGAGTTATTTCTAAGATTTGATCATAATTGGTAGGAAGTAGTTTAGGGACTGTATTGGAAATTATCTTGTGTTGATTTTTGTTGGACATGGTTGAACTCTATTACTTGAGAGAATGTCTTGAAGTTTTTTCCCTTTTCTTGTAAAGCTTTGTTTTTTATCAAAAAAAAATTCAAGTTTTATTATGATTTGTGCCTTATTCCATGGGTTGATGGATATATTTTTTGAAAAGTGGGTTGATGGATTTATTGAGAACCAGAATTTTGATGTGTTTATAGCAGGAAATTGATATAAAGCTAAAATATATGACAAAAATTAAAGTGGTTACCAAATGTATTTTATGTTTTAGTTATTAGATTTTATAAAACAAAAACTGCAATCAAACACATTTTATGTTTCAATTTTTTATTACAGGAAAAAACAAAAATTGATTATGATTTTATTTTTAAAAAAACATAGAAATAAAAACATTACTAAAACCACCCTAAGTTTATCTTAATTAGCAGTCGTTCATTTTAAGATTCCACTAATCTAGATGTCAATGGGTCAATACTTGTCAAAAGCACAACTTTATTATTTTCCATATCCCCTGATTGGGATTCTATTGTTTCATTTTTTTGGGTTTATTCATCCGAGCAATATTACACTGACCAAAATTAAAAAAAAAAAAAAGGATCAAATGACATGACAGGTGACGTGAAAGACGACTAACCAATTATTGTGTAATGTTAATTCACTTATTTCCTTGATTTGCACAATGTAGGTATTCAACCAAAAAGAGTAATTGGTTAGTCACATTCCATGTCACTTGTCATGTCATTTGATTATTTTTTTTGTCCTTAATTTTGATCAGTGTAACATTATTGTTAGTCATCCCTCTATGTGTGTTTTCATGCCAATTCAACCCCCTCTCCTAAAGTGCTTTTTCCCCGTGTTATTATTAAAAAACTATAATAATTATTTATTCAGTATAATAATGATTTATCAATATATAATAAAGAAAATAAAAACCCAGTGCTTCTAACGACAAATGTAATTGAAAGTGGCAGCTACATTCAAAGAAGAGGATAATGCGTCTAGCCACTTCGCCATGGTCCCATGCAACTCAACAGTTAACCCAGCACAATGTGGTCCTTGTATTGTAGTCTACAGAGGAACCCACTTCAAGAGGATCCATAATAATATAATAATAAAGATGAATTATAAATTCAAATATAGTGAATTCGAATATTGACAATTTTTTAAGATTAAATCATAAGAGATATATCTCTCACAAATATCTTAGTCACAACATGGATGACTTGTTTTTGATCGAACCGAAAAAGAAATTACTCCAAATGCACATAAACTGTCCCGAACACTCCGATCCTTAAAAGAAAAAGAGGATACATGCAGCTCAACATGCAATAATTCATCATTAAAAAAAATATTGTCACCCGACCCGACTGCCTCTGTTGATTCCACCAAACTTTCCATGGATTCTCTCTCTCTCTCTCTCTCTCTCTCTCTCTCACACACACACACACACGGTGCAGTCAAACTACAGCAAATGCTTCCTCACGCAAGCATTCCATTCCATGCAAATGCAGTATGTGTGGAACAGAAAACTAGAGGAAGATTAGAAAAAAAAAACAGTAAAATGAATGCACTATCCCATCGAAAAACCACAACCATCAATCTGATGCTGAGGGAGAGACCAAGACAAACACAACCACTATCAGTTTATTCTGTTGCCATCACCTCATGCAATTCAGTGTCGTAAAAGACAAAACACAATTACAAGAAATTTAATTACTTTGCATGAAGAACATGACAGCGCACTTCCAAAAGCTAGTCTTCATTCAAAACCTTTTAAACAACATCCCACTCATTTAACTAAAATATATTCAATGGCTTAATTTAATGGATGACAATGTAATCAAGAATGTTTTGCTTGACCTAGAAAGTTTTTTGTTTTATTAAAATAGTTTTTGGTTAAATGATGAATTGGATCACCATGAAATTAACATAAAATGGTGCCATCTACAAAATGGTGGTCTATGTTCATATGTTTTATTTGGAACGTGAGAGATGTAGTTATCTAGTCACATCAAGTTGTGATCGTCTCTAGCCTAGATAACTTTGTTTTCCCTAAGAATATTTCATGTGAGTATACCTTGGAATTCCTAAGGGGTAGAGCAAGTGATAACAAAGATGAATGGTAAATTCAGACGTTTTGAATTCGAATCTTAAAAATTCTTTGGAGCCAGACTAAGAGAGATTTATCCTTCATGAATACCCTAATCCGGATGTGAATACCCTGCCTCGGACAAGACCACGAAGAGGATTAATCAAGGGGCGCGAAAGCTAGTTTGAACATCTTGATTGTTGAACCCAAAAAAAAAAAAAAAAGACGACCTTGGAGAGCCTTGAAACATGTCTTTAACTACCTTTCTTATTTAGTGAAGAAAGGTAAGGTCTGCATTATGTAAGTTTGCTTAAACAGTGAGGACTAAGGCATTTCTAATCATATTAAAGTAGGACACAGAAGTAAGATATCACATAGGTCCTCATCCGAATATACTTAGTCAATTACATGATTCTTTGAACAACAAAAAGGTGACACTATAGTTCATAGGATGCTATAATATGGCACTCAACTTTTAAAAGTGTATAGCTAGACATTTGATTTTGTTCCATTATCAGGTCCGACATACCAATATTCACATTGAATAATGTTACACTGACCAAATTTTGGAACCAAATTTAGAGCCCAAATGACATGGCAGCACATGATTTGAAGTTTTTATTGGGACCCAAATGACATGACACCAAATAAATGAGCCCAACTCAGCTGCCATGTCATTTGGGCTCCAAATTTGGTCCCAAAATTTGGTCAGTATAGCATTACTCATTCACATTTATAACATGCATCCATGCATATAAAATGTCAATCAAGATGATGCTTGGCCAATTTCTAGGAAGAAGCTGCCATAAAAAACTAGCCTAGGCTGGCTTCATCTAGAGCCTTGGTGGGGGCAGGTCATTTTGCACTAAGGATAAGTCATTTTGATTGATTGTAAAATTGATAAAATGATGTAACCAAGAAAAATAAAAAACTATAGACAAGTAATATTTTTATGTGATGAAAAGTAGAGGTATGATATCGAAAAAATAATATATTTGTTTATGATAGCGGACCCATGCACAAAAAATGGCCGGGGGAATCTGATTCTCGACAAGTATGAATGATTTGAGGAAATGTGGGAAAACTTGGGGACTGTGGCCCCAATGGAATCTACTGCTTATGAGTACTAAAAACTTACTTTTATCTATTAACTTGAAAATGACACGCGTAAAAGCTTTATATTTGTATCACTTTACGTTGTTATCTTCAAAATTAACGGTCACTAACAAACAAATAACAATCTATGACTAAAATTCATTTTTAGTAGCATAGATCTATTCTTTATTGTTTCACGTGGGAGGAGGTGGTGGTGGGGTTGGGAGGGGGGGAATGTTAAGTGGGCATCATCAAGAAGTTTTGAATATGGTAGACTTGGCTTTAGAATTGCGAGCCATCTTTCGATTCTTCTCTTCGTACAACTACAACCTCTAAAAATCTTTCTAGATTAAGTATATAATAGGGTATGTTTGCTTATCGACAATCTCGGGATCACTACACTAAACCCCCACTGATTATTCAATACCGTAGGAAGACAACTGACCGACCAACAATCAAATATGCAATCATCTCATAACTTTTCCACACACACACATATGGGGGGAGAGAGAGAGAGAGAGAGAGAGAGCGCGCTTTGTTGAGGTGGTTTAGGATTGGCTTTATTCCTTCTTGGTAAGCAGCGTTGGTTTTTGTAAAAAGTAGGGCACCTAGGATTCCTTTCCTTTGAGCATGACTAGCGAAACTGAAAGAAAAAACAACACTACGGAATGATCCAATAGTACAAGTTACAGTACCAGGACTTACACTTCCACTAGGGTAGGCCGCTAGTTTTATTTCAATTTATAACTTGCCACATCACTAGTGAACCTAATGTAGACTAACTTTCTTTCTTATCACTAAATTGGCAATATATTATCAAAGAAATTCGGATATAAAACAAGCTTCAAGACATTCTTCAGGGCTATTTTAGCATATTCTAATAATAGGGATGCCTCCACTTAAACCTACTCTTGCGACCACAAAAGACTTGTTCAACGGAGTTATTCAGGATTCAAAACACCTAAAAAACCTATGATCCAAAAGACTAAGAAATTAAGAAAGAACGAACAAACACATCAACCTATGGAAGAAACCATTAAGGTTGTTGGGTGTTCTTATCAATGAGAACCAAAAATTTGGCAGACAAAAATCTAGCACAACCTGTCAAGAATCCAAACATTCCAAGATAAACATTAAGAAAGCAAAAGATAATCTCCACAGTTAATTTGTTGTGATCAACAACATGTGTAGAATCTGTAAATGCTGGTCCAAATCCAGAGCATATTTCTGCTGGACATAATGCACAGATTCTGTGTCAGAAGCACGAAATAATGAGAGAAAAGCATTGCCAAGCTCAGGATCTAGCACAGTCAAAGGACACATCGTTCGACGCATCGATCTTCGAATCAAAACATATTTTTGGACTTGTTCATACCGTTACTGTGCTAAAATTTAATTCGAATCGTTGATTTTGATTTAAATAATTTGTAACTATTAATAAAAAAAATAGAAAATTAAAAAAAAAGTTACACATGAAATATTTTTATGGTATTTTGATATTGTAAGGGGACCCAATCAGTTCTATAGGACTCTGAGATATGCAGTCTTTACGTGATTCTTGGGGAACAAAATTCGAGAAAATTCTTATGACGCTTTGTTTTGTGGACTCAACTCCAACTCAGGGGTTTGGAGGGTGGAATTGAGTGTGCATTTTGGCGTCTTTTGAGACTTTTGGTCTACTTATTGCCTTTACCCAACTAAACTAACGTAAAACTCTTCCCTCAGACAGTCATATTCTCAGCCAACACAACCAGTACATATCACTTACTCTTCTGGTTTTTATTATTATGGAATCATTACAGAAAGATCTCTCTCTCTCTCTCTCTCTCTCTCTCTTTTTTGCAAAATAATCTGAATAAAAGGAACCGGCAAACATTAGATTCTTGGAGAAATCAATGAAAGTAACTAACTACTTGGTTTATTTATTTATTTATAGTTTTGCTGGTAGCTAGTTAAGCTTTTACTAATTATCAAAACAAAAATATTACATTTTTTATCGAGAGGTACAGACCACAAACAAACAGTAACCCTCAAAAGATGCAAAGAAAAAAAAAGAAAGAAAGAAAGAAAAGAAAGTATTTATTGAACAAGGGTACCCCAAGCAATGAAGGGTTCCCAAACTGAACTATGGATGAAATGCAGATGTCTATTATGAGTTTATTACTAATTCCGCCACTTCTATGTGTATTGGTGCACAAGTTTAGACTCTCTCTCTCTCGGATCCACTGTAAGTTTGCCAGATTTACACCATAGTGGATACCAAAGAAGTCAAGCCCAACGTTTTGGTTGAAACATTAAGAAAAACAAAGAATAAAAAAAATGATACCTCCAATTCTTCAGCTGTTTTGGCTAAGAAGGAGATGTATTCTATTGTCTCAAGCTGGTAACTTGGAAAACCTACCGACAGAGATGACTCTAACGGCCGCATGTGATACCTCTACTTCTCTAATTTATCTAGATTGAAAATAGATTGAGGTTTAAGGTTGGCCTAATAGCCACCGCCCCGACTACTGTACATTAAAATTGTGAGTTCAAACCTCATAATCCCACCTTGTAATATAAAATATAATATATATATATATAGTGTCTTACCAAATAAAAAATAGACTGAAAGGCGGAAAAGTTTGTCACAGGAACATCATTTCAGTTTTTTATTTAAGTTCAACACATAAGTGTTTTGAAAACCTTTTAGTTCAATAACCTAAAGAATTTGTCCAATTGAAGAAACGAAACTGTTCAAACCTGGTTTTCAGAAGGAGTAATGTTACACTGACCAAATTTTAGAACCAAATTTAGAGTTCAAATGACATGACAACTTGTTATTTGAAGTTGTTATTGGGATCTAAATGACATGACACCAAATAAAGAAGTCCAACTCAGCTGCCATGTCATTTAAGCTCTAAATTTAGTCCCAAAATTTGGTCAGTGTAACATTACTCTTTCAGAAGAAGCTAATGGGATATAGAAGAATATGCTACCTAGACATTTCCTATGCAATTGGCACATGGCATATGATTGAAAAATTAATGTATCTTCTGTTAGACTAATTTACATCTCACGACACATTTATGTGAAACTCTTCGATCTTGAAATGGTTAATTAAAAGAAATGATGAGTCTAAGCAAGCACCAAGTTTTAAATCCCAATAATTAGGGTGGTATTGTTGCCTTTTCATACTGAGGAAACACCTTATCGAAGCACCTGACATTTTGTCCACATACACATATTAACAAGAACAGGTTAAAGGTATTTCAACATTTTTCTTGTACCAACCCCGACTTCATTTGTTATCCGAAATCGCAATTCGATTTCAACATTAGAAAACACAAGACAATGTTGTTCATTCCTGGCCTTCAAACTTTCTAAAGTTAGCCTTCACTTGCAATGTTTGATCGCAATTTGATTTCAACATCAGAAAACACAAGACAATGTTGTTCATTCCTGGCCTTCAAACTTTTTAAAGTTAACCTTCACTTGCAATGTGAAGGCTAACTTTAGACTCGCAGATAATGTTAAAACTTTGATCAACAGGAAGAAACAGTGTAGTAGTGACACCTATATCTAAAATCAAAGTTGTTCCAGGCAAGAAAAATCATGACTGTCTCAGTGTATCCCTGAAATTGTGAGCATTTAGGTGGATATAAATATATGTAAAACATCCTTTGATTTGAATTCAGAACATATAAGACGTCCATTCGCTATTGATAACACATTAACTAGCTAGCTATCATTAAAGGGTAGTCCATGCCACTGTTATAAGAACATTAGACACTCATGTCTACAAACAATCTCAGTCATATTACAAAGCAAACTACAAATAAAGATAATTGAAAAACAGGAAACCTACCATATCTAGGGTTTTCATGGTGATCTTAGAAAGACAAAGTGCTTGGTCTATCCTCCATAGGCCTCCATCAATTAGGATTAAGTGGCTATGTAGCTTGAAGGACTTTGTTCCCGGACTTGATTTTCTTCACTTGAAGCTCCAGTGCTAAAATTTTATGCTTCAATGTCGGGCTTTGGAGGTAAAAGGAGAGAGTTTATAAGGGATTGCTGGTGGAAGAAGAGCTAAAACTTGAAAGATCTGTCCACGCACTACCAGTCCATTGATCGTTTCCTGGAGTTCCCAAGAATTGCCTCGACAAATTGGACTCTTGATTATCTTCCATTTTCACAGAAGCAAACTGAGTAAGCATGGAGGCAGATAATTTTGGCCGGACCTGACTAGTTTCACCAACATAACCTGATGTATCAACACCACCTTGGAATGGGAATAGGCACTGTGACGATAAAGGGTCGATGCCACCCAGGAAAGGAAATTGTTGGGGCGGCTGCAACCGCCACTGCTCAATTCCTCCAGCGGATAAAAGGGAAGCAACACCTCCACCACCACCACCACCACCGAGGAAATTTGTACCCATGTGAAAATTCATCTCGTTTGTCACAGCCACCGGAGCTGAAATTCCACCATAGTTTAACCCTATGTCACCTGCACCATAATCGGCCGAAAGCTGACTGAAAGGAGACATGAACCGTAGCGATGGAATTTGGGGTGTGAGGCCTAATATATTGGCCGGTCCACTGGTAGAGGAAACTATGGTGGTGGAACCAGAATTTGATTGGTGATCGCTACTACCGGCGGCGGATTTTGAACTACTTGCTTTGCTCCTTTTGTTTCTCCGGCAACCACCTCCCACCGGAACGCTTCTCAGGGCACCACCTCTTGTCCAGTATCTTCGACAGGTCTTGCAAAAGTGTCGAGGCTGCGTGAGACTGTAGTTATTGAAATAGCAAAACTTTGTGTTAGTTGATTCGCATCTGGGACACTTAAGGGCCGCCTCTGGCATCGGTATGTTTGCCATCCTGGCACGATCGGCCATGGAGCCTGGCCTGATTGAGCCTGTTCCGCTTCCCACATGAGGCTGAGGAGGAGGTGGTGGTGGTGATGGAAGTTGACGATCTGCGCTGCTATTTCCGGTCTGATGAGTTGGTAGCTGCAAAAGCAAAGCTAAAAAATGAAATATCTGGTATATTCAACAGGAGGAAACAATAATGTTCAAAGTAAAGAGCAAGAGATATAAAAAAAAAAGTGATAAGAATATTTATCTTTTAGATTGAGTTTTTTTGGCAAAGAAGCCATGGAAACGCATTGAAGATAATCCTTACCTGTTGCCAGTTGGCTGGATCAAGATAAGCTGGAATGGAGGAAAAAACCATGGTTCTTGGTCTTTCTCTTTTGTAAAGTTTGATGGGGGTTTTGGAGCTATAGTGGAGAATCACATCAACAGGAAGTGTTCAGAGAGAGATAGAGAGAGAGAGAGAATGATAATGAGCTAAAATAAAAGATGGGGCTTTATGTTATATATATAACTAAGCCAAGTTGTACTTTTTTTGTTTTCACTGTGTCTATATTTGTTTCGTTGCTTTTTTAGGGTTTCGAGAGAGAAGGGGAGCATGTTGTTTATTACTTAATCTTGAAGTTTCTTATTGACACTGGTGTATATTAGTGGACGAAAAATATTATTTAGACTTAATAGAGAGTGATTAAATTAACAAATAAAGTAAATAAATTAGATACAAATAATATTTTTCATTACTTAAAAACTTGCATGAAAAAAAAGGAGTGATTGTATGTTTGATCAAGAGAGAGATCAGAAGCAGGAGTTGATGAGATTTAATTTTGTAATATAGTCGATATATATAATTTATTTAACAATTAATTGAGTCAACGAAAAAGTTCAAAAGAATATATTGAACTGCCATTACTACTCTGTTCAAAAAAAAAAAAAAAAAAAACAAGCAGCATTACTAGTTTACTACGATTAAGCTTTGGTTGTAAACTTATAATTAATGATAGTTTATACAAGATGATTAAACGAATTGCAAGGAATTGTTGAAGAAAAAGGTCAATCTTGGGTGCTTTGGCGATGACAGCAGTCTAAAGTGTCCCTACCAAATGAACCTTTTTCTCCGCTCTTGTCCGTTTCTCTCATTCTCTCCTCAGGGCTGTATTTGCATATATAATATATATGTGTATGCGTTGGTGGGTGCCCTCTGTATGTATTTGGTGGGTGCCCTCTGTATGTATTTCCATGCAAAGTAGAGAGAGAGAGAGACCCACGCAGCCCTCGAAAGCGAGTGGCAACACAAATAAAGGCTTTTTCTCCTAACCGGAACGGAGTATTTTTTAGGTAGTGCTAATGCATGAACAGGCTGAACTTCTCACCAGCTCCTGTGTGTGTGTGTGTGTGTGTGTGTGTGACATTATATGCATACGAAGTGTAGACATATTTAGGTTTGGCGTTTTGAGATAGAGTAATGCTATCGGTACTTAAAAATTTAATTTAATTTATTGATTTAATGATAAAATTTTAACACAGTCTAATAGAATTATTGTCACTACAATTATTGAATTTTCTTCATATTACTTGTTTTTATCTTTAGGTAATGAAACATGACTCTTTCTTTCGTAACGACGTTAATTGCACCTAGGGGTTGTTTGGTAAGGGGATATGGAGGATTTGACAAAATGGGTTTGGAGAAAATATTCAAAAGGATCTTCAAACCTTATGTTTGGATTAAAAATTCAATTCTGAGTTTCCAAATCTAGCTGGTAGCTAGCCCTAATATTAAATCCATGATCACGAGTTTTGTTAAATCTAAAGAGGTAGGCTTGGAAAGATGGGTTAAGAGATTAAGGATACAAAAAATAATTGTACCCCTTAACATGAGTATGAATTGAATTGATCAAGGGGCAAAATAGTTATTTACAAGATAAATGGTTGTTAATACTTATAATATATCTATGAGTCTTACATGTGTATGTGTTATATACCAAACATGGATATGAATTATATTTAATGTTGAATTCTATCTTTGTAAAGAGGAGTTTGAATTTGAAAGAATTTAGAAAAATTAATCTAAATTCTCTTCAAAAATTCATCAAAACAAGCCCTAATGGTTTGATCTAATGTACTGGTTTAACCCATTATTGTCACCGGACAGGAATTTGTCCCCTTCTAATTAATAAAGTACTCAAGCTCATTTTGATTGCAAATTGGATTTGATTTTAATCAAAGATTTCAAAATTCATATTAGAAATGATATCTAAATGACTCAACTCGAATAGGTTTGGCTTGATTTGGAGTTGGTTCCTATTTCTAAATAATTTAATTTGAGTAATGCTTCATAAACTTAAAATACTAACTTAATTCATCATTGTCATTAATTTAATTATAGGTTTAAATATTTATTAGGACCAATTACTTATTAGTTGTAATTAATCAGGTCAATATTTTAAATCCAAATAATATTTTCCATTTGATTTTTTTTACCAGACAACCACATTTAAAAAATAAATAGCCTCAAAATTTTCTCTCATCTCTACTACCTTTAGTGTGTGATTCAATAGCTAATTCTGCAAATTTGAAAGATTTTAGTTAAGAAATTGAACTTAATTCGACAAGTTCACTTTCCTATATATTAAACTTTTCATGAGCCAAACTTAAACAAAATTATAAACTCGACAATTGAGCTTATTTAGAGTTCAACCAAGTCACAACCAAACCAAACTTAAACATACCAAGCTCAACAAGTTCAATTCACTTCGCTTGAGAGTTTTCAATTTACTGCACATTGGCCTTCTGCAAGAGCACAAAAATATACCATGTTACCAACGGGAATGAATATTAAAACTCTCCACCGTCTATGGCATACATTCTGTACTCAGATGCACAGGGGATTCCCCTCAACCATCTGGTCTATGATCAACACTCCCCTGTTACTCTTCAACTATACCTATGTTTTTGTGAAGCAGCAAATTTGTAGAAGCTAACCCAGAGCCCTGAAAGGCTGATAGAAAAAATTCTATAGGACAAGTCTAATCCGATCTTGTTATTGTCCACAATTGGAAATGCATACACCTATTAATACAGCAAAAAAAAAGTCCGAAAGATAAAAATCATAAATGCGTGTATGAGTGTAATATCTTCCCTATACCGTGTATCAACCAGAATTCCCCAATATGCTCATTTCTGTGAATCTCAAAAACCTAGTAGACGGATCTGCTGCCTCCAGCATCAGTGCTGGGGCTTCAAGATGATCGAGTTGAAGAACTTCAAGAAACATGTCTACTCTCCAGCAATTGGTAGTGGTGCATTAACTTGAGAATGTAAGCATCATCATGCAAGCGAAAGGGTGTGCTGCCAAGAAGACAATGTCGAAATAAGAGAATGGCCACTGCCACCTTTAATTTCAGGGAAGCCAAGGATAACATAACCAGTATCACTGAAATAGTTGGCAGAACCTCTACCCCATGTTCAAATGACATTGATTCGAGTCTTTTTCACTTTGATAATTCCTTATTGCCCCCTTAAATTTTATTTCTAAGGAAATGTAGGGGGTGCACTGAATGACTATATTTACACACCACAAAAATGGCACTTTTAATCAACATGGTTTTATTAATTAATAATTTTCAGGAACCAACTTTGTTCCCAGGTATATATATATTTCTACTAACCAAATAATTAATTTTGAGGAAAAAAGTTCTGTCAAAAATATTTAAAACTGGAAAAATGTGTTTCTTATAACATATCATATGACATTTGTTACCCACACTAATCTCATTGTAATAAAATATAGTATGAGTCAACTTGTGGACTTAAATTACATATAATACATTATTTTTGTAAAAAAAAAATTCCACCTCTCTCGAAATATGGGTGTATTGGTGAAAATAATGTAACTTTCAGGTATTTTCACTAACGAATGTCATATGAAACTCGGTATTCATTAGTCCTACTAATAGATATTTTGTAAATATCCCATCATTAATTGTCGTTAGATAGTCATACTTATGCGATTTTTTTCTTCAGCAGGGATTATTACACTGGTGAAAATGAAATCTACCCATAAAATAACAGAGCCTCTAACGACATGGTGAAGTCCCATACCTGCTAAAGTCAAAGTGCACCAATCGCATGTCCTCAGAAATCTCAATCTCAACTGTAGCATGGGGGCTTGCCTACAGAAATATGAGAGAGAGAGAGAGAGAGAGAGCAAAGGGTTACACAACGGAAATGTAATGCCATAATGCAGCATATTGAGATAAAAATGGGAGTTGCAGCGCTAAAAATTTATGAAACCAAGGGTACGGTATTTACATGTTCCGAGGATATATGTTTCACTTTACATGTATCATTTAATTTGGTAGACATCTACAATAGACATCCTTTCCCCTATACTTTTAGGGCTTCCCCTGCATGGTCATACTATAAATCCTGCTCTAACTTTGATATCATTCTTTTGATCCATAAGAGCTAACATTTGTATGATACTAACTCAGCAGATTTCATCAAATTAACTTGAGGATAATTGTCCTTAAAAGGATTGGGGGAAGGACGCATCCCACCACCATTTCTAGAAGTCACAGAAAGGCAAAAAGGTGAAAGTATGACTCACATTTATTTAACCAATGAGAAGCAGATTCCGAAACTCAAAGCAGGAGCATACTGCATGCTACACAATCTTGTACTCATAAATGACATTGAAATATTACATAATGGAAGGATCAAATAAAATACATATTATAGTTTCCATTTCCAAGAGTCAACCAACATAACTCTAAATTTAAGGTTGTGGTGTGTTTCTACAAAGGAAGAGCAAGACACTTGATTAGATTTCAATGCTGGCAGAAAATCATTGATTGAAAGCAAGAATGGATCCAAGCCAAAAGAAACTGTCAGAGTCATCTAACATGGAAGTGGAAACAGCGTCCAAACTGGTTTCTCCATATTTCTTTAACTGTTGCGCAGCATGATCATATTCTCCAAGAAATAGAATAAATAAGAGATAATACACAACTCTAAATGGGTTCAGTCAATGCAAATAATGCCAAAAAAAAAAGAAGAAAAAAGACAAAAGAAAGGGTATATACTTGAACCAGTATAAATGGCAAAGAGAATCCTTGGGAAGGAGCCTTGCCAGACGCAAGCAACTGCTGATTACGCAGCATAAGATTCTGCAGACCTGCAATCTGTAGAACATAGAAATTAGAACATACAAAGTCAACAATAATTCCACTTCAGTTAACAACTAAATCTAACCAATTCAGAACTTATTGACATATCAAACACTAGTAACAACCGAATGTCTGATTCTTTCTCAAATTCGACAGTCTCAAAAGTTCACTTATCCCTAACTTGAATGGTATTCAATTTTTCTATTTTAAATAAAATCTCTTAACAGTATTCAGTTTCTCTATAGTAAAACAAAATAAATATCCTAAAACTCTGACTAGAACACCACACGGAATTGTCAACAATACTGTGGGAAATAAATAAACTTCATTACTTGTTCTTCTAAGTCGTTCAAGTAAGCAGCTTTTTTTCCAATTTTTCTTATCAGCTCAGCATGCAGTGCCTGCAAGCATAAAGAAAATAATTGCAATTAAACCTCAGGTCTCAAAAAGAGTCCTTAGACATTATGCGGAAAGGGTCAAAATGAGGGTCAACAAGAGTCCTTAAACATTAAACATCAGGGTTCTCAAAAAGAAGTAAGCTATTCAGTAAGTTCGTTTCATTATCATCGACCATGATGAGCTTGGTGTCCAACCTTTATCTCCTCCGTATCCTTCACACTGGTATTAGGGAGACCCCTCCACCTAATTTCCTTTCTGTCTCTAGTGATAATATCCAGAGCCATAAGGACATTCAATGCATCATACACTCTCCTTCGTATATTCTTCTCATCAAACTGGAAAATAAAATTTCACAAAAGAAAAATCAAGTGTCTTTTCAGACTATAATTTCAAAAAAGAAAGCAAAATATGTGTGGATAAACAAAACCTCATCCAAGGAAACTGCTGCATTACTCTGTATCGTGGTATACTCAGCTATAATTTCGTCTGCAACCTGGATATCATCCAACATATAATTTAAAGCATACAACAAGATAAAAATTTCATGAAAACAGGAAGAAAAGGAGCTAAACCCGATGAGATTGAAAACATAGGAACTAACCTTACTTAGATGATATTATCATCTAAACACATTCCCATAGAGAAGAGAACATTGTATGAGCAAGTCAAAAAATGAAGGGAGAATGAGAGAAGAAAAGGAAAGTACCTCGCTATATGTGGTTCTTCCCTTGTTTTCCACCTTCTTGCAAACTGGAGGCAAAGTGTACTAGAACATCAGAACTCTTACTAAAAGTACTACCAATAATTATGATCTATAAAACGCAAAAATAGTCAGAAATTCAACAGCCCAATGCCTCATTGAACTGATAATTTAGGCTGGCAAAAAAGACAACTACCCTACTGGTCCCGTTAGCTAAAGATGCCAAGAGAGGTAGGGTGGGTACAAACCTTACTATATTATTTGTACAATCTACCTTCCGTCATTCAAACTTACAATCTCATAATTGTCAGCCTGAGCCTTTTATCAGTATTGTACACGTGACTTCTATAATTAAAGTAACACATAATGCTGTCAAACCAACATGACATGAATCTAGCATAAAGGAAAGACTTACTGACCAATAATACTGAACTGACGCAGGCCTCCACCAATAATTTTTGATACCCTCTTCTTCTTTGCTGCACTATTTTCTCAAAAAATAAAAATATTAACATGAGAAAAGGCTGAAGGCATACTATTTTTGGCTTATACAATCATTTCAAAAGAGAAACATACTGACTGAGCAAGTTATATACTCACCAATCATGAGCAGACTGATTTGGTCCCTGAGTATTCATATTAGTTTCTCTGCCAGAACGTTTATGGCCAAAGCCACCAAGGACTTCTCCCAAGTTATTGTTCATCATATCCGAAGACTATCCACCTTGCTCACAAGGATACCTTTTTTTTTTTCCTGATTTTCACAATTAGTATGATGCACAAAATCCAGCTTAAAATACCTGCAATCGTTAGCTGCATAAGCTAAGATGAAGGCATATATCATGAAGTAATGGAAATTTGCACATAATCTAATCTAATGCAGAACTAACAATATTTAAGAACCCGAAGTACACAGTCACATGCCACATAATTAAGTAATGATTAATTAAGTTTGTTCTTGTTAAACCAAATTACATGACATCTCCTTAATTTAATTTGTGGCCTAATGTTTCTTAGTTCATTGGCATAATCAACTTAAAAACAGCCCTTGTATTAAAAGTAAAAATTATTACATCCAAAGGGCTAGACAAGATGTTAGGATTCAAAAATTATTACATCCAAAGGGCTAGACAAGATGTTAGGATTCACTTTAGAAGGTTGGAGATTCTGATTTGAGTCTCCCCATAGGGCTACCTCCATAGAATTGGGTTCAACTTCGACCAAGCTGGTGCATGGCCCTTGAAGGGTGTAGCATAAATCTGGGACTGGTCAGATGCTCTAAGATTTCTACACAACCTCATCATCGAAATTAGTAGTTTATTTCATTCCATTAACTCTAAAAACTAATACACTGTTTAATTGCCCTTCACCATCAAACTCTCTCAGGCTTCAATTAACAAACATAAGATCAAATTAGGAAACCAGGAACACTAATAAATTAGCATAGCCAACCAGTTTACAACGCTGACAAGAACAATTGCAATTGTGAGGCCGAATCAGAAAATTATAAATCTACTAGTTCAAGATCTACTCCTTCAATACGAAAAAACAAACAATCATAAATCAATTCCACAACAAATCAACTGTGTGTAAATTAACGAGTAATGAATCAAGGTAAAATTTGAAACAAAGTGACGAACCTCACGATGAATCTGGTTGTTAATCGAACTCACGATCGTACTGTTGCAAGAACACAGCGATCCAGAGAGGGACGGAACGGACTTCAACTCTATTTCGACTTCCAGAACAAACGAAATTTGCGTTCCCGCTATGCTCATAAGAAATTTATATTAAGGTAAAGTTTACAGATACCCCTTATAATTTCTTATTTTTCAAAGAGAGCCCATTATATTTATAAAATCGTATTAACACCCTTATTGGATTTTGTCAACCAAGGCAATTAATTTGTTTGGTCATACCACAGATATGATTCCAAACTTTCTTCTTTAATAATCTCTTCCCTTCCCTTCCCTTCCCTTCCCTTGCGGACTCGCACAAACACACAACTCACCTAATCACGTAATCGTAATGTGACTACTTCACTATGTTCGATAGTGTGGGCATGAATTGGGTGATTTGTATGTGTGTGACCGATTGTGAGGTTGGCGTGTAGGTGTGTCAGATTGTTGGTAATGATGATGGTATGGCTAGGGGTCAATGAATTTATGCTAGAAAAAAAGAATTTTCTTACATAAATTTAGGAGATTATTAATTTTTTAACTAACAATTGACTAATGAATGGCAGGACCGGCCCAACCATTAGGCAGTTGAGTTGCTTGCCTAGGACCCCAAATTTAAGAGGACCCATAATATTTATTCTTTTAGTATAATAGGTCTAATTTTTTATGTTTTATTTGATAATTTAGATATGATTAAAATTTTTAGGGCCCAAATTTTATTAATTCAAATCAGTATCTAATTTTATTATGTCCAAAATTATTCTCTACTTGGTTAAGCCTAAATTTTAGAGACCTCCATAGATTTTACCACTTTAGTATAATAGTCCTTTTTATTTTTATTTTTTGTATTTTAGAAATGATTCAAATTTTTAAGACTCAAATTTTAATAGTTCAAATCAATATCTAATTTTTTTTGGATCTAAAATTACTCCTTCGTGTGAGTTTTTATTTAATTTTTTTATAAATATTTTGGATGTGTTCATAGTTGTATTTCACTCACTCACATAGAAAAATTATATTCATTATTTCTTGTGGTGAAAATCTATAAAATTGGTTCATTTTTTGTTTTAATATAAATTTTTAGTCCAAATAATTTATATTTAAATTGTCTATGTTATTAAATTTTTTTGTACTTCACGCGTGCATATTACTCATGGGTAAAGAATGATTATTTGTTATCTTAAAATTATTCTTTACTCACATATTCTATTATTAAATTACTTGTTGAAAACTTAAATTGATAAAATTTTATTTACAATCAACTAAGAGTGAATGAATTAACAATATTATCTATTGAAAAAACATATTGTCAAAGCTTGAGTATAAAAACTTGATCAATATTTTATTTTATTTTTAAAATAAAGAATAATTTTTTAAAACATAAAAAAATTATAATAATTAAAAATAAAATATAACAATAGAAAAATATTAATAGGGCCTCATATGAAAATTTTGCCTAGAGCCCCGCTTGACTTTGGGCCGCCCCTGATGAATGGGTACCTCTTGTTGTGCGCGTCCATTTTTGCACAATATATAAAAATGACAGATCTCTCCCTTAATAAACTCGTGTTTGTCGAGAAAGTAAGCGATCCCGCAACGTGGAATGGATTGAGAGGGCCAAAGGAGTGGTAAAGAATTGTTTTAAGGGGTTGTCCGATCAATTCCGGCGGGCTGTAGGAGGATCTTGGCACACATAAAATAAGTTAGAAGGTGCCAGAGTGTTTTCTGACATATCCCCTACGATGATCAAGTTAGTTCTTTGAGAGAAGGGAAGAAGAAGACACTGTATGACTTTTGAGGGGTGGTTTTGCGTACTTTTGTATTGTGTTTTTAAGAACTATTTATGCCCACTAAAGGTCCATCATTACTGGAGGTCTAGACAATAGGTAATGTCTAGATATGGGGTAGTGTGCCCCCTATTTTGCATGGGAGAGACCCCATTATTAATTGCTTGGATCCCCGAGCATTCAATGCTCTTCCTTTTATGCAATAGACATCAAATGCTCGGATCCCAGAGCATTTAAAGCTCTTTCTTCAATGCTGAGGAATTAAATGTCTTGGTTCTAGAGCATTTAATGTCCCTTCTTCTCTGCTTCTCAAGTCATCGTTGATGTTCCATCGACTAAGGATTCATTAAATACTTGCCTAAGACAACCGTATGTCAACAGAGTTGTTTGTGTCTATTCACCCCTCAACCTATACTTTATGTCACGTGTCTGACTTTCCTTGGTGGAATGTCTCGCTCATTCTGTCATTCTGACCTTATTGGGATAGGTAAACCAATGATTCACAGCATGTCCTAGATATCGATGGATCACCTTTGTCATTGTCCTTTTAGAAGAGGAGGTGACTTGTCTACCACATAGACCTCATGATTATAAGTGGCTATATCAGAGAGGGCGTTCCCCTCGGTGTTTAAGACACATAACTCCATCAGAGGATAGATCCCTCAGAGTCAAGGACACGTGATTGCATCAGGGAGAATGTCCCCCCTCAGTGTCGAGCCCACATGGCTGCATCGGGGAGAATATCCCTCTTGCTGCTGAGCCCTCGTGGTTGCATCTGGGGGTAGATATTCCCCTCGTCCCGAGGATATGTGACCCCATCGAAGAGGACATATCTCTCGATGCCGAGGACACATGTTGGCATCACATTCTTTCTCAGAAGTGTCCCATTGCTTGTGAAATTTATATCAAATCATGAGCATTTACCATACTTTTAAAAACTACAGAGGCATCTCTTCGAATTATCAAAAACTAGATGATGTTAGTATAATTTGGCCAATTATTATCCTTGACAGCTTGAGCCCTTTGGGAACTGAAAATTGTGTATAAGGATCTTTTTTCCCCTTTTTATTTGATTAATGTTACTTTGGCCCGCTAGAAATTCCTTAAAACCTCATTTTTGCCCTCGAATTCGTAATTGAAACACGATACTGTTAATAACTTAAATTTATTTTACCTTACACTTTTCATTAGAAGTAGTGAGAAAGTAAAAAAAATAAAAAAATAGAGTAATGTAATTGGGACTCAAAAAATTATTAGACTGTCACATTATTAGGTCAACATACGATCCTTTTTTTAAATTTCAATAACATAACTCAAAAAAAATATCAAGCGAGCATTATATGTCTCCACTCAAGGGCATGGATAGGAATGTTTCACCTTACCCTATAGGTAAGAATTATGGTATTCTATATTCTTACCTAATATTTTGTAGAAGAATTTTTTCTTGATCTACCATACGCGATCAAGTGTACTATTCCAACTCGAATTCCATCCAAAATAATCGGGTACGAAGTCGGGTGAATACATAATACATATTTTTTATTTTTTATTTTTGAATCATTTTAACAATTTAATTAAGTAACTTGCACCAATTAATTAACACAATAAACTAATAATACTAAAGAAAACACAATAATAAATTCAATAATACATAAACAATTATAATAAAAAATAAAAAAAAATCATAAACATAATACATCATATAAAAGCCATAAACATCAATAAAACATTAGAGTTTCTAGATTTTTAAATTTTAATTTTTAGGTATTAACATATATATATGTATGTAAGATAGGGTAGAAATAAGAAAATTTTGTATGTATTTGGTATTTCTATTCGATTTTTTTTTTTTGCAGAATACTAAAAAATCTTCCATTGACTTAGCTAATTCTTTTGGATAGCCGATCAATAAAGTCGGATAGGGTCAAAATTTGCGAATAATCAAAAATTTGAACACCTCTAAACATATTTGAAATTTGAATGTACCAGTACTACATATTCATATTAATTTGTGCTTGTTTACTTATTTTATATATATATATATACGGATTAGTTGGTGCTCACATGCATTGCATGTGAATCATTGTGAGTACACATTATTGCTATAAAGATTCTCAATTATTTTGATATACCAAACTTTAAAAAATAAGTCATCCTCTATGTATGTACTCTGAAATTAGATGAGTGGTTGTCACAATTTTTATAAGCAAGTTTATTTACTCTTCTAACTCCCTAGAACAAATTGTGTAAACAATCTCCTCCAATGCTATTTTTGTAGAATTAGCAATTTATTTGTTACTTAGACTATCTTCAATGGATACTCAAACTCTTACTCAAATGTGAGTAAAAAAAAAGGATAAAAAACTTGATTTGAAACAAAGTATTCCAATAAAAAAATTCAAAGTTAAAAGAGGTGAAACCTAAATTTAAATGAGAATAAACTAAAATTTAAGGGTAAATTACACTCACAGCCACCAGCATTTGATTTTATTACACGAACACCCCCTCACATTTCAACAATTACACTAAGACCCCAATAGGTAGATCAAGTTAACTATTTTAATAAAAAGACTATTTTACCCTTCTTTTTAAGACAAACTCAAACCCAAACCCAAGCCCTATCTCTAACCCTTAGCTTCATCAGTCTTCATTCTCTCTCTCTCCCCCTCAGCCCATTTATTTGTGGGTGTATATATATACACATACACATATATATACATACACATATTCACTCTTTTTTTCTCTCTCTCTTTTTATCCCTCTACCCATCTCTCTGTGTGTGTATATATATACAATACA
>CM042196.1:22199850-22210018 GCA_023539305.1 Ilex asprella
TATATATATTTTTATTTTTTTATTATATGACCGGTCCGACCAGTTAACCCACTGGTTGAACCAATGAACCATTGAACCAGTCCCCTAGCCGGTTCGATGACCGATCCGATTCTGATAGCATTGCATAATATAACCATTAGACTTTTAAAAAAATCTAACCATTGATGATAACCTTTGATATGAGTAAAAAAATTGAGTCTCTCTTAATTTGATGCGGGTTTGGATATAACATTGAAGAAGGTTTTTAGGAATTTTTTACTAAAATTTAAATTTAAATTTGAAAAAGGGGTAAGGATTGGAGATATCTCTAGATAAATCACAATTATATATTTTGTTAAGATTATGTAACAACCCAAGTTTTTATTGCAAGAATGTTCTAGAGGAAACATAAAAACCAATTAAATAAAGATATGTTTTAGTCAAACTAATTATTTAATATAAATTTGACTCACACAAAAGAGGCTTGCACAACATAAAGATCCTTAGAATAAAAGTTCCACAAGAATTGAGAACATAAAATCTTTATTACAAGGGAAATGTTTTGGATTGGATTGGATATGTTACATAACATACCTTTATTAAGGATTGGATATTTTATGGATATTTTTTGTACCGAGTCCCAAAATATTTTGAAAAATAAACAGTCAACGTACAAATACACACACTCTAAAATAATTACGTGATCTTGTACCTTGTAGCCTACATTACCCCCTATGTTGAATTGGGTACTGATCTTGAAATGTCTTGTGTTCATGCATATTTTATCTCTAAATGAATTTATACATTAAAAATATTATCTGCAACAAAAAACTGAATTAAGATGGTCAAATCCAAAAGCATCGGTGAGGTGAAAGAATTTCGACAAAGACTTTTGACAAGCCCGAATTTAACTAGGTTTGGCCCAATGAACTGAGAAAAGGCCCAAACATCCAAGACACACGAAAGAGCCCAAGTCGCCAAGACCCATAGAGCTGGGTTCACCCGTCAAAGAGAGTCGAATAGTAAATCGGAGGTGAATAGTGAATCGGAGGTAAATAGTAGAGGGAGTCCAAAGAGATCAAGTGACCAACGCCCAAGCTCCTCCAAGAAGGCGCGGGTGTTAAGAGGACAACACCCAAGAGGCCGAAGGCCCTTGGGCGCCGCCCAGGCACCCTTGGGCGTCGCCTGGGTTGGCCGGCTCCCTTGGGCGCTGGCCTAGGTTGGCTCTCCTTCGGACGTCTTCTCCTCTCCCTTCCTTCGGCCTCCTCACTCAAATCCAAGACGACTAAGTCCACTCCAATGCGAGTCCGACCTCAAGACGACGATTGAGTCTAAAGCCAAGGGAATCCGTCTCCGACTGAATAAGAGCATGAGGGAGAAAACATCGGGATACGAAGATCTATTCCTACATTAAGTTTGCTTACCAAAGAGGTCTACTCCTACCAAAACTGTGCTTACCAAAATAGTGGAAGACTCATTCCTCACGTCACCGCCTCACCGCCTCATCACACCTACATAAATGTAAGCCCCTCTCCACATGGAGGGGAGAATGACCTGGCACCACATTCAGACCTCTACACCTTGAAGCTCCTACACACACTATACCTCTCTACACACATTGATCTTCCTCTCTCTAAACACTATAAACTCTCTGGAGTACCTTGGTACATTAATAAAGATCGCCAGCCACCGCTGCCATTCGAGAAAGTGGACGCTGGTCACCCGAACCGAACCACTATAAATCTTGTGTTTACCATTTATTTACTGTTTTTCATTCTTGATTGTCATTGATTGCTCATTACTACTAATTAATCACACTCGTAACTGTTGATCTCGCACGAAGATCGATTTGTGCATCATCAACTTTAAAAATAATAATGAATTACATTCAGTAACACTTGGTATTGCCATTTTTATTCTTCTAATGGAAATGCTACAAGTTTAGAACTACAACTAAAACAAATTTTGCTACATTCAAGTACTGCTGAAATATCACATTCCTATAATGCAACGACATGGCTACATGAATAGATCATCTACTTAACAATTGCTCGTGGGTCTTCCTCATTTAATGCATAGCAACCAATCTCCGGCGAAAGCCATGGGTTGCTACTTGACTCGGCCGCCGTCAGGGTTGGACTTACAGGCGGCCTTGGTGGCGAGTTACTTTCTAAGTCTTCTTCACTGGATTTTTAGAAATTTTCTTGGCTCCGCCAAATAGAAAGTAAGAATTTTCAAGACTCGAGACATTAAGAGTTGGAAAATTTGAAAAGGGGATTGGGGTTATGATAATGGGAGAGTTGGGGATTGTGGATGGAAACATAGACAAAGTGGGTAAGAAGATAAGAACGACAAAGCTCCTCTAGATTTAGAATTTTTCTATACAAATTGCAGGAAAATTATCGGTTTCCAGTTAAATAAACGTACAAAAAATGAGTTATTTTATGCTTCTAACACTTTGTTGTGTTCTCTTGCCAACTAAACTAACCTTTATAGACTGTGGCTCATAAATTCCATGAAGGTAAGAAGTCTCAAACCATAGGTTGAACCGGATCATGTCTTTGGGGGATAAGGAAAGGTGCGTGTAATATCTGGCCCGAAAATGAATTTATTATTTATTTAATATAATGAATAATGTAGAAAAGTTTGGTGAATTAATTTGACCATAATAAAGTTATGAGTCAAATTTAAGACCAAAAGTATATTGAAAACCTAAATTAAACCAAAGTGCAAAAAAAAGAAGGAATGAAGTGTATTTATGTAAGAATAAAATTAAGTTTTTAAAATTTTTATTGAATTTTCATTTTAATTATTTTTAAATTGTGAATTTTAGTTGCAAATTTTTTTGGCCCTATTTAGTGTGTGTATTCAAGAATAATAATTATTGACGTTAAAATTGGTTTTATGGTTATTCAAGGCTAAACAGTCAAAATCATTGAAAAGATATAATTTGTAGGTTACACATATGTAGGCCAAACGGTCAAAAGACAGTGAAAGTCATCATGTGTAGATTACACACAGTGGTTATATAAAGTGGTTTTGATTTTTTTTTTTTGAAATGCAACGAATTCAACACTCCAGCATACCTATCAATTGTTGTGATCATTTCAGTTCTTTTACACTTGACCAAACTAATCAATACTTTTTCAATTATCATCTATTATTTTATTTTTGGACAACTCGATTGGAGTCAAGTTCATCATAACCTTCCAATGGACATAACCATTAAAGATGTGTTGTTGCAAGTGTCTGGGTTGAATCTTGAAGTCTCTGGTGTCCATCAGTACCCTCACATGAGAAGATTCAACTGTTGTAGGACAGTGATCACACATCTTTCAGACTTGCAGAACAACTCTTTTATTTTATCTTATATATTATATACGTTTTGTTTTATAAAGATTTAAATTACTTGTTGCTTTTCCTATAGATATACTGGTATTCTAATTTATTTAGTTATAACCACAAACTATATTTTTATCAATTTAGCTACTATTCTTTCTATTCATGAGCATTCTATTGTCATTGACAGCATACCGTTATTAAAAGTGCTAATAATCTTAGTTCGTATTGTTGTTCTTATCTCATCTATTGTTTATGTGTTAAAATATCTTATTTAAGTTGACACTCTATTGTTTAAAGGTCGTATTTTGTGTTGACATTTTGTAAGAAAATATACACAATATATAAATTTTGTTATTCCAATTTATATGTAAAAATATATAAAGAAAAAAAATGAAGAGAATTCTCTCATTCTTTCATCATATCCATTGGAAGCATTTTAGAAAGAGAGAGAGAGAGCTTGAAAGAGTGAAAGAGAATGCTTGAAGTTGATTTCCAAGCATGGAAAAAGATTATTCTACCTCATCTAAGTCATAAACAAGGTATATATATATGTGTGTGTGTGTGTGTGTGAATATTTTTGGGTTTTGAAGCATTTGGTAGAAACCCTAGTTTTGGGTTCTGTGTAGAAATAATGTTTATACTTGATAAAATGAGTTCTAAATGATATATATATATATATATATATATATATATATATATATTATGCATATTAGATTGACATACTAGCATGATAGAAATGTCAATAAACTTATAGTTTTGGGTTTTGACAACTTGAAATGAAGGGTGTCCAACCAAGAAAAAATACATAACGTACATTTCATACATTATAAGTGTACATGCTTTGGTTTTGGGGTAAATTTATATCTAATATTAAATATATTGTAATATGTTGTATATTGTATGTTTTAGGGGAGGACGAGGCCCTAGCTCTGACTTCTCCCACCTGATAGTCATAGACTTGTATTTTCTGCTAGCCTCTTTTGAATAGCATTTTAAGTGGAATTCGATAAATCTTTATGTCTTATTTAATTATGTGGTGCATACATTTATATTATATAAAATGCATTTTTTTGATGCAATATTGATATGTTGAGTGTGTGGTGGAACATGGACATGGTTTTATGCCTGTCAATGTGTATTTTGGTGTTGAGATTGTGTAGCCATGTTATAACGTTGTCTCTTGTGTCAGAGGTATACGGAAGCAGAAATTCTATGTTGAGAGTTTTCGTGTATACATGATTTCACGTCCTGGGACTTCGGACGATCTCTTTCATGAATTTTGTAATTTATATGCACGATTTATTATCATTGTGGTACAACATCATTACTAACACATAGTATAGCTCATGGTGCTCTTAATTGATTCATTAAATCCATCTTTTTTTTACTTGTGTGAGAAAGTTTTTTATATGAAACATAAAACTTTATTATAGATTAAATTAGAGCATCACTTCGGATAAGAGGATCCAAAAATTCTGGATGTTCCTCTCTCCATAAGACAGAGTTATTACAATGAAGAGCATAATGAGATAATTTATCACCGACAGCATTAGCAGAACGCTTCACCCAAGAAGTAGAGAACTTAGGGAAATGTACAACAAGCTTTTGGATATGTTCAATAAAGGCTCTAGGGCTGGATAGATTTGGTTCCTCTCTTCTAATGTCCTCCACAACAAATTTTTGAGTCTCCTTCTAAAATAACGCTTGAAAACCCAGTTCCACCCCTGGCTTAACAGCATGAAAAGCAGCCAATGCCTCCACACACTCAACACTCAAAGAGATTTTAACTAACTTGCATAACCCTCTATGAAATTTCCCCTCCAATCTCTAGCAACAACTCCAATCCCCACTATTTTAATAGAATTAAAGACTGCCCCATCAAAGTTTATCTTCACATAACCAAGAAGAGGAGTAGACCAGCGAGTCATACCAACAGTTGAAATGGAAATGTTCCTTTGGGTTCTACGGTCCCGAGCCTCCATAAACTGATTTAGATATGATCTTGAGAAGTTTACTACTTGGCTAGGAGATTGGACAACTCCCTTCTAGGCGAGCCTTGTTTCTATTGTACCAAATGGACTAGCAAATAACAACACAAGACCTACCTCCAATGATGATAGACGTCTAGAAACAACCACCAACTAGTTACGGAACAAAGTAGCAGAGCATTTTGGCATCCTAATCAAGGATTCTAATCATGCCTGTTTCGTAAAAGGGCATTTCAAAAGGACATGGACAATCGATTCGTGGGCAATGCCGCACAGGAAACAAATATTATCGACATTTAATTACCTTCTAGCTAGATTGCACTGTGTTGGTAAAATATCTTGGATTGCCCTCCACGCAAACAACTTAACTTTATTTGGGATATTTAGGCTCCACACAAATGCACCACCCCAATGTATTTGATTGCAACTTGAATCACCATGAGCTCTAGTCTCCATAATCTAGTGGTATACACTTCTAATCGAGAACTTCCCCGACTTTGTATAGTGCCATGCTTGTCAATCGTTAGGGAGATTTGGGCAAATGGGAATTGAAAGAATTTCCTCAACCTCAAAATCCAAAAATACCTCTTGTAGCTTGTCAATCTTCCAAGTCTTTGAATCATAATCAATCAGAAAACTCAAAAGAGCAGCATCTGCTAACCCGAGAGGGGGATAATAACCTTAAAAGTAGTCGGTCTTGGAATCCATCTATCAGATTTTATTCTAACAGTTCTCCCATTGCAAATCCGTCATCGTAGTCCCTCCGTCACATATTTTCTAGACTCCAACATACTACACCAAGTAAAGGAGAGATTATAGCCCAATTAAGCGTCCATTATTGACGTATTTGGGAAATATTTAGTCTTTAACACCCTATCCAACAATGATGATGGGTATTGAAGAAGCCGCCAAATCTGCTTTGCAAGAAGGGCGTAAATAAATACTTCTATATTCCAAAAACCCATCCCTCCTCTAGTCTTCGGTCTACATAGTCTCTCCCAACCTATCCAATGTATTTTCCTCTCAAAACCATTACCACCCCACCAAAACTTCGCCATCAAGTTGTTTAATTCTGCACATAGTGTAGAAGGTAGCTTAAAGCAAGACATAACATATGTCGGGATAGCTTGCGCTAATGACTTAATAAGAACCTCTTTACCTGCACTTAGGGGTGCAACTTGGACGGGCCAACCAGAGTTCAACTGGAGCCCTACTAAAAAAAAAAACAGGACTTATGTTAGAATTTTTAATAGTTGGTTGGGCCTAGGCAAAAAAACTCCAACCCGAATTGAATTTGAGCAAGCCTCGTATTGTCGGGTTCAACTTGAATATGAAAATAGGGCTGAATCCAATTATTAAATCAGGTTGAACCTCAATATATATAAATATATTTAATTAAGGTTAATATTTATCTTTACTCTTTAGAGTCCAAACTTTTACTTTACTTCAAAACTTCACTCTTGCACCTCCATCACTCTCAAATCCCTCCCTCACTCGTCACTCCACCCTCTCTCACTCGTCACTTCTTATTTCACTCCCTCTCTTTATCTACGTCTCGCCCTTCATCTTAGATCACTTGAAAAAATTAAATGTTCACTTCAAAAAATCAACTCGAATTAAGTAATCCAATCCCAACCCGATTTTTAACCTGAAATCAATATGAATTAAGTAACCCAAATTCAATCCGAGCCTGTCTGAATTAAACTCGGGCAGTAATCATTGAGTTACTCGGGTTGAGGTAGGTTTGGGGTTAGGGTTAGGATTGAAGATTGTATACCTAGGGTTGACCTCTAAGCCCGCCCAACCCGTCCGAGTTGCACCCCCTACACTTGATAAAAGTTTCTCTTGCCAGCCTTGCACATTCAACCATGCCCTCTCGTGAATGAAATCAAAGATGGCACACTTCGTTTTTCCAATCACCGAAGGATGCCCCAAGTATTTATCATGGTGCTTAACTATAGGAACTCGTAGCATACGCTGAATTTCACCTAGAACAGTTGGCGAGGTATTTTTACTGAACATAATAACTGATTTAGTGAAATTAACTACTTGTCCAGAGGCCATTTCGTATTTATGGAGACACTACATGATAGTCTCACAATTCCCCCTAGTGGCTTAGGTAACAAGGAGGTTGTCATCCGCAAAGAATAAATGAGAAAAGATTGGCCCTCCCCATCCCACTGTCATTCCTTAAAGACTTCCCCTAACCTCTCATGCTCTTAAGAGTGCTGAGAAACCTTTAGAACACAACAGAAATAAATAAGGCGGAAAAAGATCTCCCTGCCTTAATTCTCGTTGTGGTTTGAAAAAACTGGATTGTTTCCTGCTGATTATAAGCGAATAGGATACTGACAAAACACACTGCATTATGATTCTTAGCCAACGCTCACCAAATCCTATTATACGCATCATTGCTTCCAAGAAGTTCCACTCAATTATATCGTAGGTCTTACTCATATCAAGTTTGAGTGACATGTATGTCTTACCTCCCTTATTCTTCTGCTTTAGATAACGATTGAGCTTGTACACAATAATGGCGTCATTTGTAATCAGCCATCCTGGGAAGAAAGCACTTTGATACTCTGAAATTATTTTGGGTAAAATCCTCTTCAATATACTTTTTTTTTTAGGGGGGGAGGGGAGGGGAGGGGGGAAAAGGGTTTGAACCTCTTCAATCTATTTGCAAGGACTTTTGCTATTAGTTTATACACAATGTTGCACAAACTAATTGTGTGAAAGTGTGTCATGTTTTATGGATTTGAGATCTTGGGTATCAGTACTATGTGATTATAGTTAAGACTGTAGCAATGGTTATCTGAATTTAGGAAATTCAATACAACTCTTGTGACATCACCACCACTATAGGCTATAATTTATGAAAGAAAATTGGACCCATACCATCTAGACCTGGAGACTTATTTTGCTGAAATTGGTTCAAAGCTTGAACAACTTCAGATGGAAGAAATTCTGCTAATAGGATGCGATTCATATCAGCTGAGACACTCAGTTTGACACTGCTTGTGACTTGCTCCATTTGTTGAGAAGAAGGATGCGCCGACTTGAACAAGTCCATAAAATATTTAATTGTTGTTTGTTCAATCTGTCCCATCTCTGTAACCCAAATACCCTCTTCATTGAAAAGGCCCAAGACTAGATTCCTTTGTTTCCTAGAACTTGCTTGTGCATGAAAGAAACTCGTGTTTCTATCACCCTCCTTTAACCACAGTGATTTTGATCGTTGCCTCCACATTGTTTCCTCCACCTCCAACAGGTTATTAATCTGAGCTTGAACCTCTCTTAATTCCTTCCTTGTATCCTCTGTAATGGTCCGCTCTTGTAAATTGAGTATTCGTTCTTTATTCGTCTGAATCTTGGTGGTTATATTTGCCAAACTTCTCATATTTCCACTTCAATAACCCTACTCTGCAACTTCTTATATTTATTGAGGTAGTGTTGTACAGGCGAACCTGTTCCAACATCAAGCCAACTTCGGTGAATTACTTCCAAGCAAGAGGGATTAGTAAGCCACATAGGCTCAAAACGAAATCATTTTTTCCTTCTCCTTTCTACTCCCAGGTTTTGTGAATCAGAAACTCGAAATAGGATTTGACAATGATCCAAATCCAAGGTGGGTAGATGTTATACGCTACTATGGGGGAATAGTGAAGACCACGATAGAGACGCCCAAAGTCTATCCAATCTCGCTTTAATTGAGTATGGATGGACACTCCCATCACCGTGTAAAAGGATTGCCCTTGAAGCCTATATCTTGAAATTGACTCAGATCAATTGCTTCGCAAAAATTCCTCATTTGCCAATTTGGATGATCCTGTCCACCCCATTTCTCCTCAAAAGACATGATCTCATTGAAGTCTCCCCCACACACCCAAGGGAGACAAGATCTCCGGTTTAATGACTTCAAAAGGTTCCATGAATGCTTCATTAACGCCAACTCGAACACCCTTTTTCCACAATAAAGCAAGCCCACTACCTTTACATCATGAATCAACTGTCAACCCTTGGTACAAACCTACCCGAAACTTTATTTTATCTATCTCATCAGAAAATAGCCTAGTCTCCATTAAGAAAACCAAGTTGGGCTCTTTCTGCTTCACCAAATCATGAAGCACATGAACTATACGAGGGTTCCCAAGCCCTCGATAGTTCCAACAAACGCCGATTATGGCTCTTGGCGGGACTAATCAACAGTCGCCACCGGTGATGATAAGTTGAGAAGTGTAGATTGTGATACCTGAACCTTCTTGCAAGAAACATTACTATTTTCGGAATTTGTTGAGCACCCTGAC
This sequence comes from Ilex asprella, assembly GCA_023539305.1. Classification (NCBI taxonomy): domain Eukaryota; kingdom Viridiplantae; phylum Streptophyta; class Magnoliopsida; order Aquifoliales; family Aquifoliaceae; genus Ilex; species Ilex asprella. The sequence continues at coordinate 22,209,467 of CM042196.1, forward strand.
CCTTCAACCCGTCGCTTACCACACACCTTAATCTCTTGGATAATCTAATTTGCAGCTAGGGTATGGGATTTAACCTTGCAAGACTACTTCCCTTTGCCTTTGCTAGCTAGCTTTAAATCCCTTATTGCAACATGGTTTAGCTTAAAAGATGAAGACCTTTTTCCCGAGGAACAAGTGTCTTCCATATGGGTTGGGTCTTTTGGATGTTTAAGGGAAGAACCCATATTCTCCACAAACTTCAAAAGCTCCAGATGGGCCGTAGTTGGATAGTCTGAGGTTAGTCCCACCTCATATAGGTCACTAACTATAGGGGCATGTTGCATTTTTTTAGAGTCCAAACAGGAGTGACTTAAGGCAATTGGAAGCCTAAAGCAAAAATATTAAATAATTTTTTTTATTTTTAATATTATTTTTTAAAAAAATTTAATTTATTTTCAATTTATTATATGAGAGAAACTGGAGAAGAACATGCTAGTGTCACTGAAATAAATATTTTAACTTTCGTTTTTGTTTTTATTTTTTATCAAAAAGTGAGTTTAATTTTAACTTTTT
>CM042196.1:22226148-22236274 GCA_023539305.1 Ilex asprella
TATTATCTGATTCACCACCAACTGTGAATTAGAAAATATTTGGAGCTTACTTATTCTCAAACTAGTTGCAAGCCTTACTCCTGCTATCAGGACCTCGTATTCTACTTTGTTGCTCGAGGCCCAAAAGCCGAGCCTGATGGCTTTTTCCAGCACACACTCCTCCGAGCTTTCCAGTATAATGCCTATGCCTGATCTCTTTTTGATTTGATGATCCGTCTAAGAATAAGCTTCATTTTCCCCCGACCCTCTGGATTGTTATCACCTTTAGACTTTTCATTCTGTACCGAGCTCTACTTGGGTTGGAATTCGGCGATAAAATCAACCACTACCTGTCCCTTGATTGCAGTTATCTGTTCGAACATGTTGTCAAACTTTCTGAGTTCTACTGCTTACTTAGCGATGTGCCCTGACAGGTCAGACTTTCAAAAAAGAGCTTTCAAGGGTTGGTCAGTGAGCACCACGATTTGGTGTGCCTAAAGTAGCGTCACAACTTCTTAGTTGAGCTCACCAGGGCAAGCGCAAGCTTTTCCAACGACGTGTATCTTGATTCAGCATCCAAAAGTATTTTGTTGACATAGTTTACAAGACTCAGGTTTGTACGGTCGCTTCACATCAGTGCTCTGCTTATCGTGTGCTCGGATATAGCCAAGTACAGTAACAAGCGCTCATTGGGGAGTGGTGTTGTTAAACTTGGTGGGCATGCCAGGTACATTTTCAAATTAGTGAATGCATCTTCGCACTCCTGACTCCATAATGATCCTTTCTTTCCTTTGACCGATTGAAAGAAAGGTCTATATTTATCGAGACTCGGGATATGAATCTTCCCAACGCGGTTGCCATTCTTGTTAGCCTTTGCACTTCTTTCACTATTCTAAGTGATTGTAGTTCTATTATTGTCTTTACTTGGTCGGGATTTACCTCGACTCCCCTATGTATCACCAAAAATTAGAGGAACTTTCCAAATCTTACCCCAAATCCGCACTTTGCAGCATTGAGCTTCATTTGACATCTCCAAAGTATGTCAAAGGTTCTCCTTAGATCGAAGCAATGATCAAAGGCACGTTGGATTTTAACTACCATATCATCGATATAGACTTCCATGGTAATTCCCAACATATGGGAAAACATCTTCGTCACCAATCTCTGATAAGTTACTCATGTGTTCTTCAGCCCAAAGAGCATTACCTTTTAACAATAAGTTCCTTCAGGTGTTATAAAAAAGGTCTTTTCTTGATCTTGCTTGGCAAGTGAGATTTGATGATAACCCTTGTACGCATCTAAAAGACTCATTCGTTCATGGCCAGTAGTTATGTCAGCTAGTTAGCTATCTTCGGTAGAGGAAAGCTATCCTTCGGGTATGCTTTGTTGACATTGGTAAAATCAACAAAAATTCTCTACTTCCCATTCTTTTTCTTGACCACCACAGTGTTGGACAACCAAGTTGGATATTGAACCTCCTTAATGGTATGTGACTCTAGCAACCGTACCATTTCTTCCTTTACCGCTTTTTGGTGCTATAGTGCCAACCTCCTAAGCTTTTGTCTCACTGGCTTAACGCTAGGGTCAACCTTCAATTGATGACATGTCACCTTGGGCGAGACGCCAAGCATTTCATATGTTGTCCATAAGAAAACGTAGGCATATTCCCTCAACAATGAAACAAGCTCATCACGCTGCTCTGAGCTCAAAGCAGCGCCCACTAGAAAATACTTCTCTTCATCCTTGTCTAAAGGTACTTTAGACAAGTCTTCCATAGTTCAGTCGGTCGACTCCTCTTTGCCTAAGGATACTTTAGACAAAGCCTCGACAGTTCGGTCAGGTGGGGCCTTTCTGTCTAAAGTTACTTTAGACAAGTCCTCGATAGTTCGGTTGGTTGGTACCTCTAACTCTTTCCCAACAACCGAGCTATCAGGATTTAATCGTTATTTCATCACGTTAGTAACCATGCCCTCATTTCAGGCTTCTACGCTATCTCTTCCCCTTACTAATGCCAACAAACAAGTCCTTGAACTTACTTGGTCCCCTCAAATGTTGACTATTTTCTCTATTGAGGGGAATATGAGCATTTGGTGGTATGTCAACAACATAGTCTTCATTTCGTGCAACAAGGTACGACCAATGATGGCATTGTACTTTGAGGTGGTATCAACTACAAGAAACTCGGTCATGATTCCGATTGGGCCTGTTTTTATTGGAAGAGCGATTTTTTCCCTTGGAAGAACAGTTTTGACACTGAAGCCGACCAATGGGGTATTGGTTGGCTTGAGGTCTTCTTGCTTGAGTCCAAGCTTTTGAAAGAGTTCCATGTACATAATTTCAGAAAAGCTTCTTGGGTCAATTAACACCCTTTTCACATCATAATTCGCAATTCGAAGGGTGATTACCAGCGCATCATTGTGCGGCTGGTGCACCCCAATTAAATCATGTTCAGAAAAACAGATAACGTCGGTTGTCTCTCGTAACTTTAACCTCATATTTTTGACTTTTGGGGATACCTTTAACTGATAAACTTCTTTCTCCTTGGCGGCTCACTGGATGTATGCCCTAGCAGCATTATTGGTTGTCATTTGGGGATTCATTACAACATGGATCACATCAATGATCCCAGTCGCATTAATTTGGTCCCCCTGGAATTCAGTTCCTCCTCCAGCAGTCCTATCCTCACTGCCTTCTACGAACTGAGAAAGGTGTTTCGCGTGGACCAACTCCTCCAAATGTTGTTTTAATGGTCGAAAATTCTCGGTCATGTGCCCCACATCCCGATGATAAGAACATATGAAATTGGAATTTCTCTTGGAATGATCACCTATCAGCTTATTAGGCCATTTGAAATATGGTTTTCCCTTAATCCGAGTCAATACTTTATATATTGGCACCTTGAACACCGTGTTTACCCCTAGGAATGGGGATTTTGAGGGAAATCCCTTTTTTTTCTCTTCTTATTGGCATCCCTGTTTGGATCAACTAGCTTATCTCTACCGAATTGCTTTCTTCCAAATTGCTCCTTTCCCAAGTCTCTCGATAGGTCGTTGTCGACTTTGGCATACTTCTCTATTCTGACCATCAGCTCTTCCATGTCTATAGCAGGACTTCTGTTGAAGGATTGGTATAATAGCTTTTCTTTTGGCAACCCAATCTTGAAGGATGCCACGACGATCTCTGGATTGCAGGCTTCAACTTCGTTCATTTTTTTTCAGTAACGATGAGCATATTCTCGCAGGGTCTCATTGTTCTTCTTCTTCAATGTCAATAGTGTCTCGACGTCTTTGGGTTGTCGATTGCTAGTTATGAACCAAGTCATGAATTGGTCGGCGAGCTGTGCCCAACCATCAACTCAACCCCTCGATAGGCTGTCAAACCATTTCATGGAAGCCTCCCCGAGGCTGCTGGGGAAAATGGCAAAGCAATGATTCATTTTTTCGATAAATGTTCATAAGTTGTCGGTAATGCCGGATGTGTGATGTAGAGTTTGTGAATTTTCTTGGGATTCATCCTCGTTCGATCCATCTCGTGAAGGGGGAGGACTCTGAACCTTCTCCGCATTCTCCTGTAGCTTTTCTGGCTAGGTCCCTTGGTGACTTCTGCTCGGGTCTTCTTAATTGGCTATTAAGCTCCTCCGTGATGAATCGCTTCTAAGGTTCCTCGTCTTGGCTTTGGTGTTTTTTTTGCCTATATGCTTCTTGAATGATACCCGCTTTTTTATTACGCTTCTTCTCGGGAGTCTCCTGTTGGTTTTCTCGGCTACGCCTTTTCCTCTTAACCATTTCCCTTAGTCTAACTTTCAATTCCTCGCTTTCTTTCCTCAGATCTCTCTCTCTTTGGCGTAGAATTTCTTGAACATTTTGTCATGCGCATCTAGTCGGTCCTGCAAGGATTGAACCAGTTTTGCCAAAGCGGGATTCTCCCCTTCGGTACAGAGGGATTCGGCCACGTCAGCATCCTGTTGGCTCTGGTGTTTATATGACTTGAAACTTGCTGAGGACAACTCGTCATCCTCACGTGGCTTGTCTGAGATTTTGCCCATGTCCATCATAATATCGTTATCGGATGAGAATGATATTTTGTAGTTTGGATCGGAATCCTGTAAAGCAAAACTGCCTACAGATGAGCCAATGGTACTTATTTTTCTTGACATTGGCTTTTTGTTTCACTTGATGTAGATCTTCCCACAGATGGCGCCAAATGTAAGAGGCGAAAAAGTAAGTTTATCTCTCACAGGAATGAATAGAGATGGTCTCTCATGTGGACAGGTTTCTTACTTGAACTCCAAGTTTTTCCCTTCTGCAAAACGAACAAACTGCATCAGATCAAAGTGCTTCGACCGAAGGCACTCATATGCTTAAGTCAATAATGGAGTGAATAATTTAGGATAAGACAATGAGAATTCAACGTAACTTTTACCTTGGCTCTTTATGCCTTTTATAGAATCTTTTTTTAATTAGGGTTTCTATGATTTTTAATTCAAGGTGCTACACCTTCCCATATAATTCCCTATACCGAGTCTATGATCATGTCCATTCGTTTAACCAGACCGCCTAAATTTTAGACATCTTTTTAACACCACGTTTATTATTTTAAACAGCTTGGTCGTGATAAAGATCGAATTCATTCATTTCTTTCCTAGTGATGTCATCTTCACCCTTACGCGAAATCATTTAATGTTATCACACATGTTGTAAAGGAAGCACCCCATTCACTTATGATTCCAATTACAATTTTTTGGGTTATATAACATTGTTTTTTTGTATTTATGCAATAAATTGCAATATCGTTACCAAAAACGACAGCGTCTGTGATGCTTTCTGCCGTGTCTTCTCTCTACTAATTTGAATTCTTAGTTTCGGCGGTTTGGTTCTTGCTGTACGAAGCAGCAATAGTGAACCAGATTTTTAGGTACTCGTAAATCTCTACTTTCTCTCTCATACAAAACCTAATCCAAAATGGCCTCGCTGATCAACTACGCCGTCGATGAGAAAGACCTCGACGACGCCGCTTTATGGGCCGTAATCGACTCTGCCGCCGCAGCTTCTCTCTCCTCCACCACCGCCATCTCCAAATCCCGTAAACCCCTCGCACTAAAGCACACCAACAATTTCAGATCCCCAACCCTTAATTTCAGTTCAAACCCTTCTCCCCCAGACAAATTCCCCCAAAATCCTAGAAATCACCACAACTCACCCCACGCAGAGCTCTTCGCAGAACCGTGGGCTGATCAAAATCACCGTCCACAGAAAATGGCGAGGTCGTCCTGCGTTTCGGAGCTGAGTGAAACGAGTACGAGTCCTCTGGTTGTGGTGAAGCACGTGCAGCGCACGCCGAATACACCGATGTCATATTCGTCACCGGAGGCTAAGTGGATTCAGGTGAAAGAGCATGACAACAGTCCGAATGTTTCGGAGTGTTCACCAGTGAGTTATGGGCAGTGTGAGGAGGGAGAGAGCACGATGATGAGGCATAGCTTGTCTGGCAGATTTCCGACTGTGTCACTGTTCAAAGAGTATCAAAATGCTGCTATGGCGGTAAATTCCCTGTTACTTCGTTTTCATTTATTTAATTGAGTAACATGGAAAGGAACAAAAAAATCTCTGCTGTATGCATTGCTAGAAGAATTGCACATTGATGAATTTTCAAAGTTCTATTGTATTTCTCTGATTTCAGAATATGCTATATTTTCGATCATGGTAGAGGAGGTGTTTTCGATCATCAGTTCTGATACTCTTTCATGTTAAGAACTTTGGCAAGGATAGGAACTACAAGGCGTGGAGGAAGACATATAATCGAATGCATTAAAAATGAAATTCTGTGATTTATTTTGTGCAGTTGAGTAAACTGCAGTTTACTGTTTATCATGTTGATTGCATTTTCCTATGATTAGGAATTTAGGATAATAAGTATTTTAGAGATTATAGAAAAGGGGGAAGCAGCCTCTGTGTATCATTGGTCTCAAGATATAGGTATGAGTAAATGTTGACGATTCTGGAGTGATGGAAATCGGAACTATTCTCTATTCCAGAGAAATTAGGGAAAACATCGGAGCTTTTTCCAAAAATTCCAGAACAACTATTGAGCAAGAAAAGCAATTGATGGTAAGAAGATAAATGCCCAAGTTCTCATACTATAGTTTTTGAATAATTCGAGAAATTTTGAAAGAATTCAGGAATTCTTTGTAATGCACAAGAATTTGATTTTTTTTCACTTGATAAAATACTAGGAATTATCTCTGGGGTGGCCATGAGCAAACCTCTCTTGCTTGTTAATGCAATGAGGAGCACTGGAGGAATTAGTGACTTGGTGGGGTCTTGAAAAAATCTTAGGGCACTTGTTTCGCTAAACCACACTTACAGATTCAGACCCACTTTGATACCAATAGATTTTCTGTTTTCTATTCCATTTCCCTTTTGCTTTCCTTTTCTATTATCACACTTTTATGGATATCCTATATTCCCAAATTCTAATATTTGTTTCTCATAATTTTTTGATTGGATATGCTGATCTGATACATCTTGACGTCAATATGATTGCCTTATAAGTGAATTTTGTTTGAAGTAGCTTTTTGAGCTCCTTATCCTCACAGGCCATATATAACACCGGAAGGTGAGTTTGATTAACTAAATTCATGAAGAAAAGGAAGTAAAAGGGGAAAAACAAAGTATGCAACTTGTGTGATAGTATATAATGCATAAACACCTGCCCAATGAAAGTATAATATGTGCATGTTTTAGTTTCTGAGTCAACTGTATTATATTTCTCAAATATAGTGAGAATCCATTCATTTGTTGCACAAAGAACAAACTACGTGTGAAGAGACATGTCATAGTAAATTTGCATTTGTTTCTTATCCAATACATGCACATACACAAACGCACACGACTCACACATGATTGCTACATCCAACCCAGAGAAGCCCTCCAGGTTTTCGGTTTCTTTGGCTCCTGCCACTCGTATGTTCTGCTAACTCCATCTAAAGTTGAACAACTAATGTATTTCTTGACAGATTCTTGAGAAAAGTGATTTCACTATGATTAGTGGGAGTCCTTATATCAAAAAATCAGGTAGACTGCCCAGCTTCTTCTTCTTCTTCTTCTTTAAGCAAACATGTGTGATGGATGTATGTTGCATGTTCTGTACAGGTTGGAGGAAGATATCATTCTACTTCAATCTCTCTTATGAAATTAAAGACAAGACTATTGAGTTTGATGATAACCGAAATGTTCAGCGTGCTGAGTTTGTGGTTCGGGCATCGATGCAGTATGTAGTTTTGGCCTGAGAATATGCTCTGAAATAGGGATTTAACTTGGGATTTATTTTCTCTAGGTTTTGTTGCTTTCAGATGAAAACTTTATTTCCACTTTCTCGTTGTTTGTAGGGGTGGTAGGTTCTCGGATGGATGGGGGTCATGTGACCGGCGTGAGAAGAGATTTTTAAAACCAAATCATGACATTCCCAGCACAGCAGAAACCAGAGCTAAAAATAAAGCTTGTCAGGTTTGATTTCCCCCTCTGCATGTTCATTCAAGGTCTGCTATCATAGCTTCAGTTTATTCACAAAATAGTTGTTGAGTTGACTTTCTTGTTAGTTGGTTAGATGTCTAATAAGTTCGCTATACCGCTATATTGGAGTTAACCAGGTCCAAATCCAGTGTGGAATAAAGCATGATATGTTGTCTAAATTCAGATTCAAGCTCTTTACTTATTAGACATGCTATTCCCCACAGCTTGATTATTGATCTCTTGTGGAACTGATTGTATTGGTTAAAAAACCAAAATGAAGAAGCTAGTTACAAAGACCTTAGATTGTGCCTGATCCAAGATTTAAAACTCACTGAACTAGTTTGTCTTCAATCACGTATTCTAATTGCAGTTCAGTACACAGATTGACATCAGAAGTCTTCATGTATTTTGTATTAATAAAAATATCTCGGTTTTAATTATTTTATAAAATCAATCACAGATATTTGTAGAACAAAACTAAATCAAAAGGTTGTAGCATGAAACTATAAGGCACTCAATATTCAGAAATCAACATCAACTCATGTAGCAGACACATAACAGTAGATCAAAATATAATGTTATCTGCATAAAATATAAAATTAATAGTGAACCATAGCTGACAGTAGCATGTGATGTAACTACACCATTAAACATTTTTCAAATTGGACCGTTGTAGTCTTGAAAGCCCATGAAACCTCTTTCAAGGTTTGTACCGTTTGTTTTCCTTGTTGAATGTTCAATACCCACGTAACAAAAGAATATAAGCTTGCATTTAACTTAAAGGTTATAATTGATATTTGTAGATGTCAGAATTTAAAGAGAAATATATTCAAAAATCAATAAGAAGTTTTAAAATTTTCTTTTTATTCTAACCATTTGCTTGTAAAATTGAAGACATTCATGATGTCCTACATTGCGTGTTGCAAATAAATGCTTAAACAACCACTTGTTGATGTTTGGGTTGCGAAAAAAGTTATTTCTATTGTTTCTTAAACTTGCTTTGCGTTATTTGGAATTTGATCTCAATGATGAAAAGGTCGTATCCAGTTCCCAAAACTTCGGCTCCCGCCTATAGTGCGATCCAGGAGAGGTTTTGAATCCACAACTTATCAATCCCCATGTACAAAGAAAGGATATCTGATGGAATTTGTTAATCAAATAGCCCTGTCAGTTAGGTTGCCTTTCCTTACTCACGTGGACATTGTACCCTTGGGGCTTGGGCTAATCCAAATTGAGCTAGGCTGCCTTAAGTACTAATTCAGACATTGTGCTTTTGACAATCAACTTGTCGACACATGGTGCCTAACTTCGCTATCTTCATGATTGTTTCTTTTGCTGAATTCCATTCTTGTCCATGGTTGTCATCACCCCACTTCTTCTGTGGACATCTATATTAGTTTCCCGTTTGTGTCTGCTGCCTGCTGATAGTGCCAGCGTTAATATACAACATTTCTGGCTAAAAACTGTCATGTTGTGTTACATGTAACACGTTCTATGCCCAATTTTTTTTAACAAGATATCAATCATGTGCAGGATCTGCTAGGAATCGGAGAATATCGACCTGGTGCAAGCCACGCTCAGCGATAAATGTAGAGTGATTCAAGGTTCGTTGTAGCCTAGTAGCAAATTCTAGTCCTGGTGTTTCCATGGGATTTAAGTGATGAGAAATTATTATTGAATGTACGGTACTAAAACAAAAAAGAAAAGAAAAAAAACTTGAATTACATTAAGTTGACGAAAGAGAGGTAAATCTCTAAATGCTTGCTGAGGGTTTTGCTAGTGTTTTTTGGAAATTGCCCACGATGGTTGGTGACGATGAAGTAGTGAATGACTCATCTGTTGGGTGCTTTGGATTGCAATTGATCGTTAGCTAGTCTTAGTCATATCTGGAGATGGACGAAGCTTGGACTGAATTTACAACAGAGCTTGAGGACAGAAAAGTAAACTCAAAAGACGAGAAAGGTGATAAAGTACCGTTGCTCTGTTTGAACCCTTTGGTCTGAATATTCTCTTGAAATTAGGAAATTAACAGAGGAAGCTGTGTATTGACAACATTAAAGTGTTTACCCTCTGCAATGTTTTTGGAATCCAATAACTTGAGTAAGACGGAAATCTTCGAATTGTAAAGTATTTATTTAGGCCTTTAATAATTTTTTTTAAAAAAAATTAAAGGCAAAAACAAATAATATCTTAGTTCATGTGGCTTGTAACTTTAGTTTCATGGGTTGCTATTTATGTTTACACAACCACTTTAGAGAGAGAGAGAGAGAGGTATTTTCCTTATAATTTTACATGGTTACTTACTTGTATGATGCAAATAATTGAAGTGTACCTATCCAGTGGTGTCTAGTGTTGTTTCCACTAATTTGAGTGAGGCGCAAACAATGGCCTGGCGGATCTGGCATGCACGTACCATCTAACACTTGTGGGTCATTGTGCTATAATATTTTGGGTAGGCCACCTTTTTTTTTCCGGTGGAACTTCATACTATCACACACCGACACCTTGTTAAACGTAAGCCATCCATTCCAAACTTCTCTCTCTCTCACACACACACGCGTATATATATATATATTATATACATATAATAATTATGTCAGAAAGCACTGCAATATTAAAAATAGAACATTAGTCGT
>CM042196.1:22245150-22261989 GCA_023539305.1 Ilex asprella
AAAAACAAAAACGTCTTTTTTTTTTGTTTTTGAAAATCGTCCCTCGTTTACAAAACGATGGCAGAAAAAAAATCAGTTATTTTTTTTTTATCAAATCAAAATCAGTTATCAAATGAGTTTTTTTTTATTTACTCTAAAATTAAAAATAAAAACAATTTTTTTTTTTTACCAAACGGGACCTAAATTCAATTTTCATTGCATTTTACAACAATTAACATGGATCAAACTTGACCCAAGTTATAGCGCCATCTCATAACCCATACCATGTGTTCAGCATAAGGCCCATAGTCTAGCCCGAGCCCGACCCAACTCATTACATGGGTTAGGTGGTTCTCAACTCTCACGCGGTGTCATGTTTCAAAACTCAAGGTTTAAGTTCAGGGCCGGGCCTCCAGCCTAGCCCAATCCAATCCATCCATTCCACGGGCCGGGTTCATCTCAAGTCTCAACAAGGAGAAAATCATGAAATTGGTGATATATTAAAGGGTATTGCTACACAGACTTAAAAATTAGACTTAATAATTATAACCATTATATTATAATTATTACTTACCCGATATAATAATTTTTTTTTTTAACACAACCCCTTACCCGATATAATAGTTGCACCCAATATTTTTTACTCAACAAGATAGTTAAAAACACAAAAGAAAAAGTCACATTTAGCACCCAAAAGATTAAATGTATAACATTTTATCTTAAAATATATTACAATGTAGCCCTTTTATTAACTCTCGTTACTTATTCCATCAAAAACTATCCCCTTGACATTGCTGGAATGAGCAATAGAATCTAACATGAATGTGACATTATAATATTTTTAATATATTGAGATTATAATATAAAATTTTAATATTTAAGAGTACAGAATAAAAATCATTAAATATTTTGGGACACAAAGTGTAATTCGCCCAACGGAAAAATGAAAAAGAGAGACGGCGAAATCTTGGTGCTAGCTTGTTTCGTAGCAGAACAAACGACGTCGTGTTCATGATCGGTCCTGACGAAGTGTACGAACTATTTCGTCAATGGGGTTAGGTCTCCGGTGAATCGAAGAATTTCTCTGCAATTAGTTTACCCAAAACGAGAAGCTTCTCTTCTCCCCCCCCCCTAAATTATAGAATCGATTCACCATTAAGATTCTGGTAGCCAGTGGATTTTATATATGTTTGTGTAGGTAATCTTTGTCAATTGGAGAGAGAGAGAGAGACAGAGAGAGAGAATGGGTAGAATAGCGGTTGCAGTAATTGTTAGCTCATGGGTTATCCCGATTTCTATACTTGTCGATCACATTGTTCCTGAACCCTACATGGTATGGTTAATTATAAAAGCCCAAATTAACTTACATGAGTTCATGTTATTTCAGATACGCTGATATACAGATGTGATGATGCAGGATGAGATATTCCATGTTCCTCAGTCCCAACAGTACTGCAAAGGCAATTTCAGAAGTTGGGATCCTATGATCACCACTCCTCCTGGCCTGTGAGTTGTGAATTTTTCATTGTCGTTTGGTTTTGTGTTTTTTTTTTCAGTAGTAATTGATGTTTGTTTCTGTTATTAAATTTTAGTAATTCACTGCAATTGGGACAGATACAACGGGACTAAATGGGATTGCATTATAAGTATGAATCAATTAGATTATGGGGATATGCATTTTTGCAGCATAACAGGGTTGTCTGAATCTAAGTATACTGGAATGCTTGAGCTGACAACATAGAACAATATCGACCATTCATTAGTTTCTTATGGGTTAAAAGGAAAAGTTGATTGTGTCTACAACAAGCTCTAATGAGTAGAAACTTGCTATTAATAGGATTTAATATGTGTAATTTATAAATTTTGCAGGTACTTTCTTTCACTTGCCCATGTTGCTTCTTTGTTTCCAGGCATGTTTCTTATGCAAGCAGCTTCGTCATTTCATCATGTCTGCTCCACTGCAATTCTACGCTCAACAAATGGTGCTTTGGCTATAATCTGCAGTGTTTTGGTTTATGAGATAATCACCAGCTTGAGGCCAACCCTTGACAAAAGAAAGGCAACTCTTTATGCAGTTGTTCTGGCCTTATATCCCCTTCACTGGTTCTTCACTTTTCTTTACTATACAGATATAGCCTCGCTTACTGCAGTTCTTGCTATGTATTTCATGGGTCTGAAGAAGAATTACCTATCCAGTGCATTGGTAATTATTTCGTTTGTGTTTGAACATGTTATAATTTTCTGGATATTTTTTTTCTAGAGTATGCCATTCTATCTTGGACAATCACTGCCATTCTTACATACTATCTTTTGGTTATAATATTTTTTTTCCTCTCGGTATATCCTTTAGTCATGTGTTGAAAAAAGTAACCTTTGAAAGACCTGCTCATAAGAGCTCAGTTACAGAAACTTCTCAAAATATAGTGTGAAACCTGGCACATATTTCTCTTTAGCAATTGCAGGTAACATAATGATCAACTTTCCCAACTAATTTCTATGCCTATATGGGTTTTTTTTTTTTTTTTTATTTCAGCATTAGCTACTTCTTGACAGAACATGTTTTAGGTGGTTAGCTCCTTTAAACTGGCTTATTCCTATTACCTTTAGCTATTAAAATTTATATCTCTTTGGGAATGATTTCTGATAATTATTGTTTTCAAATGTTAGTACTTCCCTCAACGCAACACATCCTGTCCCAAGTAGTTGGAATTGGCTACTAGAATCCTGATTTTTGACTCATCATTCTATCCTTCTGACCTTTCTTTTATTCATCAATCGGTAAATTCATTCCAGAGGTAATATGTATCTATATCACTTTAGTCTTTTTTGGCGAATCTTAACTTTTAATGTTTTTTTCCTACCATTTTCATTCTTCAATTTAAGCGAGTATGTTTCATTTGAGAAATCCGGCCTTTACAGTTGGAACTTTTTTTTTCAAGTAAGGATATCAAAGCATAAAGTTCATGGTCCTTTTCCATAGCGATGAATTGGGATATGGAAATTTTCTTCTATATAATTGTCTCCTGCATTTGAGTAACCAGTGAAGGCATAAAATCTTTCGTGTGATAGTGCTCCTGTGCCAGTTCTTTTTTGTGTGATGCTAGATGCTGGTCTGGAAAACTTCAGGAGCATATTTCTGGACAGAAAAGATTAAGAATACTCCCTCTCTATTATGAGTTTTGGGTCGTAATGCTTCTATGTAGGAGATCTATTGTACACGTTCTTAGCCTTCTGTGTACGCAATTGACTCCTAAATGGTTAATGACAGAATTGATCAAACTAAGCTTTTAAAACTAGAAGTAAGAGCTGATTCATGTTCATTTACTTAAATGTAGCTAGGGGCTTTGGCCGTACTCATTCGACAAACAAATATTATATGGATGATTTTTGTTGCATGCACTGGGGTTATAGATTTTACTGTGGCTCGGCAAACAGATAACGGGCAGTTAGATGACTCTAGCGCATCAAAACCAAACAATGGTCTGTTAGCTTCTAATAAAGGTCTCACCAAGGGGTCCGAGTTGAGAAAGCGAAGGCCTGGTAATGCTGCCAATACAATCAACCATTCCATTCCCAGAACAAGAGCCCCTTCGACAGGACTGCCCTCAGGTTAGATCCGCTTGCATATCTGAGACGATTTTCTAATTGTTTTTCCGGCTACACCTTTCTTGAGTTTGCCTTTGGTTTCAGTACTAATGTTACATCTTGATGAAATGGAATTCATTTCAGGCTTGTTTGATGATATTCAAGGCATCTTATTAACATCCTGGTGTCATAAGTGGGAGCTTGTGGTTTCCTTTAGCCCCTTCTTTGTAGTCTTGGTGGCTTTTGTCGCTTTTGTTTGCTGGAATGGGAGTATAGTTCTTGGTATCTCCCATCCTTATTCGTGTTTCCTTTTCCTTTTATCTTTTTGGTTCCGTTGTTTTGAGAACTACAAATTGCATTTTTCCCATTCTGCCTCCTGAAATTGCAGGTGCAAAAGAAGAACATGCAGTTTCCCCACATTTTGCACAATTATGTTACTTTAGTCTGGTTTCTGCTCTGTTTTCGGCTCCTCTGCACTTCAACTTTGGTGAACCTGCAGTTCTAGTTCAGTCATTTTGGAAGGACAGGCCACTTCGCATCTTTCAGTGGTTTATGGCATTTACTGCTGGCGTCCTCTCAGTGCACTTTTTCAGGTTAATACCCAACTTTACCATATTGAGCATCTGGTAGTAGAAACTTTTCTGTTTGTCCCCTATAAGTTCATTCTCCAAGATTAATGTGGCTGGTTGTTTTTCATACAATGCACATATGATTTTTTTTTTGTCAGTCGGTCAGTTATATTCTACCTACAGGCTCTGTACACCTTTGTTATTATTGTTGTTGTTGTTAATTTCTTAAAGAGTAAAGTCCACGTTACAAGTGTGAAGCAAGTTCCACAATACTGGAAAATGTGGTAATTTTCAATGACAGAGTTAGTGATATTGCAGCATAGCTCACCCATATCTCCTTTCTGACAATCGACATTATCCGTTTTATCTCTGGCGAAAGGTCATCAAATCTCATTGGTTGACGAAGTACCTTCTTGTCCCCCTGTATGTTTATTCATGGTTTTCCATTTCCAGTATCTTGGGTGAGTTCAAACTTCAAAGTTCTTAATACTGTTTTTGTTTGTTACAAGTCCACTAAACCTTTGCTGTCTTTTCCCTGACAGCAAAAGTTCAGAAGAAGATCTGGGTGTTGGTATATTTCTTAGCTTGTGCTGCAACTCTTATTCCCGCTCCACTGATAGAATTCAGATACTATACAATACCATTTTTCTTCTTACTTCTCCATTCCCATGTTATGGATGACACAAGTTGGCTTCTCATGGGGATCTTTTATGTTGCCATCAATATATTCACAATGTTTATGTTCTTGTCTCGACCATTCTCTTGGGACCATGAGGCTGGGATACAGAGATTTATATGGTAGATGAATGTATCGGAATTCTGAAAGCTTCACAAGCCCTTTCAGTTAGTCACAACCTCAATCTCGAGTAGCATCAACTAACCCGAAGATCTTGGCTAGTTGAAGCATTTGAAACATGACTTAAGCAGCCGAATAATCGATAGTGGATTGCATCGCACCAGGTTCTGGTTTATAACTTGTTCTTTGGCATGTACTATGTTGACAAGTTGAAAATAATGTTTAGATCAAGAGCAAGGAAAGTAATGTAATGCTTTGATATGAGTTTTTAATTAGATTATGATCTTCTTGTACCACGCTTCGGATTCATTTCTTCCTGTAATAGTTATGCAAGGAATTGAAAATTTCACCCCAGCTTATGAGAGTCACTGTAAGTTCTTTTTATTTTCTCCTTTTCGTTTAAAGATAAGAAAGGGAAAGTGTTGCTCCAAAATCTGCTGGGATCAATAGAAATGTCTCAATTGAAAGACAACTTTTCAGGCGATTGTTGAATATTCCCGGGATTTTATATTTTAAGCCCAAACAGAAAGAAAAGAAACAGTCGTTAGGCTTTTAAACTACTACAAGAAATGTTATTTTTTTGGAGGGAATAAGTCAAATATGGCCATTTCTTATTCTTCAAGCAGATTTGAGAACACCAACTGGGGATTCTCTGGACTGGACGGTCTTCAAACATAAGGCAGAAGAATGGGTTGTGGGTCCTATCCCGCAACTTCAACCAAGAAAATTTCCATTCATTATCAAAGTTAATAGTAATATGATTATTTTAAATCTTTATTAACGGGTGTCTAGTGTGATGCACGAAATTTATCTCCACTTTCATCACCTTTTTTTAACCCTTACATTATTGGAAAATTATTCATTTAGTGTGTTAAAATATTTTTTGTTAAATGTGAAAAAATAAAGAAAAATGAGTAAAAGTTTAAATTTTAAATAGTTTAAAAAGATGTGGGATTTTTTTAAATAAGTCAAATGTAATAATTTGATTCCAATGAGGTAATTAAAATCTAGAAATTCTACATTTGGGGAAGAAAGCCACCTCAAAATCTCTCACGAACTCATGCAATGCATGGAATTTGTATCTCATCATCTTCTGTTACCCTTTTCATTATCATTTCTTTTCTTTTGCCTCACCATTTAAGGAGTAAAGAAATTAAATAATTAATTATAAAAAATTTGGGGTGTGAAAAGTAATTTTTTTTAAAAAAAAAATTGAATGAGGAGGTTATTAGTTAGTGGAGGGGTGGTTATGGCACATGCTATAGAAAGTAATTTTTTAAAAAAATATAATGAAGAGTTATAGTTAGTGGAAGAGTGATCATGCCACACAGTGAAATATAATTGGATTAAATATATTGAAATAAATTAATAAATCTATATAAATTAAGAGTTTATTATTGTTTTTATCTTATTTATGAGTTTATGATAGGCTGCCTAATTTAAATCCATGTTTCTCAATGTTTATAAATACTCTTTTATTTAAAGGTGCTTAAAAATGTATTTTGCAAATAAAAATTATATTGAAAGTGTATGTCTGAATCACAATTTCATATAGAGTAATGCTTTGTATCTCAAATTTGTATCCCAAAAGTGTATCCCAAATTAATGAGAACCATCGGATGAGTGAGTCCCAATGAAAAAAGTTGGTAGGACCCACTCATTCAATAGTTCCCATTGATTTAGGATGCAGTGAGAATACAGATTTAAAATAACCGTGCAAAGACTAATACTTCTTCACTAGGGGTGAAAGTCGAATTTAAATTTACTTATTTAAAGTCAACCCGATTAGGAGCTAATATTTAGAGTAATTATTTTCAAATTCCCCCACAAACTATCAAATTTTGCTGATTGGCATTTAGCTGAGCTGAGCATCACCATCACCATCACTTAGCTTACTGGTTCCAGCAGCTTCCCCATTTGATGGTGACAGTACGAAACTCGAAAAGAAAAAAAACCATGGTTTATATTCTAAGAGTTGAAAACCGACAATCCTTGGAACATTATAAATTTAATAGGTCACGAGATCTTAGAGATACCTAAACCACAAGCAACTCTTAAAAATTTAAAGTTTCATACATTTGACTTTCCATGTTCATGTACCTAAATTTTAATCCCAACGGTTGCATTTACTAGAAACCTAACGCCGTTCTTCACGTCACTTCTAACCAAATCATCTAAACAACTCTTTCGAAACCTAGGTCATGCATTGTTTTTCTTGAGTGTTAGTCAATTATTTCATTGTCGAGCAAAATTTTTTGAGCGTTGATCAATTATTTTACTATTGTATCTCGATGTTGGCTTCTTTACAAAAAATTCGGGTTTATAATTTCGAGTTCTCAAAATTAGGTCTTGAAGTAGTTGATTCACAATTTTTTTTTTGGATTCATTGGAAAAATAAAAAACATAAATTAAATAGAGTTCTTAGAATAAACAATACTAGTCATATGAGTCATAAGGACATTAGATATCTGGGATGGTGGATCATACAACTCCACGAATGCCTCCAACTGTTGAACACCGAGATTAGCCAAAGCTTTTGCACATTAGTTTCCTTATCTGAAGGTGTGGATAATGGGGATATGATTAGTCTCCATCATATCCCTGCAGTTCTTGATGATGGCTTTGCTTGGGTGGATCTCATCTGGATCAATCGAAAGCAGCTTGATAGTTTCTAGCGAGTCGATTTCCACAATGACATAGGTAAATTGTCGCCTTAGCAGGAGTTCAAGTCCCTTCAAAATCGCCCAAAGTTTCACATGAATGCTCGTTGTATCATTCATTCTTCCCTAGAAACATGTAATCTACTCACATGATTTGTGGTGGTTCATTCTAAAAATTGGGTCTTGAAATACTTAAGGCACATAATTTGCGGCCATTGATTTTCAAAATTGGGTTTCTAAGTACTTGATGCATATGATTTGCGGTGGGTTACAAAAGTTCACGAGTCCAAAAGTAATGTGGTTGAATTTAGGGGTGACAATCATGTCATGTCATTTTGAGTTCGTACTGAGTATTAATCAATCCTAATCCAATTCGTTTAATTAATCGTGTCGAGTTGAGTCGACTTATTTATTTTTGTAACGCGTTCCTGTTGACACATATAAATCTTGAAGAAGAAATTTAAAGCTCATATTTAAGTCTAATATTTTAATTGTCACTTAATCGAATCTATGCTCATACTTTTTCTATAAACTAAAGATTAATTTGATAAATATAATAATAAAAATGAATCTTTTTTTGTACAATAATTATCACTAGTTGATAAAATATAATAAAAATTAACATTTTATTCTTTTAATACTAATTAAACGTATTAATTGTGTCAATTTTGTATTGTTCGTACTTGACACTAATTCGACCAATTTATTGTTCGTATTAACGGGTCGTATAATTTTTTGTATTAAAAAATGATCAAGCTTAACCCACTAATTTTGTATTAATTTAAAATTATATTTTCGTGTCGCATTACAAATTGTCACATACAATCCGTTACCAAAACCCAAAAAAAAAAAAAAAAAAAGTGATTTCACTGTTGCTTACTTTTTGAGAAGTCTAGAAAGTTGATGAGAAGCAAGGTTTGTAACTACATAAATATGGATTTTTGGGGACCCTGTAGAAGTTACAAAATGGCTGACTTTTTATGCCTGAAAAGTCAAATATTTTCTTTTACTGCTCAGGATAAGAAAGTCCCAAGTGCTTAGCATTGGTACAGAAATGGATTGGATTGGGTTGAATTAGTGTAAATGGAAAACAAGAAACCGCGTGCAAGACTAATGAATAATGATGGGATTAGTTGACTATCTCCATATTCTCAATATGTGCATTCCACTAAGAATGCACAATGTGAAAGATCCTAATCCTATATCCTAAATCCTAACATGACAATGATGGATTTGGAACCGTCTAATACGTTCCTTCAACTTTTCTGAATGGTAGATCGTTTATTGTATATGAAATAAAAATTATAATATATCAAAAGAGATCCGAGTTCGACAATAGAGACTAACGAATAATTGCTTTTAGATAAGCACTTGATCAACTTGGGTTATCTAGGATCAAAATACATATTTCAAAGAAAGAATCAATCACTAGGAATATGGGAATGTTTGACTTAAGTTGGTTTTATTCTCCTACAAGTACAAACCAATTGGTTATGAAAAAGCGAAAAAAAAAAAAACACCAACTAGAAGCATCTGGAATATCAGAAATGCTCCAAATCCAATTAGTAGTAAGATTCTGATATTTTTCATTTTGCAAAAGAATCATGTATTCCCTTTGACAATTAGCTTATGTTCCTTACTTTGCATCAAATAACCAATAGGGTAAAGTATAATGACTCAAATACATCAGATTGAAGTTCTTGGAATTACACTTAGCAAAGTGCATAGAGGAAATATGTGCCTCAAACAAGAGCACAGAGAAAACAGTAACACGAAAAAAATGAACGAATTAACCAATTGATTGATCCTTGATCGATAAGTTGTTCATCGTATGATGGACATGACTCTCTGGAAAATGCAAAACCTCAAGGGGTTAGCATTTGCAACAACCGTAAAACATCATGTCACATACCAAGGGGGGAGAGGAGGATTTTTTGTTCAGAATTTTACAGTCATCTCAACCCCAAGCTAATTTATGAACACTCTGCCTAGCACCTCTTCATAGCTCAGCTGTATACTATAAACAATATAGTGAAAGATAGCGATAAAAGAACAAAACCAAAGGCCACAATTGCTAGAGTTTTCGGTAAATGTCTACGTATTTTCTATTCCGTAATGTCTTGTATTTACACAGATGATCGCCATATTCTTCCTTCAAATGAAATAATTATAATCGATACATCATCATGGTATTTTCTTCGGTCTCCTTGCGGGATATCAAGCAATTCATGGAAGTCCATACCTGCAAGATTTTCGAGACAAGTTGTTAAAATGATGCCAATTGGGCTATTTTACCAACTATGAATAACATCTTATGCAAACAAGGGGTGGTAGGTTATTACCAGCTTTCTTAGCAGCTCGAAACAAAACTTCTTCAACAAGATGTTGAGCAGGATCTCCCTCAGGAAATGTAGACATGAACATCTCAACCTCGGAAACAGCTTCTTCATTAGTGAAGTATTGGTAGAGTCCATCGGAAGACAGAATCAGAAATCTGTCTCTGGGGCTTAGCCTGTGGTGATAAACTGATGGTAAACAGTTGATGTAGGGGGAACTCCCAACATAATCGATCCTGAACATCTTTAGAAGTGCATTGTTCCATTTAGGCTGCAAAATGAAAATAAAGTTCGATAGACATTAACAAATTGGTTATAAAATGTTTGTAATCTGAAGTAAACTTGGATTCAGAACAAAGGAAAAGTTGAGCAAAACTTGCTTCGACTCCACACACATCCACACACAGAAGGTTGGGAGAATTAGCCATCTTAGGCCTCCGGTGCAAGCATGGCCTAAGATGGTTGGTTGTCAATAAATAATATCATATTACAGTATAAGTGCATAATAAATACTTCTTGAGATGATCCATACATTACTAGCAGCTTAGAAACTAAAATCACCTGTTTCAGAAAGCCAGCCCCGAAAGCCCGAGTGACCTTCAATGAACCTTTCACACGATTATTCAACACTGCAGAAGAATCATCTGGATGCTCCCTCTTAATTCTTCTAACTTCCTGAATAACACAATTTAAATGAGTCCCCAAACAAACAGACAAGAAAAAAAAACAGAAATTTCCACTCTTAAAAAGACAAGGGAACAGAATTTTACCTCTGCCACAGATGTACTATGATCCATGGTGAGCTGACAAGAAGTTAGTTCTAGGAAATTTTCAAATCCAAGACCATCAAATGCTTCAGTACCATCCAAAGATTCCTCGTTGATCCGTTCCAAGTCCTTTCCTGCCTTCCTAATCCGAAGATCAGGTTCAGCCTTCCTTGCTAATACAGCTCGACTATCGCCTACATTCATCAAGTACACATCTTCACCCTTCATCAACATGGCCAAAATACAAGAACCCATCAGAGACAACTCAGGATTTTCCATTACCATCATATCCGCAATCTCCAAATACGCCTCCTCTGTCTTCCTCAAACCCTCTGAAAGCGCTTTCAGAACATCAGAGTGCTTGACACCTGCAACTCCATCAGAACTAGTTTTTTCCAATTTTTCTTTCATATTCCCATCAAGCTCTACTCTTTCACTATCCCTTTGACACTTTGAGATTCTCTGACTCTCCTCCAATTTCTTCGCTTCCCCTGGAGTTCTCTTATTTGAATTGTTATCCTTCTTCCTCTTCGAATTACATTCCAAATCCCCAGATCCACACAAACTGTTTTCTTGATCAAATTCTTCATGTTGAACAAAAGATCCATTACCAAAACCCGAATTTTTCAATGAATCAGGCGCATTACCAACAGAATTGGCCGGAGATTCAAACTTGTCATTCCATAGTACACCTTTTAGTTCCGTATAAACATTGGAATAGAGATTATTAAGCAAATAATCAGTAGCATCAGGACCATTAAACCCATCATAAATTCCTACAAAGACCCATCCATTTTCCTCAGAAATCACTATATGGACTCGATCCTCACCAGCTTTCCCTTGTGCCCATTGAACATTCTGACTCCTAAAAGATTCATCACCATCATCGTCATCACCATCAGCTGAACTCAATTGACTGCTGAAATTATTACCATTACCACCACTTACTGTTCCATTTTCGTTGGACCTGTTAGCCCAATTCGATTCTTTAGACCCTCGAATCGGCACGACAATCGATTTTGATATAACTCTTTTAAGAGTTTTGATCAAAGCCCATTTCTTGGATTTGGGTTTGTACCTCTGTAATTGATCATACTGGTTCTCTAACGGACCTGATATGAAATTCCGCTCCATAGGTCCTGATAAGAACCCTCTTTCTACCGGTCCTGAGCCGAATAACACGCCGGAGTTTCCCGGAATTGGGCCTGAACGAACCGATGGAATTGAATTCCGCGGAATCGGTTGAAGAGGAATCGAAGAAAACAAATCAGAGCTCTCAAAAGATGCAGCCTTGTCTAGAGAATCGTAGGGACAGAGATCGACGAGGGACGTGGAGAGCGCCGTGGAGGTGTTGGCAGATATGGAAGCTCCGGAGATGGTGCTAAATGTTGTCGTCGTGGTGGAGGTGTTGGTGGTTGTGAAGGACTCATCGTAGTGAACTTTCGAGGAGGAGAGTTGATATGGGTCTGGTCTGATGTAGCAGAAAGAGTGTCCCAAGCCCTCATCAAGAGGGTCTGTCAGATATATAGCTATATCATGTCGTCGCCGGGAGATTTCTCCGGCGTCTCCGGCGAAACAGATATTCAGTTTTCCAACACCATTTCCCATATTGAAAAAAAAAACCTTTACAAAGACAGAAAACGAAAAACTACAAGAGTAGATTGATCACGAAAGTAAAGATAGGAAAGTAAAGGATGAAGAGGAGATAAAAGGAGAGAGAGAGAGAGTTGACTTTGAGATATGTTATTGTAATGTGGATTGTGGTCTGTTTGATTATATTTTGTTTGAGTATTAAAATGGATGCTTTTGGTTATGGTGGGCTGAGCACTCTATGGGGTGGGGGCGTTGACAAATAAGTATTGTGTGTTTTTTTTTTTTTTGTAAAGTTTTGGGTTGGGGAGGGAGAGAGGGAGGGAGAAACTTTAAATAAATAATTTTGGAACATTAATATTATATTGATCAAATTTTATGATCAAATTAAAAATTCAAATAACATGACAATATATTATTTAAAATTTTTATTGAGGCTCAAATGAAAAAAAAAAATTCAAGTCAATTGTCATGTTATTTAAACTCTTAATTTGATCAGTATAGCATTACTGATTTCAGAATTATAAACCTCTCCCACTACCACCGATTCCACGGAATGGAACGAGTGGAGGGTGTTGAGAGCGAAGGGTTAAGCGTGTGGGGTTGAGTTTGAATTTAAAAAAAAAGAAAAAAGAAGGAATAGCAGTAGTCGTAGCTGAGAAATGATGAAAGTTGGAGGCTATTCAAAAAGTCAAAGGCTTCCAAATGGGTGCTTGTTGATGGCCAATTGTGCATGAGGAACGTGATATCTGGTGACAACTGCTTGGTCAGAAGTGGGGCACAGACCGTTTCACTGTTAAAACTATCTCACAAAATGATTTTTAAATTTTTTTTATTGAGACTTAAATAAAATTTTCCATTTAATAAAGAGAATTTATGCTAACAAACTAAAATTTATATTCAAATCATTTTAAAAATCTTCATGTTCCTTTTTTCAATGGTATATATGCATAATTTTTATTGTTGGTTAGAGCCGAGACGGCTCGAGAATATATGAGGCTTAAAGCTATTAGTGTTAATGAGACTTTTTAATTTTTAATTTTAAGATTTATTAATTAATAGTATGACTTTTAATACAAATATATTGATTGGATTGTAATGTATTGCCTCATTATATATATATATATATATATATATATATATATATATATTTTTTGTTTTATACGTTTTTCATCGAAATTGTAGTATTACATGATTGACTATTATTTTAAATACATTAATTACTAATTTTTTGTTGAAGTATTCTGCTATCTTCAAAAGTTTTAGGATCATTTACTTGTTTGTTTATATTTGTAACTTTTACCTAAATTTTTGTTATATTTTATTTGCTAAGAGTAACAAGTTTATTAGGAAGATATTTTTGAAATTAAATTAGCTTTTATATTGAATTTTTTAATGAAAATAAATAGTTTAATTATTATTTTGTGCTTAAATCACAATAAAAACGAGTTTGAGAAAAATAAAAAATGTGTTAAGTTTGATTTTTTTTTTGCACAGGGGGAAGAGAGACAGAGAGATTAATGTTTAATATATTTTTTTATAGGAGAAAGAAAAAAAAGATTGATGATATTAAGACTTTCTTGTTAATTTTTTTATCCTTTAATAAATGTGATTTTGTGAGGCAGGTTGAACTTTCAAGTCTAAATTTTAAAATTATTTTCACTGGTTTACCCTTTGAAGAGTGTTTTTGTTGAACTAAATTGCATTGTGTTTTAAGCCCACATTTTTTTTTCTCTAATGTTGAGCCGGCACTAGGTTTGAGTAGAGTCAAAAGGTTTGCAAAGTAGAATTATTCATGGTGAAAGCGAAAGAAAGTAGAACATTTGGCTTAGTGAACAAAATGTTTTGACTTTTAATTAAGGGGTCGTGAGATTGAATTGCATAGCTTGATGAAGCCTAAACTCAAATTTGAGTTCAAAATCTGCATATATAATGTACAAATCAAATCAAGTTTGACAATTGAATTGAAGCCAGTGATTATTAACTCAAGCAAACTTCTAACATACTAGAGTCCAAAAAATTAAACATAATTCTCACTCCAATTAATGAGATTGTGATAGTGGTTGAAGAGGAGAGGGAAGGTAGGAGAGGGACCCAGAATGGGAGATGAAGCTTTTTTGTCAGGAAAAAATTAATACACTACTAATGAGTAGGATATTTGAAGCATTGTGTGTTGTCGACTCTTCGTCTTTTCAATTTTGTAAAATGTTTTGGTGATCTATATTGAAATTATAAAAAAGTTTTAGTGTTAGTATTGGACGAATGAGTCTTTAGTCTAATAATACTTCTTACCTTGTGAAGATTTTATCTTCTTCAAATCAAGGGTTTAAGCCCCCTTCATCCCTCTCCCTCTCCCTCTCAAAAAAAAAGTATTAGTATTGGAACATCAAGAGTGACCAAGAATAATTCCAAATGTTGAAAGATGAAACTTGAGTTTCTCCATTCACATAGCATGTTTTATGTACAAGATATCTGAACATTTCACATGAGTTGACTTTTGTTTGAAAGTAGATATGAACAGCTCAGCAATGAGCTAGAGGTGTGTGGATTTGACTTTTTTTAAACAGTTTTAAATAATATTTCATGAAGAACCTTCTGCTTGAATCACTAATGACAGTTACATGCTGTGTATTCAAGCTTTACCCACGTAATAATCTATACAATTCATTGTACATTTTATTTTATTTTTTAAAATACATTTGATGAGAATATGTGAAGGTTACTGTCATTTAACTAAAATTTAACGATTCATCTAATGGTTTACTATTTTTGTTATCGAATCTTAAAATTGCAGGTTCAAATCTCGTCGTCTCTCTTCTAGTAATACTAGATAAACCTTATTTTATTTTATTTTTTGGAAGAAGAAAAGGGGAGACGGGCGACCAGTAAATAATAACTCTATGTGCGTGATTATGAGGGTTCCCCCACTTTGAAATATACAGTTTGAGTTGTAACTACTATCTCGGAAGAACAGTTTATCACCACAGAATCACCAAAGTCAAGCAACAAAATGTATTATTCCTATGAATTGAACTTTGCTTAATAACCAAATGAGAATTAAGGACGACCCTAAACATGTATGGAGTTACCACCAAATCACTAGCTCGAGTCGTATATGGACCTTATTTGGTGACTTTATTTGACGACCTTATCATTCTCTATTATTAGATGAATAGTGGATCCGACAATTAGTTAAGACTCACTATCAATTTAATGATTATGATTTATTATATCACCAAATAAGATCACTAAATTAAATAAAAATAGCATTTTTCAATAAAAAATTAAAACTTATTAACAACCCCCCCCCCAAAAAAAAAAAAAAAAACCATAACTCAATCTCTTCATGTAATGATGTTGATTATTGCACAGGGTAGAACTAAAATTACGCATTTTGCTCTCCATTGTCATCTTTTTGAGCGTGCCATTGATGCCCGTCTAAGCAACTCTATACATAGGCCTAATCATACCATGGTTATTGATATATGACGTTGAGGTTTTTGTTTTATTGAACTACTAGTTATAACTCGTACTTGAAGACACGATAAAATATAAAATTCGAGCATTCAAAAAATTGATCCCACTAATATTAAATTTTTTAAAGATATATTAACTATAAATCAATTAAATATTAAATAATTAAATATATAATAAAAATGAGTGATATAATATTTTTATAGAGAAAATATATAAATAATTAAAATTGTTATAGAAATGAGTGGTGCGATTTGACGTTTGAGTTTGACAAATAAATGATGAGTGATGTAAGTGATTGGTGATAGTTTTGAGAAAAAAAAATATGACTGAGATAAAATTTAAATACACTTCTGTTTTATTATATAGATACATAAACATCAAATCAAAAAAAAAAAAAAAAAACTTTAACAACTGTCATGTTCACTGCTAAGTTTTATTAAACTCCATACAACTGTTTATGATCACTGTTTTTGTTATCCAGCAATATATATCTTATCTAGATACTACTTATAAACTTTAACATTATAATGACTTGTATGCTAAGGCTATGTGTAACAGTGAAGTTCGCATTGATAATGAGTTGTGTTATATCGTGTTTAACTCACATATTATATTAAAATTTGTTCAATTATATTCGATTCATTTATAATTTTATATGACGGGTTCATATTATATCGTGTTCGTATCGTATACAAGTTGAGTTTGTAGATCTTTATTGTGTTTAGTCGAATTCGTGACAATCTATTTATTTGATGGACTAATGGCTACACCCATTTGTCACTTAAACCCATTAATCCCCTATAGATTTATTGTTAAGTTTGTGGGCTATGTCTAAAATTGTCGAGCTTACGTAAAAATTGTGTAGATATTATGCGTCGGAGTCACAAAAAATGTCTTCTATCATGAACGAATAAAATTGTATATATTAAACTCTCTTCAGAGTCATCTAAAAGAAATTTCGTGCGTTGGACTCAAAGGCGGAGGGAGGTTATAGCCAGGGTGGGCACGTGCCCCCCCCTCAAATTTTTTTTTTTTTTTAGTTAAGTATATATATTATATATTTGTATAATATATTATTTG
>CM042196.1:22262089-22274221 GCA_023539305.1 Ilex asprella
AGACGTTTTTGAACCAGCCAGATATATATATATATATATATATATATATAAGAAACAAATTGATATATTTGTGTGTGTGTGTGTGTATAAAGTTTAAAGTAAAACAAACTGATATATATAAGAAACAAATTGATATATATGTGTGTGTGTGTATAAAGTTTAAAATAAAACAAACTAATATATATATATATAGTGTTAATCTTTACATATTTATTTCCTTAAATAACTGTTAATGATGACTACAAAAATTAAAGAAGGGTGTTTAGGTAAAAAATATTTTAATTCATATGAATTTTGTACCTAAACATAAAAAGTTTTATAAAAATTGTACTTAATGGAATAAACAACTTATTCATACACTTTTGCCTAAATAAGTCTAAAAAAATTGTACCTACACCTAAAAAACCTTTTATTTTATACACCAGTTAGACCATTTAAAGTGAAAATTGGAGGTGAGTCCTCCTCGATGTACTTGTTTAAAGATAAGTCCTGCAAGAAAACTTATGGGGGGCTAAGTCCATGTTTAAACTTATCTATTGGTTATTAAGTCCACTTTTTTTAAAAAAAAAATCTCAATATTACCCTTAACGGTGTTAGTTTTGGCCAGTTATGAAAAGTTAAATAAGTTAGATCATTAAGGTATACATGGAAGCCTTAGTTTGAGTTATATATGAAGATCATTTTTCATTAAAAATGCTGATAATTAACTAAATAATATATGGAACGTATATAATTAGACAACAAGATTTTCTTATCAAGATTTCCTAATTGACTAATTAATTCAGATCACAAGATTACATCGTCAATTCAAATTCAAATAAAATGTTGATTTTGATTCAATTTCCAAGTTTATAATGTTACACATTAGGATTATAATGGGTTATGCAGTGTGATAAGTTAATAATGTAGTATTCTTCTCGCATGGATAACATATGATCCATGTTACTGTCAATGTGACACACTGTGTTACTAATGTTGTTACTGTCAAGGTTACTATTTGATGATCATTACAGACAGTAACCAATCGTGCAACAATATTACAAATTCAACGATTTTAACATATTAATTCCATATACAACACAATTTCAGCATTCTAAAATTGAATAATTATGTTAGTTGGGACATTTTTTCACATGTTACTATTTAAGTTACTATTGAACGTACAAATTGGACAAAATTTCACTTGTTTACCAACCATTCCATTACAAACAAATTCCCAAACTTACATTAACATATCAATTTAATATTAAAATGTAACATCCCAATCACAATTCTACATGTTTAAATTGTCCATTTAAACCAAGTACCAAATTGTAAATAATTACAACCAACTTTTAACCGAGCTTACAAATGAATAACTTTACAGCATCACCAATTTTGATTTTTATGTATTTTATTTTAATTTTGATCTTGTCTTGTAATCTTCAACAGTTCATGCATTTTTATAGTTTATGAACGTAATCACCATATGTATCCGCAGAGCGTTAAGTTGTGTTGATTTCATCTTCTCTTCTATTTCGTGTCCATGAACAGTTCTACCAAATTACATGATGTAAATTCATTGAGTTCAACCTATAACATGACATAAAGTGTTAAATGACTGAACAAACAATAACATTATCTTAGTAACACGGTCATAGTAACATTAATTAATAAATTGAATCCCAACATCATATTCTTAGAAATATCAAACAAACACAATTCAGTAACTTCATTTTTTCAATATACAATTGATTCAATTGCAAATTCATTGAGTTCCCATTTTACATTTAAAATCAAATAACAATCTCTGAACTCTTCATAAGCAACATATGCTGCATTAAAAGTTAAAAACCAATAAAAGTTTGATCAGTTACACGTCTACAGTAACATCAATTTGGCAGTGACATCCATAGTACCCAAGTATATTCATACATTAAAAATATGAAATCAATTTTTTAATTATCACACAGTAACATAAAAATTTTCAATGTACTCTTGAACCAATATTTTTCGAATTTCTTGAACAATGAAGAAAGCTAAATTTTTTTTACATATCTAATTACATAACACATTGATTAAGTAACAGTAACATAAACAGTTCTATCCCCAATGTTATATTGTGCATAGTAACATCAAATTTTGAAAAATTGATAGTAATTTTTTTTTAACGTTATTTACTAGAGTTATTTATAGTAACACAAATACAATATCATTCATGTTACTATGAATAGAACTTTTAGTAACACTATTGTATTTGTGTCACTGTATTTTAGCATTAATATAGTAACACAAATACATTAATCCGCAATCAACCCTGCATTCATAGAGCATTACTGTATTAATTATAAATTAAATGTGAGACT
Source organism: Ilex asprella (assembly GCA_023539305.1). Lineage (NCBI taxonomy): Eukaryota > Viridiplantae > Streptophyta > Magnoliopsida > Aquifoliales > Aquifoliaceae > Ilex > Ilex asprella. Next base: position 22,264,435 of record CM042196.1, read on the forward strand.
CCAGCTTCTGTTTTCTTTTTCTTTACGACAATCTATCAAGCAGCTTGAATGCAAAAATAATACTACTCTAAAAATCTCAATTTTAACAAAACAATAAAACACTTCATTTATTCAACTCACAATGTCATGCACAGAGTTAAAGTATTTTGAAGCAAAAGGCTAGATTCTATGTTGACTCAATGTGAAGATTTACTGTAAAATCAATGAACATCATCTTTTACTATAAAATCAATGAACATCATCTTTTACTATAAAATCAATGAACATTAAAGTTACCGTAAATCAAATTTACTGTGAAATCAATGAACATTAAATTTACTGTAGTATCAATGGTGAGTTTGAGCATTACATTAGGAAGAAATTTTTTAGAAACCCTACAATGAACATCAAAGTTAATATAAAATCACATACCTTAAACCTTTTTCAAGAATCCTAGAGAAGTGAAGATGTTTAGAATGCCAAGAGTTATTTTCAAAGTCACCAATGGTGTTCACAGGAAACTTGAATGGTAAAATCAAATCTCTTTTGTATTAGAATGTAATGAGCTTTGAAATTTGAATATTAATAGTCGTTTAGGAATTTGAAACAACGGTTAATGGATATCAGAGAAGAAAAACAGTTTGATTTGGAAGGAAATCGCCAGATTTGAAGGCGCTTTTGAAGGAGTCGATGTTTGTGTTTGTCCGTCTATAAAGAAAACAGATAAGTTCACGTTGTTAAGGGTTTTTTGACAAGGTAGGGATACAATAGTAAACATGACAAAAAGTGGACTTAAAACTAAATAAGTTTTCTTGTTGGACTTATCTCCAAATAAGTTCATCTAAGAGGACTGACCTCCAAATTTTCCTTTAAATAAATGAATTAAAAGTCTTTCGAAGGCCGATACTCAATATAGTATTTAATTGTGTAAAGTGCTTAGTAAAAAAAATATTATGCATAAGTCCCTTATTTTTTGTGAATGACAAAAATACCCACAAAATAATACTAATTAGTAACTAATATATTACTAAAAACATTGACAACTAATCCCTTAAAATCCCGCAAAACATTGGCCACTAATCCCATTTGGAAATAATTGGAAGTCATACACCAAATCATTAAACCTGGCAACTAATATATCACTAAAAACATGAGTTTTGAATTTTAAACAAAACTTTCTAAAAAAAAATGCGGTAAAATCCATGAGATTTTAACCAAATTAAAAAAGCAAACAATAAAAAATGGTGAGGATAAAAAAAATATTTCGATTGTGTAATAACACCATCTTATTGAGGAATGACAGTGTTATATCGAAGTGAAACAATGCGATGAACAATGTTGTTTTTGTCTCATTGTGAGAGATAAATGTGCAACTACATTTTCTGATTCATATACTAGACTAAATGCTATGCTTGTCACATTGTGACATTGTAAAACGAGTTAGTTGTACACTGAAGCATGATAAGAAGAGTATGTTCAAAAAAAAATGTAAATGGTCACAATGACATTACACGTATCGTGCATATAAACATAGGGAAAAAAATGACAAAATCAAGCATTTGACGGTATTATCAATTTTAAAAGAAGGTTAGTCGTTACATTAACAACAAACATATATACTCAAACCTGAAGTGAAGTAGACGATATATGTTCAAGAAGACAAAGAACATCCGATGACTAAATAAGATTAAATATATATATATATATATTGGTTAAACTAATTAAGACTATAAATAAATCAAGTATTAGTTGAATAAATTTTATCACCTTTACCAATTACTTTTGTTCCCTCTTTTCAAAGACCGGTAACCAAATTATTTTACAAAAAAAACAAAAGCTTGAAGACAAAGCCACGTTAGCAATTGAATTTTAGCAGATTCAAGGATAGGAAGGATTAGTTGGAAGTGTAACTTCATCTTTCAACTAAGTCAGCCGATAGCGACTGGAAAACTAATGTCAAATTTTCAACTAAGTCAGCTGGCAATAATATCAAATTAAATGCGGTAAAAAAATTAGCTTCTAATTCAACTCATGCATTATAAAATCAACGCTCATTTGGAGTTAAGTTTTTTGAGTGCAAAACAGATATTTGAAAATAAAGTGAAAAAGTCAGTTTCTAAAAAAAATTTGGAATCGTTTAAGATATTGATGATACTCCATATAATAGGTTTATGCACAATTAACAGTTGAGTATGTGATTTAGAGTAATTAATGAGGCAGTTAGTAAACAATTAATAGTAAAAGACAAATATTGAGTTAACACACAGATGTATAGTAATTCGGTTAGGAAAACCTACTCCACTCCGAAAGCGACAATAGTGGCCGAAAAACCTTTATTAATAAAGTAAGGTGAGAGAGAGAGCAAATGTGACCTCCGAGAGAGGTATGATAACTATGAGAGAGAAATAGCTATGCGAGGTTGTGTAAAAAGATGTCCTTTCATATAGAGAGAACTTACAATTTATAGGCACAAAACTCTTAAGTGAGGTGGTGACATGAAGGTGAAATGACTAATTCTTTAAGGAGGAATGCTATAGCTAAAGATAGGTACAATTAATGATTGTGGTTATTTTGGTCATTGTTCCACACGTGTTCTAATCTTCTTGAACTCCTTGAATTATAGACCGGGTCGAATTCATGAATTGGGATTAACTTGTCTTTTAGTTGATTTGGACTTACTTAATTGGTTGGGTCTGACCTAATTAAATCTGGACTCATAAGATATTATAAAAAAAACTAACAAAGTTGAAAAAATTCGTTTAGAGCGATTATCTAATTTTTTTGGCTTTTTATTTCAAAATAAAAATAAAAAAATTACATGTATGTGTAGATTGTGCCCAATGGTTCTCAAAATATGACTTTCAATTTTTTTTATGTGACTAATAATATTTTATGAATATAACAAACTAAAAAATTAAGTGAGACAGACAAAAAAACCTCTAAAAGTCGATAAAAATAGCTTCAAAATAATTTTTCAAAACATTTTTTTTAGGTAAAAAATCGTTATGAAAACTGATGAAAAAGTCGGGGGCCAAACAGGAGGAGCTATTTTATGTTGTTTGGACTAAACTACATTAAAAAGTTGATAAAAAAAAAGCCAGTGAATTAATCATTCCAAAGTAATTAGTGAAGTTTAGTCATACATTTACACATACAATTAGTTGCTTTTTTAATCTAACTTAGTAGTTACATTTATTTTTTTGCACTCTAGTAGTTACATTTGAATCACAAGTTTTTGCTATTATACTAAGCAACATCCTTATGTTTAGTACCCACTTGTTGAATAGCATTACCATATGTTGGTATAATAAGTGTGAACTAATCATTTTTATATGTTTTCCAATGCCCCTTTTCTTTTTGTTCTTTAATTAGAAGTTAGCAATCTATGAGCTGTCCTAATATTGAAGAGAGTTGAAGTTAAATACCAAACTATCTTGACCGTTGACTTTTTTTTTTTGGAATTTTATTGAGTGAACAATCAATTAAACACCATATCCTTTGAACAAAAATATAAAAATAAAAACTCATAATCATTTTGCCTTTATAAGCACTTCAACTCATAAGACTTGACTATGGTACTGGAAAAAAAAAATTCGTATCATACCTCTAAGTTTTATTATTTGAATAAATATTTTTATAATTTTTGTGGGTCATTTTATAATAAAAATATTTGTCACATTTATGCGTGTTTTTATCATTGTTATGATAAATATTTTTATCATTTTTTTTCTATACCATAACAATGATAAAAGCGTCCATAAATATAGTAAAAATTGGTACAATATCAAAATTTTATTGTAGACAAGTCCCAACTCATATTAAGATGGTATCATGTCTGCAACATTGTATGTGTTAAGAATGGTAGGTGATGTAAAAGTTTTTAGGATTTATTAAATTTTTTAATTACAATCCCCCCAAAAAATAAAATAACATCTAAGAAAAGATAGAATCATCGCGCGTAAAAGGATCATTAACACTTGTGATCCTTTTGTATAGAGATCACTCTAAAGAATTACACGACGGTGGGTTTTAGAAAACTTTCATGATGTTGCTCATTTTCAATTTCTGTTTTTTTCACTTTCTTGAGAGAGAGAGAGAAAGAGAGAGAGAATTCAAATAATTGGAAAGTGGTGGCAAAAAAACTTTATAATTAGGGAGAATTACACTCATATTCATTGAAATTTATCACTTAATCACTTAAACTTTCTGATATTTGAATTATTACATACAGACTCTCTAAAATTTGTACACACATTACACATAGACCTTTGCTGTAAATATATTCGTTAATAAATTACATTCAAACTCCTGAAATTTGTAAACATATATTACTTAGACTTTTTAAGTTTAAAATATTAGATAAAAAATATTTTAATTAAAGATAGAATATTAAATATTTTAAATTTTACAATTAAAATTCATGTTCTATTATATCATTTATTGAAAAAAATTAATTTTTTCTTCAAAAATCGTAATTAGTATACAATTATATTGTCTATTGAAATCTAATTTAATCGTTTAAACGATCAAATTAAAATACCAAACTATCACAATTGAAACTAAAAGATATTACCTCCATTACAATTTGATATTACTTCCATTACAACTTTCTAATTTATTTATTCAAATGATGAGTACGGTTTAAGTATATTTATAATTTAACAAAGACGACAATGTCTTGGGGGTATGATTCATCACCGGCTAATCCTTGACTTAACGCCCTTCCTCAATCCGCGTGTTGCATTTGGCCGCCCCCAGCTTTTGTTTTAAAACAATGAACAAGTCGTAACTCTTTATTCAACTACAACACTGTTGTTGTTCATGTTCATTGCTTTTGTTTTCGATGTTTGATTGAAGAATCCTAAAACTTTTGCAAGACCCACTTTTTTTGCAATCCATATAGCCACATTAGTTTGTTGATTGAAGCACAGACATAATGGCCGGAGGCGGAGACCCACCTTCAGAACTCCAAATCAGAGTCCACTCACGGCGAGGGGGCAACATGATCCACCCAGTAGAGGTAGAAACGCCGCAGTTATCGTCTTCTGCTCCGACTCCGGTGGTTTACAGAGAAGTAAAGCACTTCAAGAACTGGTTTCCATGGTTGATTCCTGCCTTTGTTGTTGCCAATGTTATTATGTTGGGGATTACTATGTATGTCAATGATTGCCCAAAGAATTCTGTCTCTTGTCTTGCTCGGTTTTTGGGAAGGTTCTCGTTTCAGCCCTTTAAAGAAAATCCTCTTCTTGGGCCTTCTTCTACTACGTAAGCTTCAATTTACCTTATATAGACTTATTTGTTTCAGTTATATAAAAACCATCGAATGATTTTGTATATTATATGTTGTCTTGTTTTCATTTACTAATTCTACTTGGATTGATTCACTTCTCAATTGAAAGGCTTGAAAGATCTGTTACTGGTAGAGTTATTGAACGAGTGATTGAACATCAATGTTTGGGAAGGGAAGAAGAATGATTATGAACATTCGATGACTTTGTAAATTAAATGTTGTGCTATTGAAGTTAATAAAATAGGCTACTAGATATGAAACTCGATGGATGTAGTAATTAATGTGGATTGATACAGAATGAACTAACATCTAAGGAAATGTATGCATTTTTCTTTTCCTTTAGGCTACAGAAGATGGGGGCATTAGATGTGAGTAAAGTGGTTGACAAACACCAGGGATGGCGGCTTATCACCTGCATTTGGTTACATGGTGGAGTTTTTCATTTACTCGCCAATATGTTGAGTCTATTAGTTATTGGCATTCGGCTTGAGCACGAATTCGGGTTTGGTACGTACTGAAACTTGGGTTGAGTAATATTCTCTTTATTATTGTGCACGAATCACCACTCAATGTTCTTAACATGATAAGACATTAGTCAAGAAGTTTTGATGGATGTTAGCCCTTGAATTAGCGACGTTCAAAACATGGTTTGAGATCTAGGTGTTAGTTTGTTTTTAGCTATACTAAATGAAAATTATGTTTGGTTTGTCTGATTTTAAGCTTAGAGAAATCAAAATTTGATATTTGTGTAAACAATACTGTCTGAATAAGTTGATTGTCATATATCATTCACCATTTCACCTGCCTTTCTTACCATTTATCATGTGTTATTTGTTTTTATCAGATCAGAGGAACATAAGTTATGAAAAGATAAATTGATTTAGTTGCCCCCAATAAAACCAATATCCATTTTTATTCTGGGATCTTGATATACTTGCAGACATTCACATTTGGATGCTTAGGTAAGGCACTTTTAGTGAGTTCTAGTTTTCATACCCATTGGAAGTTGATTGACTTATTCGTTTAGAAGTCCACTTCTATCAATGTCTTGGGGATTTCAAAATTGGTCTACAATTCCTAGACAGACTTAGGTATGATATGAAGTGGTTATTGCATGCATTTGAACTATGGTCAAGTCTGTGTTACAAATTATGATATTCAAAATATTTTAGCTTCTGATTCTTACTGTTTCTTGCTTTATTCTGTAGTGCGCATTGGTTTGCTATATGTCATATCTGGATTAGGTGGGAGTCTGTTTTCGGCTCTTTTCATCCAGTCTAATATTTCTGTTGGTGCTTCTGGTGCACTTTTTGGATTACTGGGAGGCATGCTTTCTGAACTCATCACTAATTGGACTATCTATGCCAATAAGGTATTAAAACTGCTCTTAACCATGGCTTTTGTGAAATTTATAGAGCACTCTAGTTATTTAACTTAGAGTCTCATATGTTCAGGCAGCAGCGCTGTTGACCCTAGTGGTCATTATTGTTATCAATCTAGCAGTGGGTATCCTCCCACATGTCGACAATTTTGCTCATATCGGAGGGTTTCTTTCTGGTTTTCTTCTCGGGTTTGTGTTTCTGATCCGCCCGCAGTTTGGATGGGTTAACCAGAGATATGCTTCTCCTGGATATTCAGCCAACCCTAAATTTAAGGCATATCAGTGCATACTCTGGATCATATCTCTGATCCTTCTGATCATAGGGTAAGCCTGTGAAACCTGTTACTGCATTTCTCCACATAATCATTCTCTTGATTATTTTGGCTATAGAAAAAGAAAAAATAAATAAAAAATCTCGTAAGACATAGAGACCTTGATGGTCCAAGCCCCAGTATTACCCAGAACATCTAGTACTTTTTCTCAATAGTCTGACATTTGTATTGTCCATGTTACTTGACTCTTTTCTCAATGGTCTTGCTATGTTGTGGTTGGATTACTTTCTCAACGTTTGAAATTGTCGTAACAACATGAATGAGAAGGGACTTATTAAATAAAAAGGTGGCTCAATTCTCTTCTCTTCTAATTGTCTGGATGTTTGAACTTTATAGTGCACACAGTATTCATCATCAATCCAGACCAAGCCAAGCTTTTGTCCAGATCACTTGGGGTATCGCACATGAATCCTTTTTATCCATTCTATTATGTTCGGTTACATTACACACACTCCTATCCTTTTTCTCTGCATATTCCATGTCAGTTTTGGTCTTGCCCTTCTCCTTTTACGTCACAATGGGATGCGTATCTTCACTGTATCTCAACCGATAGGTTTGATCCAGTCATATGATAAAATCATCTATTAAGCATTAAGCTTATTCTGTTTCTGTTGGCAAGGAACATCAGATCCTTCTCTTGGCAGCATCAAAGATGTCTATTTAAGTTTGGAAAACATAATTGAGGTCCATTGGAAACATGGCGGAAAGGTTAAACTTGTGCCTGCCACCAAGTGCAAACCAGAGATATATAGTAAAATAGGAGATTAAATGTTCAAAAAAAAAACAATTGAACACAGTTCTGTTAATGACTGTTCAGTAAATTTGCACCTGCAATCTGATTCCCACCCCACCCTCTATCATCTAAAGCCATGATAATTTTGACAGGTTCACCGTTGGCCTGGTTTTGGTTCTTCGTGGAGTTGATTTAAATGATCATTGCTCTTGGTGCCATTATTTGACTTGTGTTCCTACTTCAAGGTGGAGCTGCAACACAGGGCCTGTTTCATGCATGGTAAGTAATTGTTAAAGTCAACCTCTATTTCTATGCATCCCAATGTGGTAGTCCTGTCTTAAATGCCAAACAAATGTTTTCAAACCTGGAGTGCTTTGTGAAAGAAATCTAATGAAGAGAAGAAAACGAAACTTGACTGTAGTATTGCTCACAAATACACCCACCAAAAAGCAGGGTAGTACCTATTAACTGGACGAATGCATCGTTTTAGCCATAACCTTTTTTGAATTATAATAAGATTTTCTGATATGGAAAGTTTCACTTTTCAAATTGAGTGGCCAAACCGGCAGTCAAGACGTGTTTCTTTCATTAGTTTTGTTCCCTATCCATTAGGTGAAGCAGAAGTGATGAGTGTAAGACTCGTTCGGAAGAACAGTGCCTGATTTCTGTCAAATGAATATCATGTGGTGTATGGGTGACTTCGATGTGTATTAAATCAATGTCATTCTTGCAGTCTGAGCAAATTAGCGACCAGCTCACGTTAACATGCTCAAGCAACGGAAAAAGCAGGACATATACATTGTTAAATGCCACCACTGCTCAGATCCAGGGGCTATGCGCGCAGCTTTGCAATTGATTTATGCGTAATTGAAGGTGGTCCAAGTTGCTTCGACGTATTAATACATGGTAAGAATTTTGAAAAATGCTTTTTATGTTGTTTTGCCTTCAGTTATTTCATGCTTTTCCTTTGTAAATTTGATCTCTGTGGAAATAATGGTTGACTGATTTCTGGATATAAAACAGCTTAAATTTATAGTTAATTCTTTTGTGGAGCAAGAATAATGTTTTAATACTGTCAAAGTGTGATTTGTAAATTTTTACAGGAGATAGATATAGGGTCAGCATTCCTAAACGTCGTTTGAGTTTGGCTCGAAAAATGAACTGTTTGAGTTTGTCTTGTTATTCCAGGAATAAGATTCTAATGATCAAACAATTTCAATCCAAACATGAACTTAAGTTGTACAACATGGTTATTAGCTTATCAAGTTGTCTTCTAGTCAGAGTGGAACAATATACCAAAAAGTGAAGCATGAATAGTGAAAGAAAGATAAGGGAAGAAGCAGCGTACCTTCTATGAGATTAGGATTGAGACTACGATCTCCAATCTCTCTAAGTGGAGTAAGCTCCCTTCTCCTTCTCTTCTTTGATTTGGTTGCTACACTTCGCTTTTGTTGGTACGTTGGGTGCTAGAAAGGGAAGCTTTGTAAAAAAAAAAAAAAAAAATTCAAGAAATTGAGAAGGTAAAGTCAGAAACACAATGGTAAAAGGGTAAAGTGATATCAGAGCCTCAACAGCTGTTGTTTCACCATGTTTATTGCTTCAATCACTTGTCTTGGATGTGCCTTTTAGTTAGCATGCATGGTGGATGTATCAGATGGTGACCATTCAATACAGATTAATCTAATGTAGATGATCTCTTCTAGGCCCTGCCCATAAGCTTATAATGATAAACGTTTTCTATTCTTAAGGTTGCATTGTCAAAAGTGGGTCCAAAAGCCTCAAACTCTGAACATATTTATTGTTAACAGAAGGCAGAGGATACCATATATACATAGGTGCCTTGGGGTTCGAAAATGGTAGATCTGATGGATGGGTCAGTGGTTAACAAGTCTCATTCTGTGTTTCCTGTCTCCTTTGGGATGGTTCAACCCACATGCTCCTCATTGATCTTTCCTGTCACCCCCCTCTCTATCTCTCTTCATGTTAGATAGATTTTGACCCTTCATACAAATTTTTTTGTTAAGAAATTGGATTTTCTCGATTATTGTTTGGGGTCGAGTCTATATAGTTAC
>CM042196.1:22274321-22298195 GCA_023539305.1 Ilex asprella
ACAATTGATCAGTTTGTTCTTGGATTGAAACCAAAAATTAGGAGGGAGGTCAAGCTACACACTTTTAATACGATAGTTGCAGTCTATCAATATGCTCTAAATGTTGAGAGATTTCATAAGAAATCCAACTATAGCTTGATGAGTTCTCAATCACAGTCTGCTAAACAGCGTGAAAGACCTTCCAATTTTAATTCCACCACATATGAGTGTCATGATTACTTGAACGATGTTCATGTTTTTTCTGTATGCTTTTTCAATCCGAATGTGGCAAAGGATTTTAGATATGCTAGTATCGGATAAAGAGAAAAATGTTACTCCTATTGACTTTCAACTCCCTCATTCAGTTTTATCAGATTAGAGTCCTCCTCCTTTGCACTCACATGAGTTTAAATCGAACGAAAGTGTGTGTGTTGCTTGTGTCAATTCTTGAACCATCATTGGTCTTAAAAATTGTAAAAAAGTCTGTTGAGTGTACACCTATGCAAGATATTAAGTCAATTGAGTCATTTATTACAACATCTACTAGTGATTATTCAGTGTCTACTTGTCCAAGTCATCATTACGTTATTATGGATTCTTCTCAACCTAATATTGTTGACATTGTTTTGAATTCTGTCCCACTTGAGAGTGTTAACTTTATTTCTTTGCCTCCTGTCATGTGTTCAATTGAGTCTGTATTTTCTTATTTTCAACACTAGGGTGTTATAGTTACTCATTTGTCATTGATATGTTGTCCTACTGAATGTCTTTTGTTCAAATCTAATGAGAATTGTTTTGTTATTCTTGAGTTGGGATTTAATGCTTATTTGCTTAATTTTTCATTTAGTGTTAGTATTAGTCCAAATTTTTATTTGGAGGGCATGTTACTTAATCGAGGTACTCTAAAACCTTCTAGTTTGTTATCCAGTGTTTCTACAGGTGGAATTGCTTCTTCCTCAGCACTAGTTCCAGTTCTTATCTTTCCATTTCCATCGCATATTTCAGGCCAAATAGATGATGTGCTACATAACAAAATTTACATTGCTACATAAGGAGATTCTTGCATTTATTCTGATCAATGGAAAGACATTGATGGTTCTTTCATTCTAGATGAGACGTTCTGTCATCTTCATGCTGTTCTTTTAGCAGGGGCGCCCCAATCCAACTAGGGGCCCTAGGCAAAAATGTTATTTGGGGCCTTAGTAATATTTATTCAGTAATACTATTAGTATTAAATAGTTATTATGTTTATTTAAAAATTATTTATTTTGTATTTTTTTAGATACAACATGAATTTTGAAAATAAAAATTGCATTGTTAATTGAAGTCAAATTCGGAGATCAAATGCAATGATACATGCTATTTGTTTAAGATAAAAAAAATAGTTTAACTAATAAACTGATTTTTCTCTAAATGAATATAAAAATAAGAATTTATACAAGTTGAGTGGTTCTAAAATAAATGAGACATTACAAATTTACAAGATATGTAGAGAAATAGTATTATGTTTAAATAAGAAAATTCAGTAAGACAATTATGACTGATTAATTTCAGATAGTGCACTATTTCTACTCACTCTATTTTGTAGTCAATCCATACATTATAAACAAATTAATCAAAAAATGACCTCAAATTTAACTTATAGAAATATAAAATTATTATTCATATCCATTATACGATAGACAATTGATTTTAATAAGAAGACTGAAAAGTGGTAATATATATAATATAAACATCGAGTGAGATAAAAAAATTAGGTTGAACTATAGGGGCCTAATTTTTTTTTGAAAGAGGTTTTAAAATTTTTATGATAATGCTATTTATACTCAATTTGAGGATTAAATACATTGGATAAATAATAAATTTTGTTTAAAGTTTGCACTCCTACTAATTCAATTGTTAAAATGTGTTGAATATTTAAATTATTTCACAATATCTAGATTGTATACCATAATATAAAATTTTATTTTGGGGCCCCAAAATTTTCTTCCAATTTGGGGGCCTTAGGCAATGGCCCAAGTGGCCTATAGATTGGGCCGGCCCTGTCTTTTAGAGTACTTCTATTTTAAAAATTCTCTGGATGAGAGTTTTTTTTTATTTTTTAATTTAGCAACTTCAGATCCCTCTTGAACCCACCAAATACTGATCAAAATATTTTTGATTGGATATGAAGTTGATAACTCATTTGGTAAAAATATTTGGTAAACATTGCTTTCCTCGATCCTTTTTTCTTTTTTTACGTTGGAGAGAGAGAGAGAGAGAGAGAGAGAGGAAAGAGGTTGGCGGATACAGGGCACCAAAAATAGAAAGTGATGGAGAATTTTATGTGTCTTCATCCAATCAAAACGTACATAACATAACGACCCATTTCTTTTTCGTCCTTTCTTGTTGGATCCCCTATTTCTTTCTCTCTGGACCTCTGGCCATGCCTATGAACCACCATAGCGACTTCATTTTTCAACATCATCAAATTTTCAATCTCAAAGGTATGTTTTTTTTTTATGTCACACAAATATTTCCCAGAATACCTAGTCTGCTAAAATGACATTCATATGAATGACAGCTATACATGTCTAGGAGCTTCAATCTTGGGTGTTAACATGATCCCTCTGCGCTTCATTAGGAACTGCCAACCCTTCTTCCTTTTCACTCTGTTTACGCGCTTCGTTTGGCTGTTGAAAAAACGAAAGCAAATAAATGATATTTCAATTTCGAATATTGGTTTCCATGTTCTTCCTGTAACGTTTCAAATAATCTTGTTATTGCAATTACGTTTCATCGGTGTTATCATTTGTTTTTATGTATTAAATTGTATTTGGAGTAACTTAGAGGCACAATCTGTGGATTGAAAGTGTTACATATACTCTGTAACTTTTTGTATTCATTTCCACCCTTGTGCCTAATAGATTGTCAAGAATTTTTTGGCCTGTTTTGTGGCCCGGTGCACAGGACATATAAAACCCGTTATTTTTGTGATTAGGGTTTGTGGTGCCAGCTCTCTCTTTTAATAGTGAAATTCTTGCACATTCGTGGATGTAGGCAAATTGTCGTAAAATTTTTGTGTTTTGTTTTTTATTGTTTCTCATTGTTTTATGTTCTTGATTTGTTCTTCGATTATGTATGTTTGTCTATGGATTTAAAATGTATTAAATCACAACAGAGATTTGCATGGTATGAAGATGCGTGTTTAATTTACTGTACATACTGATTTCTAGGCAACAAAGAAAACAATTTGATCTTTGATCTCTTGTTGCATTTCTGTGGTGCTTAATTATCGGTTTTGTGACATGAATCAGGTCTCGGAACTGGGAAGTGTTTAACTTGACTGGCTGGTCTCAAAACTCTTTGTTGGACCAAATGGGGAAGACTATTCAGCACAAAGGCTCTAGCATTATTTCTGGGAAAAATCACCTCAGATGCATATGGGACATATTTCATCATCTTCACCACCATGGATGGCTCCATGTCAAGAAAAGGTTGCCACACAAAAGGCACAGTGGTGGAGGGCTTGCCGCTGGTAAGCATTCTGAATTTTCTACTTACATCATCACCTTCAACCTATTACTCAATTTGATTTTTGGCAACATGTGGTTTAAATGGTACTCTTGTGTGTTCTATTATCAGCAGATACATAGAAGTAGATGAGGGTTTCAAATTTCATACACTCAACTAGTACCCTGTACCCCCCACCCCCACCCTACCCCCAAGAAAAAAATTTAAGTAAAAAATAAGAAAAGAAGAGTGGGGGTAGGTTGTAGACTCAGATGGAAAGTTCCTTGATGTTTCATAGCTCCATACCATGTAGCCTACTGTACACTTTTGCTAGTTTACTGAGTTTATGGAGAAAAATTCTGAAATTTTGTGTTCTTTTTGTAGTGTTCTTAGAGAATATAAATGCCTGGTGGATTATATCTGATTTTTGACAGTATCTGTTAAAATTCTGTCGTATTAATTAACCACATCTTTCCTTCTTTGCAGTTGGAGATACAGGTAGAGATTTAGCTGCCACTGATGTTGGAGAAATGCCAGCACACATAGATGCTGAAATTGACAACTCTATAGTAAGTTTGTGCAAGATGGTTTTTTGTTAGATCCTCTTGACCTTTGGTTTGATCTTTTCAAGTTACAATTTTTAAGGTTTAAGTGGATTCTAAAAGTGCATCAACCACAATATAGAAATTAGAATATAGAATATCTTGTAGTGGTTTATGTTTAAAATACGATAATGACAGTAGTGTGAAAATTTGAAATTCACCAGGTCGATGGGAAGAACACAGAGCGCAGTCCAGTGACCAAAAGCTCCATGAAATCTCGAATAAAAGCTTTGATTTCTGAGGAGCTCTCTAAAAAAAGGAAGCACCATCGCCGAAGTTCTTCCTACCCGACACGAACACTACTTGCTCGTACAAAGTCCATTCATCATCTAGAACCTTCAGAACTTAATACTGGAATCAAACTTGCTTCTAATAATGACAATCCGGGGCTTATTCCACAAGAGAATGGAAACTTTTCTGTTGCTGGCGCATTGGACCAGTTCCTCCCAAAGGCATTAGAGGAAACAGTTACCAACAACCAAACATGTGAGTTTTGTGCTGCCATGCTCAGTATGAATTACTTGAATCAAAGCGACGTTGATGAGCATAGCAGGCAAACAGATGTTAAGGATCATACTTTTCTTCATGACGAATTGATATATGCAATAAAGCCAACTAAAAGTGCTTCACTCCAGGAGTCGAAGCTGTTTCTGGATGCTCTAGATTTACTCAACATGAGGGAGGAATTATTCCTGAAAATTCTTAAAGATCCAAGTTCCTCATTGGCACATAACTTACATGGTCGAATGGTGTTCAATTCAAAGATAGGATTGACCAAGTCTGTGACGTTTCCTGTGGCTGGCTCAACACGCAGAAGGGCTGTTCAGCCAAGAAATCTTAAGCATGAGCAGGCAAGTGGGTCCTTTGCAGAAGGGCAACAGAAGTCAGAAGTTGATAGTCAAGCCCAAAAATCAACTGCTTATGAGTATGTAGAAGATATGAGGGAGCATTCAACACCATCAATAGCTGATTGCAGGGAAGATGGTATGCCAATACCATACCTGGCATGGCCCGAGAATTACATTAATGTTTCTCCTGGTTCACCACGCAGGCTGAAGTCCTGGAATGATAACAAATTCGTCATCAAGCGATTCAAAGATTTTGGAAACAAGATAAAACAAGCTATCAGAGAGAGTAAAAAAGAGAGGCAACGGATTATAATGGATGCAGTCCTTCACAAAATTCCTTACGGCCATAGATTCTCCAAGGATGAGAAAAGTGATACAGATGATCTGCATAAGGAGTTAGCTGCAAACAAAAGTAGTAAATACAGTTCTGGAAGGAGTTGTGTGAGGGATCTATCTGTTTCTGCTCTTAACCAGGGTGGACAGAGACACATCAGAAGGGCGTCATCTTTTGATGAATTGTTGGATAAATATTGTCGTTTGTATGAATCGAGTTTCAGCAGACAAGCCAAATATTGTAACTCCGAAAAATTAAGGTTGAGAACAGAGAAGACGCCTTCACCTGGTAGAGGTGCTAAAAAATCTATGGGAAGGATTTTTTCTTTGCCTGATCTCAGGTCTTACTCTTATTTGCAAAGCGAAGACTCTTTTGATGTTAGTTCTTCAGATACACCACCTAGGGTTGCTGTGGATAGCCCTGTAAGCATAGGAAGTAGTAGGTTTAGTGAACAAAAGCCTCTCGGCCTTCCTATAGATTCAGAGAACCAAACTCAGCTAGTTACCCCCGCAAGAAATGGAAGTCGAGAAAACTTGATAGAAGTTGGTGAGACTCTTGACAATTTGGGCAACTTGACAACAGGAGAAAGTTCATCTCATTCTGAACACAAATTTGGGCCCATAATAAGTCCACGGGCAAAACCAAGTCCAATTTCCGCTCTTGACTCAAATTCTCAAGAGGATACAATTGACTCAGGTATCTATCTTTTCCCAAATGTTTTTCTCTTCCTTGTCATCTTTTTCTTTTCATCTCATATGCAATGCACCTCATCACACTTGCGTATGTAATCCCTAATTGTTGTTTGGGGGTGATGGGAATATTATACCATGATTTTGGTACGTATATTGTATCATCATTCCATTGAAAAATTATTTTCAAAATTTAGAAAGACGAACATGTTTGAGGGTTGCATGTGTCACTCATTGTGCAAACTGTTACTTAACTGGACCATGACCTAAAAATTGTGGAAATCTCCAAACTTCTATCCTGCTAATTGTGGAAATCTCCAAACTTTTTTCTTTTTATGTATTTGAATGTCTTGAGTGGAATAGTTGCAAACATTTATCACTCAACACCAAGTTTACGTTTTTCTTGTATGTAGAACTTTTGAGTTATGTGATCGTTACTCTGATCCTATAACTTGAATAGTAATACATCTTATGCCTATCTATCTTGTATTTCTAACATGGATGATTTATGTTTATGGTTTGATGTTAGGAGATGCAGAATTAAGGCCAAAATGTATTTTTTCCGATTTAGCGGATTCTCTGGCTAATCTGCAACCTGAGTTGAGCATAAATGACCCCTCTGTGATCAAGAGCAGAAATAATGTTGAGAGATCAGAAACTCCAGTCAGGCAATTTAATAGTGACTTTCTGCATATTCAGTTGGATGTAGAAGACAAAACCACATTCTGTTATGTTAGAGATGTATTAGAGCTATCTGGCTTCAGTAGAAACGAGTTACTTGGGACGTGGCACTCTGCTGACCATCCAATGGACCCCTCAGTGTTGGAGGAAGTGGAAGGGTGTTTCCTTGCTGAGCCTGATTGTTCTGGAAATAAAGATGGTGGCAATTGTAACCATCTCCTTTTGTTTGATCTTATCAATGAGGTCTTGTTGGGGATTTATGAGAGATCATTCTCCTACTACCCTGTGTGCTTGACTAGCCATTCTCACATCCGTCCAATGCCAGTGGGATACCATGTTCTTGAAGAGGTGTGGACAAATATCAGCTGGTACTTACACTGGAGACACGAGGTTGAACAATCACTGGATGATGCTGTGAGCCAGGATTTAGCAAAAGATGATGGTTGGATGACCCTCCAGTTTGATGCCGAGTGTGTGGGACTTGAGTTGGAGGACATGATATTCAATGATCTATTGGAAGAATTTGTTGGTACTTGAGCTCTTTATGGCTGCACTGCACCAGGTTCTCCCAAGTTGCATCCTGGTTACTTAGTGTTGTTTCAGCTATTTGCAGTCTTGCACAGAAAAAACTGGTACATAATGTAGAGTTTGTCAAAAGACTATTTTTTGAGAGTATATATAGAAGAAAGTCTAACAACTGTGCAATTCTTCACTTAGATTGCCATCTTGTACTTGGCCAGCAGAGATTTTTGTGGTGTTGCTTGAGACCTGCTTCTGTAAATATTGTGTACGTTTAAGGCTTTAAGCCACATATTCACATTTAGTAATGCATATGTTGTCCAACCTTTGTGTGATGTGCAACGTTAATTCCACAGCCACCTTCATTTATTTCACAGCCTATGCATTCCATGCGAAGCGACAATATTGCTGTGCTGATAGGCCTTCATAACAAGACAAGTGAATCTAAAACAATCGAACTGTTACTACTAATATTTAATAAAATCCAAGAACTCCCCCAAGCTTCTTACATGAAAGAAGCATTAAGCCATATAGCAACTATGACCAAGGTTGATGTGAATCTGTCAGGCTGGTCGTCCAATGTGTTTTTATATTATCAAAAGATAATTTGTACAAGTAAGCCCGTCTAGCTCAGTTGGTAGAGCGCAAGGCTCTTAACCTTGTGGTCGTGGGTTCGAGCCCCACGGTGGGCGTGTCAAAGTACATCTCTTATTTTTTGTTTCTTGCTTTGTTTTGTTTCCACACTGCCCTTCTCTTTTTATCCTCTGTCAGCCTCTTTTATTGATTTTTTTTGGGTTCAACCGTTAGACTGTTGGAGTTAATTTACCCGTATCTCGACTAATCTTCTTTGTGATCTCGTAAAAAATAAGCTATTCACGTCGAGATTAAAGTATCTGATACCTAAGCATGAAAAACAATTAAAATTTGCTTCAAAGATGTATGATTATTCATATTTACTCATTTTCTCAAGAAAAAAAGTGAATCATCCATTTGTAGAATTTCAAAATAATCAAGTGCTCAAAAACAATCTCACACATAAAGAAATCATAAAAGAAACAAGAAATTAGAAGGGAAAGCTTTCAACCAAAACAACGAAACTCGTGAACTTTAAATATCAAAGAGGTTTAAACCTATTAAAAAATTAATAACGTCTTGATCCTATAATAACTTTAATTAAACTACACCAAATTAATTAGAATATTTTATAGGTCAACATCCTTAAACTCATTAAAATTTTAATTATAAACTAATACTAAATAAATAAAAAATAAACCACTTAAAACATTGAGTCACACTCCAACACTGTTTATGCCATTATCTTTTCTTTCTTTTTTCTCCATTCTTTTTTGCCTTTTTCTTCTGACTCATTGAATGGTGACCTCCACTTGACCCATTGCTTCTAGTACCATTGCTTTGCTGCCTTCTCTACTTTTTCTTTCTGCAATACACTTTTCTCCTTCGTTCCACTCCTCTCCACTTCTTAATGGGAGAGTTATGATTACCATTTGAATTACAAATAGGATATTACAACCTTTTCTAATATAAGATTAGTAATTCGGTTCGATAATCATGACAATATGCTAAAATTAAGAGAGTTTTAGAGTGAGTGAAAGAAAGAGAAAACAAGACGCAAAGTAATTCACATTGTTCGGCACATAATATTTTCATCTATGGACCTAAGGTCTTTATTAGATTATATATGATGTATTATTAAAAGTAAATGTTTGCGTATGATTCAACATTTTTTATTAGGTGAAAATAAATCAAGATAAATACATCTCTCGTATTTGACATCATTTATTCAAGAATCAAAATTTTGTTTCGGTGTATTAAAAGTTTCGACGTGTATAGGAAACATAATGAAAAAAATAAAAAAAAATTAAGAATTATTTTTCTAAAACATTGATTGAAATATATCAAAATATCTTGAAATACCTTGAAACATTCCAAAATAATTGTGCAAATTCATTGAAATATTATAATACATCTCAAAATATTATGAAATATCTCGAAATATTAGAATTTCGATTTCATCGTTGTTTCATTTTTGTCTTCTTGAAAACGGAAACGTTTCGATCGTTTAAAAACGATATTTTAATCCTTGCATCTATTGTTATCTGGAATATATTGATATTAATAGATCTTGATGGATCTTATCATACCTTTATTCAACAGATTATAATGATTTTTTTTGGATCTTATCAAATTTCTAATGCTTCCCTCAAGTTGATACACGGAAAAGATGAATAGAAGTGTCCAACTTGAATTAAAAAATACAGAGCGATGTCAAGATTTTAACATTCTATTTTTGATTCCATCTGAAGTAGCCCGTCGAATTTGAGCAATATTTGTTTGGACTACACCGGTGTAAATACCAGAACAAAACTGTTATAGTGATGAAAGTCGTGCATAATTTTGTTTCCTTCTACATATTCTTTTTTTTTTCGAGAGAACTTTCTTTCCCTTTCTGATACGACTCTCTCTCTGTCTTTCTCTCTCTCTCTCTCTCAGAAAGAGATTTTTTTTTTCTTTCCCCTCACACCCAAAGCCAACACAAGTGAAACTATCGTGGCAAATAGATAAAACTGCCAGCCTTATGTTTCTCTAAACTCTATGTGCAGCCACCAGCTAGCTAAACAATATTGATAACCCAAAAAAAAAAAAACCGAACAAGAAACGTTGGCAAAGGTTCGATTAAATTTATGGAAGTAAAGGTGGGTGGGGATGGCTGTAGTTCTCACGCCTCTACTTCAGCATCCCATGAAAGTCAATCGTTTCTATACGATTAGAACTCGATAAAATACTCGGGTACGATGATGGGTCGAATCTCTAGTTCAATCTTTCTCACAGAATTCAGTACATAATTAGAGTTCCCCACAATTCTTTCCCTTCACTGTACATGCATGAGTAGTGCAGTAGTACAAGATCACCATAAAAACCGAAGGAACTACGTACAAGTCACAGGAGGGAGATGATTAAAATTGTTGGCTACATCGAAAGGGATTCCTCACCCCCCCATGGCAAACGGACAAAGTTCAATTACGCCCCACCACAACTCAAAGAGTAGTGCTGAAACTAGCTAGGCTAGGACCCTTTTCTGTTGTTTAGTCAGCATATACATATCATTTGTCATTTCAAAGAGTTGAAAGGGGAAAATGTAGGGCCCCACAGCCCATGTGATATCAGAAAAAGAGGGAGAATTTGAGGATTATATATGTTATTGAATGATTCACAATGCAATGGAATGAGATTTTGCTACTTTCAAGAAAAGAAGAAGAAGAACCTTTGTTTCTAGTCCACTGCTTTAGAGAAATAGAATCCATGGTGTGTTTCAATTGGGTTTCTCCTAAAACGGGTGGTTTTTCTTTTTGATTTTTTGATTGTATGAGACTATGAGTGGGTTTTTTTTTCCATGATATATAAACATAAAGAAAATAATATTAGATCTTTTGTTTGCTCCATTTGGAATTGTTTAAACTGCTCGAATATTTGACTAATATGTTTATGATAGTCACTATAATCTTTGATACTCTCCACTTTAGTGGTACTAAATCGGAATCAGGGTCTATGTTGATGCTTTATGGTTTAAAAGACAAGAGCTTTGGATGAGGTGCGTTGTGTATGTACGCTAAAATAAGTAAAGAATGCACAAAAAAATTAGTGGTTCACCTAGTTAAAGAACTGGTTTAGTCTACTGTAATGAAGACTCTTACTTCTTCGTTGTATATTTCTTAAGGAATAAAATGAGTACAATATGGTTTTTTTCCTGGCTTGAGGCAACCTCTTAGGACACTTTTTTTACACAATGACTATTGTCTTTTATAATAGATTTGTTAGAGAATATTTAAAATATATTCAAGGAATATTTAGAAAATATTTAATGTGACGTGATCTTCTAGAAACAGTAACTTATTGTCCAAGGTAGAATTTGATTGCGAAAGTTATTTTTTGCCCTATCTGATAGTTTTCATATTGTTTGTCGTCTTTATAAATCTCATTTCTGACTTGGATACCCACTGACTAAGACTGACTTGACTTGGCCGTCCTGACCTGACTTGGTATGACCAAGCTAACTTCGCCGAGCTGACCTGACTTGAGCGACCTAACTTGTCCTGAGTTAATCTAGACGGGCTGGTCTAACCTAACTTGAGCTAGTCTAGTTGAGTTAACCTAACTTGTTCAATGTATGATGACTTGTCTTATATTGACTTGCTTGATTTATATTGTCCTAACCGGACTTGACCTATCCAAACCATACATTATTTTGATATCATCAATGGTAAAATGTCATTTGTAACACTAGAAATATTGTAGGTAAAAATGAGATATAAACTAAGTGTAGAGCTTCTCTATATATAATCAAACAATGTATGTACAATAAGGATAAAAAGATAAAAACAAGGCAAAAGACAAAAACACTAATAAATTAGGTTATAACTCCAACACTTTCCCTCAAGCTAGGCGCAAAAATATCAACTAAGCCAAACTTGACAACGGAGTCCCGGAGAATGGATAGAGTGACAGATTTGGTGAAAACATCCGCAACCTGATCATTGGTTCTCACAAACAATGGAGTGACAATACCACAGCTAACCTTCTCCCGAAAAAAATGAACATCGATCTTTATATGCTTTGTCTTCTCATGTAGTACAGAGTCAGAAGCGAGTTAAATAGCAGATCGATTATCACAATATAATGTAGATGAAGAAGTCACTGGAAATCACAACTCGCCAAGAATCAATCGTAGCCAGATAATCTCACATGTGCCAAGTGCTAGTGCCCGATACTCTACCTCTACTGACAAGCGAGAGACAACTGATTGTTTCTTGCTCTTTCAAGAGATAAGATGAGTTCTTCGAAAAGCATAGAAACTTGCAGTAGATCAACCGTCACACGCTCCCCCATAATTTGAATCTGAATAACAGGCTAGAGAACCAATCTGAGATCCTAATGCATAGAACAACTCAAGTCCAGGACAAGACTTGAGGTACCGAAAAATATGATAAACTACATCAAGATGAGTCTGGCACGGCTTGTGCATGAACTGACTAACTCGACTGACAGCGAATGAAATGTCTAGCCTAGTGTTGGCTAGATAGAGTCTACCTACCAATCTCTGATAGATAGTCGTATAACTCAACTCCTCACCTTCGACAGTAAGCTTTAGGTTTGAAATTATGGGTAATGATGCCGGTTTGCACCCCATCATCCATCCCAATGTCACAAAGAAAATCCAGAACATATGACATCTGGTGAACCCTAAATGTTCAACTACACCGCTAAACCAAGAGAACCAAGCTCGTGGTGACTGTTTTAGTCCATAAAGAGACTTACGCAGTAAACACACCCTTCCAGCATACTCCCCCTGACCACGAAAGCCTGGTGGTGCATTCATATAAATAATCTCGTCCAGATCACTATGAAAAAATGCATTCTTCACATCTAACTGATGAAAAGGCCAAGAGTACGCCGCAACCAGAGAAATAATCAATCAAACAGTAGTCAATTTTTCCACATGGCAAAGGTAGCACCAAAATCCTGACCTGGTACCTGAGTAAAGCCTTTCACCACAAGCCTAGCCTTGTGATGATCAATAGTACCATCCGCAAGAAACTTCAGGGTGTAGACCCAGCGAAAACCAATAGACTTTGCCCCTGAAGGTAAAGAGACAAGATCTCACGTATGATTACGCTGAAGAGCGTCCATCTCTGTTTGCATGGCAAGGACCCACTGGAGCTCCCGCATAGCCTCTAAAACAGAACGAGGAATCGGCGTATCTGATAAGGTCAAACTATAAGCTCGAAATGTAGAAGACAGATCACCATAAGAAACATAAGTAATGATCGGATATAAAGTTTTGGCGGTCCAACCATAACGAACAACTGGGCGACGATCAAGATGCGGATAACGACGCCCTAAATCATCATCCTCCACTGACAATGTCTCATCAAGAAAAGTAACTAGTTCAGTACCTGCAATCTCATCAGTACTATCAACAGATATACCAATATGTTCAGTGGATGGAGAAGTATTACCTACAGTGCCTAAGGTAGAAGAGACATTAGCAGGGGGATGAGAGCAAAGACGATGAACATAAACCTGTAAAGGAGAGACTGGTGACTTTGTATTAACATGGATGAATGGCTCTAGCTCCTATAGTAACGAAAAATCAAAGGGAGTATCATCAACTAGAGGGGCAGTCACAGGACGAGAAAAAAAAATAAGGAATATGCTCAAGAAAGGTAACATCTAGACTATGATACATATGACGCTTGATAGGATTATAACACCAATATCCCTTAGACTGATGGCAATAGCCCACAAAGACACAACGAATCGCTTTATTATCATGCTTATGGCAGGTAGGAGACCGATCATGAACAAAACATGTACAGCTAAAAACACGAGAGAGGACCGAAAAAAGTGTCCACTCAGGGAACAAGACTTGTAAGGAAGTCCTATGCTAAAGAACACGACTCAGTGTACGATTGCATAGAAAGGTAGAAGTCAAAATGACAAAATACCAAAAAGATTTTGGTACCCCCACACCTCTAAACATATAATGTACCATCCCTATTAGACTTCTATTTTTTCTTTCAGCAACTCCATTTTACTCAGGAGTATATGGATAAGTGAGCTACTAAAGGATACCCTGAGAGGAAAGGTGAGATACTAAGGCATCAGACACATATTCTTTGACATTATCCGAACGAAGAACACTAACAATGACATCGAATTGTGTCTTAATCATCTGAAAAAACTGAGTGATGAAAAGGAGTACTTCAGACTTCCTATGTAAAAGATAGACTCATGTACAATGGGTATGATCATCTATCAATGTCACATAGTATCGAGCACCTGACAAGCCAGTAACAGGAGAGGGTCCCCAAATATCAGAGTATATTAGGTCAAATAACTTGGGTGACTGGTGCATGCGAGGAATATAACTGGTCCGAACATGTTTCGATAAGGAACATATAACATAGTCAAGTTACCATCAACACGAGCATTACTCAAAGAAGGAAATAACATAAATAAATATTTAAAATTTGTATGCTCAAAATGGTCATGCCACAACTGAACAGTTTGTGATGAAAAATCATAACGACAAGTAATAAGTAAAATACTAGTATGTAAGCTAGGAATAGATACAGACAAAGCAGGTGCAGGTGATGGAGGTGGAGGAACCGGTGAAACTGGAGGTGAATCGCCTAGATAATACAATCCATCTCTCTCGTGTCCCCTGATAATAATCCTCATGGTACTCAGGTCTTGCAAATAACACGAATTAGATAAGAACACAACTGTTCAGTGAAAATCTCTGACTAACTGATGTACGGATAATAGATTCATGGCCAACTTTGACGCATAAAAAACTGAATATAATGTAAAGTCATCTGAGAGGCGAACTATACCCCTACTAACAATAGGGACATGTGTCCCATCTGCCAGCTGAACCTGTGTTTATAATTGTTCATCAAATTTAGTGAAGTGATGGAGCTCACCTGTCATATGACCATTTGCACCGGAGTCCAGCATCCAAAAAGGAGACAGACTAGCGCGAACATGAAAGACACGAGGTATACCCGTAGTGGTGGCACTAGCAGAAGTCAGACCCTGAGAAGTCAGGGCGGACATAAGTGTATCCAATCAGGAAGTGATGGCATCCATCTCACTTTGCCAAGGAGGAACAGTAGGAGCAACGAAAGTAGGTGGTGGTGGTATCTCAGCAATAGCAGCAATACAGCCACGAGGAGATGGCTTACGCTTCGGATGAAGCTTCCAACATGTAGCCTTGAGAAGTCCTGGTCGGCCACAATAATCACAATGACGAGAATCCCCTTGTCTGCGCTGATCTGGAGTGCCCTAACGGCGCTGGTCCAAGCGTTGTCCACCTCGAGCTGAGGATCCTGAACGAGACCCTGCAGTTGCTACAAGGGTCATTTGGTCTACCGGAGGAGTCAAGGCTGCAACTGGAAGTGATGCAATACGGACGCGATGTTCATATTGCTCAATCATCGCATACACCTCATAAAGAGATGGAAGACTCATCATTGACAAGATCTGTGAACGAGGTCCCTCAAACTCATCATGAAGCCCCATAAGGAACTTGTGAATCCTATCCTCCTGCTCTCGAGTATGCAAGAATATTGCTCCTTCAGGCTCTATCCTCGGAATAGTAGCAAGAGGACATAAAGTCTCATACTCAAGCTAACGTTGGGTCAAATAGCCATAATAATCCTGAACCGTCATATCTCTCTGCCAAACATATGAAAGCTCCTGAGAGAGCTCATAGACACGAACTCTGCGTCCAGACTGAGAATACATCTCTGATAATGCGCTCCATAGCTTTGGAATAGAATTATAAAACTGGTTAATCTTGCAAACAAAGGGCTCCATCGAGCCAAATAACCATCAAAGAATAGCGCAGTCCTTAGTGAACCACGCAGAATACTCAGGGTCAGCATCAGCCGACTTTGGGGGAGATCCCATCAGCCAACCAAGCTTCCCTACACTGTCTAAGAAAAGTTGAAATGAGAGTGACCACTCAACAAAGTTACGTCCATCCAACAACTGTGTCGTAACCTTCTGAGAGGTCAGACCCGGAATTACCGGTAATGCAATTGTGCCAGTAGGTATTGTATATTAGTTAAACATAGATGTGGGAGTACTAGTAGAGATCTCAACGGTAGAGGTCTCAACAGTAGAGGTCTCACGTCCCTTAGGAGTAGTCATATCAACAACAATACAAGAACACCCGTGACAGAAAAATAACTCTAAGATAAATAGAGAGATAAAATAAGGGAGAACAATATACCTCAAATCGAACAATAGCGACAGATAAAGAAGGTTCAAAAAGCTCCCAAATAATCAAGTCACGGTGCCAAGAAATCCATAAAATATAAATAATGGATCTACTGTATCAAGAGCAGATCAACGAATAAGAGGATTCAACCCCTCTTAAAAGGTCGAAAAAAGAAGGTAGTGGCACAAAGAGATGACAACATTACGACAAAGAAGGTGGCGCACAAAGGTAAAATACAAAGCTGCGAGGAAAAATGATCCGGCAGTGGGCTGGTTCGCTGGGTTTTATGTTCGTTTGGTTTTGTAGGCTGGTTTGTTGAGGTTGGTGAGGGGCTGGTTCGCTGGAGTTGTTAGGCTTTGGGTTATGGGTTGGGTTTGATGGGTTGGCTTTAGGTTATGGGTTGGTCTGGGTTGGCCTTATGTTCGTTTTCTTAGTGGTTTATTTAGGTTGGTAGGTGAGGCAGTCGATGGTTTGAGGTGATAGGAAGTGGGTGTGGCAAGGTGAGGCAGTTGGGTATTTTGTGAGAGGCAGTGGGCTGATTTGAAGATAGTGGGCTGGTCTGGGTGATTGACTTTGTTGATGTGTCGATGAAGTGGAATGGAGGCAGTCGGTGTGGAGGCTGATTTGTTGGCTCTGTTGGTGTGTCGATGAAGTGGAGTGGAGGCAGTCAGAATGCTTGTATGTTGTCGCCATTGTATGTTGTCGGTGGCCGTTGTATGCTATCGGTGACAGGCTGATAGTCTGGTTGTGTCGACGAAGTAAAGGCAGTCAGAGGTTGCGGGTTGTACAGTCAGAGGTTGATGAGGCAGTCG
Source organism: Ilex asprella (assembly GCA_023539305.1). Lineage (NCBI taxonomy): Eukaryota > Viridiplantae > Streptophyta > Magnoliopsida > Aquifoliales > Aquifoliaceae > Ilex > Ilex asprella. The sequence continues at coordinate 22,291,084 of CM042196.1, forward strand.
GTAATGACTTGGCTGCCGATGGAGAGGCTGGTGGCCTTATGCTTGGCTATCTGTCGGTTGTATGATGTCGGTGGGCAGTGGCTGTTTTTCGGTGAAAGACTAGTGGCTGTTATGTTTGGTGGCGACTAGGTTACGTTTAGGGTTAGGGTTTGGGTTTGAGTTTGGGTTTGGTGGCTCTGATACCAACTAGAAATATTGTAAGTAAAAATGGGATACAAACTAAGTGTATGTAGAGCCCCTCTATATATAACTAAACAATGTATGTACAATAACGATAAAAAGGTAAAAACAAGACAAAAGACAAAAACCCTAATAAATTAGGTTATAACTCCAACAGTAACGTTTTGGACAAAAGAATTCAAAATTATTCAAATAGGTGTAAAGCTCGATAGTACTCTTGTTCTAAAATCGTTCCACCTTGTAAATCATATCGACCAAGGAATTTGTACAATTAGCGTTGAAGACAAAGAAACTCGAAAATCATAACGACGAATTGTTGTAATACCATGTTAATTACTTCAACTTGTAATTATCATAAAGTCTGGTGCTCAGATTCTTTACCATCTGAAAACTGTTAGATAGTTGTTGCCTCGAAGAGGCCTGTGATTCCAAGGAAATAATTAAGGTGAAGAATGATATATTTATATAATAAAATAAAAATGTGTTTAAATTTTATCTCAGTCATATTTTTTTTCTTAAAATTATCATCAATCACTTACCTCACCCATTATCTTTTTATTAGACTAAAACGATAAATCACATCACTTATTTCTATCATATGTTTAATTATTTATATATTTTCTCCTTAAAAATATCACATCACTCATTTTTATCATATATTTAATTATTTAATATTTGATCAATTTATAAATAATATATTTTAAAAAATTTAATATAGTGAAATTAATTTTTTAGACGCTCGAATTTTATATTTTATCGTGCATTTAAATACGGGTTTAGACTAATTTTACAACAATATAAAATGGTTTTGACATTACCGAAGATATAGATATTTATCATCTGTGACTGTTTGGGGTAGGTACAAAGTCACTCTCATCTGATATTTATTTAAATGGTGATGCATGACAGCATTTTTTTTGTTTTGCGGAAAATGTTGAGGGGCCCCTTGATCACCTTATCTACTTTGTGATTTTTCACTTGGGAATTATATAATCATCCAACCTTTTTTTTATATCATGAGTCGATCCATTCTTATCGTTTGGTAGAATGGATAGAAAATAGAAAATATATATTTTCTATCCTATAAATAAATAACATAGAAATGATATATTTTTTTTTGTATTTAGTTAAATTGATAAAAAATAAAAATAATTTTTTTTTTGTGTTCAGTTAGATAGAAAAAATTAATGATAATTTTTAATTTTTTAAAACAGTATAAATAAATGTTTTATCATTGTATCTATATACGAATTTAAATGTATATATAAAATATGTATATATCAAAAAATATATAGACAAATAACATACATTTCAACATAAATAATTAATTTTTCATCTACTTTCCTTCCAATTTTGGAGGGATTGATTCTGGAGAGTCGGTAAGAAAACTCATTTATCCATTTTTTCATTCATCTTATTTTTTTTTTCTTGTCAAACATAATGTTTTATCTATTACTCCAACATTTTATCCTCCAACTTTTTCATCCTTACCATTTTATCCTCCAACATTTTATCCTCCAACATTTTATACCAAACGAAACTTTTAGGACCTAAAATTGAGCATCAAAATTGCTCATAACATCGTAGTATTAATATGGGAACTTAATGTGAGAATTTAATTAATTACAAAAATTATAGTAAAAATTGATTTTTATTTAATATTAAAAATCACAATTAATTATATAGCTGCACCGCATTAGATCCCTAAACTAAATCTACCAAATTGCCACCTTTTTTAGACGTTTCTTGGTGAATTTTTTATATACGGCTCGTTTAAATATTAGTTATATATAATTTATTTATTATATAAATTAGATATGATACGATTTATTATATATGAATTAATAAATTAATTAAATATACTAATTTTTTTTAATACATACCCACTAAAATTCGACAATAATCCACTTTATCCAGCACGATTGTCAAGCATAGTTCAACTTCATGGAAAGGGAAAAGAACTTAAAATTGCATAACCCACTTTTTGGGTTTTGGGGTAGGCATGGGGTTGGGAAGTGCCTTTATTTCGTTTCAGTATCAAAAAGGAAATTAAAATAAATAAGATAGAGATAAGAGAGAATAAATTGGAGGTATATGTGAATTAATTAGGTTATCTATCATTAGAGTGTGTTAGTTTAGTTGTTTGTTATTAAAAATTGTGCAAAAAAAATAATTTTTTTAAGTGAGAAAAAAATTAGAATAAATTTTTATTATTAGATTAAAATAAATAAAAGTTAAAACAGTTGTTATACTTTGATAAATTGAGAATTCAACATTTCCTATGACCCCAAAGAAGGGGAAAATTAGGTTCCAAATTTTTTAGGTTTGTTAGTTAATCACTTAGACCCCTAACATTTAAAATATTATATATAGATTATTTGAAGTTTATATGTGCGTAACACTCAGATTTTGTAGTCAACGTCCATTAATATATTTATTAGTAAATTATATCTAAATCCCCTAAAATTTTATAAATGTATAACATTTAGATCTCTCAAGTTTAAAATATTATATTTAGACTTCTTATTAATTACAAAATTAATAAAATCTATTAAACGACAAAATTGTTTCAATTAAAGATAAAAGATATTGTGTTCATTACAGTTTGACCTTTTATTCAGTTTTTTTTATTCCAATAGACAATATAATTATATATAAATGATTGTTGAATTGAATTATTAGATATATTTATACTAATTACTATTTTTTTCTAAAAAAATTGGGATATTGTTTGGTTTTTATGTCAATAGATGATATAATGGAACATGTAAATGTGTTGATTAAGCTTATTTCATTCATTTGTACACGATGACGAAAAAATTGACCCAATATGAAAAGTCCATTTAATCCAAGAATTTTAAATTTGAGAGATATAATTATAGCATAAATAAATATATTATTTTAAATTTAAGGGGTTTAAGTATTATATATTTTTAATTACAAGGGTCTAGATAAAATTTATTAACGAATATATTAATGAACATTAATGACAAAGATCTTTGTGTTAATTTTGAACAATGTTATTGAGACATAATTTACTGACATAATTTACTTATTTAATTCACTATGACTTTTGGATTAGCTGTGGGGGCCATTAAGCATTGAAACTTGGTGTTAATCCAATGATTTTACTGCAGCCACATCATTATGTCAACAAATTAAGTCAATATTTTAAGTTTAAATAATATTACTCATAAATTTTAGGGGATATTATGTAATATTTTAAATATGCAGGGTGTAAATAATTAAGTGAAACCTTTTCCATTGGAAACTGGGTCCCCCGTAATCGTAAGGATTGAGGAAGATTAGAACCACATAAAACGACAGATACGTGGAAGAAGGAAGGCACAGGTATGGACCGCGACTATGTAGGGATTAACACCACCGTAAGATCATGACACGTGTACGGTGTTACTCAGCACTCTCTCTCTTCCACTGCACTATAAATTCATTGGTCTCCCCTTAATACTCGTTCAACCTTTAGTGCTTTCTTTGGCTTTCATTATAATCCTCTTGTCTCCTCTCCATTTTCTCTAACTTCCTTTCAACATCTCGCTCTCTCTCTAGAAAAATGTCTTGCTGTGGAGGAAACTGTGGCTGTGGAGCTGGCTGCAAGTGCGGCAGTGGCTGTACTGGGTATGGCTTTTTTGCTGATCTTTTTCAGCTCTGTTTGGTTCCCTAGAAAATTTAGGTTCCAAAAAATTTCAGTAGGATTCACAAGTATGTATCAAAACAGTCTACTATGTTTTTTTATTTCTTCAAATGTTTTCCTATTTTCTGAAATAATTTTCTGGGAAACAAACTACTTTTGATTTGGTTTTCTTTGTTGATATCTTTGTTGGAACTGTTTCTCAACATTTACCCAATATTGTGGAAAATGGTTTTCAGATGCAAGATGTACCCTGACTTGAGCTACTCTGAGAGCACCACCACCGAGACTCTCATTGTTGGTGTTGCACCCCAGAAGACGTATGCTCTCTCTCTTCTACCCAAAAAATATTATACAGCAAACCCACTATTTGATCTCAAATCAGTCTGTAAATCCATTAATTGATCTTAATGATAAATTGTTATTAAAGTCAAATTTCTGTAATTTATTTGTTTTTGTGTGCAGATACTTTGAGGGATCTGAGATGGGTGTAGGTGCTGAGAATGGAGGGTGCAAGTGCGGAGCCAACTGCACCTGTGACCCATGCAACTGCAAATGAGAACAACAACCGGCCTTTACAAAGCAGAGATGATGAACTCTCGTGAAGAAAATAATATAATCCATGTATGTAGTTTTAGTAGTTGTGTCATGTTTTGTCTGGGGTATAGGCTTTAGGAGGATGATGATGATGATGTCGGCCTCAAGTAATGTATCCCTAATAAAGTGGCCATGGTTGTTTCATGGTTGCTTTGTGTCTGCTCTGTTTGTATAATAGTTTTAAGCTATGGATCATGAGAGTCTCTGCTTTTCATGGAGTCTAATGTTTGATGGAAGAGACTGGGTTTTTTATGATAAAAACTCTTTCTGCTGTCAGAAGTATCTCCTTCTTTACTTTAATTTCTTTTACTCAAGTTTTGAATTCTGGTATTTTTGAATATGGTTGTTATTAAGCTTCCTTCAATAGAAGGAGTTCTTCCTTGGGATATTAGTGTTTGGGATATTAGTGTTTTTGTGGATGATATTAGAGTTTCTCCCACGCACCTAAAGTCAACAAGATCAAGAGTAATAAGAGACTTTTGAAAGTAAAAATGTTTTTTTTTAAATTACATTTCCAATTTGATTAGATTAAATACACTATTAGATGAGATATTTTGTTGTTTTGTTTATTAGTGTTCTAGTAACGTGTTTAGTTTGAGGGTATAAAACTAAGGAACAGAGGAGTACTTGGCGTGTGGTTGTGGACACAAGAAAAAGTCAGTTCTGTTTTGGCAGTGTTCTAACCTCTTTCGTCTGCATGTGACCTATCAATACCCTTTTGGCACTCAGTTTAAAACTTCACCAGTTGGGATAACATTCTCCATTTACTGAGCCGTTTGGATTATTCAGATTGGGATAGCTTATTTTGAATTGAATGTTTCTACTTATCCACATCATAACAACTCTGGCTCCATAAGGTTCTACCTTATGATTTTGTAATTTTATTTATTCAAATTGAACCCGAGTCCGAGTTTTTTTCAAAAATACATTTTGAATATAAAAAAAGTTGATGAAGAAATGAAAGAAGAGTAGCAAACATAAATACCATGTAATTTATCTCCACTAAGTTTATCTCAGTTGTAATTTTTCATGCTCTTAATAGAGTTTTAGGAATTTATTACGAGTTACATGTAAAAATAATTATTATATATTATGTATATTTTTATACAAAATGTCAATCACAAACTACGATTTTTAAACAATAAAAGTGTTAACTTAAATAAGATAATCTAACACATAAACAGTAGATGAGATAAGAGTAATAATATAAATTAATGGTATGTGATCAATAATAATAGAATACTCATGTACAGAAAAAAATAGTAGATAAATTGGTAAAATATATTTTTGTGATTATAATTAAATAAATTAAAATATAATATATATATATAATATAATATAAGATAAAAGGAAAAAACTGGTCTGCAAGAGGCATGTGATCACTGTCTTAAAACAATTGAAACTCCCTACGTGAGGGTACTGACAGACACCACCGATTGCAAAATCTAACCCCAGACGTTCACAACAGTATCTTCTCAATGATCACGTCCACTAAAAGGTTGGAATCAATCTGATTCGAATTGAGTTGCCTAAAAATAAAATAATAGATGATAATAAAAAAGATATAGATTAATATGGCCAAGTGTAAAGAACTAAAATGATCACAGCTGAGTCTCCTAGCGTGTCGAATTCATTGTAGTTTAAAAACAAATTTCTCAAAAGACATTTTATATAGCTACAGTGTAACCTACACAATGTTTGATTTTTTAATTGTTGGCTTGCACATGACTTGACTTTTCAATAGTTGTTATTGTTTTGCCTGACTTGACTTTTCAATGGTTTTCAATGGTTTTTATTGTTTGGTCTTGAATAGCCAAAAAAAATTAATTTTAAGGTAATTAATGTTATTCTTGAATATTTAGAATAAATTAAATTTAAGGCAATAAATATTATTCTTGAATATTCATAATAAATATGATAAAAAATCTATAACTGAAATTCACAATTTAAACATAATTAAAATGAAAATTTAATAAAAGTTTTAAAAACTTAGGGCATGTTTGGTTATGTTCTGTAAAACAGTTTTTTGTTCTCAAAATTTTTAAAACACCCAAAACCTGTTTGCTAGTATTTTTGTTCTCAAAATTTTCGAAAAAAAATGAGATTTGAGACACAAAAACAAAGAACAACTAAAAGTTGTTTTTAGAGTTTTTTTTGAAAATTTTGGAAACAAGGAGAACAATTTTGGGCTTTAATGAGGTTTGTCTTTCGAGTCCTCTTAGCAGCAAAAGTCTCATTTCTTTTTTTTTTCTTCTTCTTCTTCTTCTCTCTCCAGACCTCTTCTTCTCCAAAAGTCTCCATCTCCTCTCTCTCTCTCTTCTTCTTCAGATCTGAAGACATCTGCAACGAACATCCGAAGCACAACGTATTCTTCTTCTTCAGATCCGAAGGTGTTTCCTTCTTCTTCAGATCCAAAGCACAACGTCTCCTCTCTTTCTCTCTATCTCTGTGTATATATATATGGGTATATATATATTGTGTGTGTATTATATATATATATATATACTGTATGACTGTGTGTGTATATGGGTATATATATTGTGTGTGTATTATATATATATATATAACTGTGTGGGTGTGTATATATATATTGGGTATATATATATGTATTTAACTGTGTTGGGTGTGTGTGTGTGTATATATATATATATATATATATATATATATATATATATTGGGTATATAT
>CM042196.1:22303195-22324310 GCA_023539305.1 Ilex asprella
ATATATATTGATGTATTTTTTTATATTGATTTTATTTTGATGAAGATTATTGAATATGTTTGGTTTATTTTAAAATTTTGGTTTATTGAATTTTTTTTAATGAAATTGTCAATCTAAAAATAACTTTTTATATATTTTTATTAATTTTTCAATTACTGTTTAAACATATATTTAGGTTGTCCAAACAGGTTTTACTATTTTTTGTACTGTAAAATTATTTTTAAAATCATCTAACCAAACAAGTTTTTATCTCAAAAAATATCAAAACTTTTTAAAAAAATTCTTTTCAAAAATTGGTTTTAGATACTAGTTTTTGAAACGCAAACCAAATAGACCCTTAATTTTATTTTAACAATTCCCCAGAAGTAGAAAATATGGGCAACTATTATACTGTGTAATAGGTGTAGATGTCTTCCGGACTTGAACCTCACTTAGTGTTAACAGTTTTTCTCTGAAGGATTATAGTGACCAAAGGCTTGAACTAGATCCTTTGAACCAAAATTCAACATGTCACACGCATAGTATTGATATTAGTCAAGATTCGTGGGTCAGTGCTATTAATGGTCTTACACTTGATCTTGATTCTCATGAAAATTACTAAAGAATAACCCAATTCTCATAGTCGCGGCCTCACGACTACTCCGACTTAGGTGAGCCTTCTAAGGGTACATGTGCACACTGCACTATAGGAGTGTTCCTGTTTTGGTTTCATTCAAGGTAAAACCCTTCCCTACTGTCACACTACATATGCACTTCTGTCATAGGGATGAGCAGAAAAATATCTCCTCTTGGATATTTCCTAAATAACAGTGCTAATAAGTTACGCAGAATGGATTATTTCTACCCATTGAACTTCCTTCACGAGGTCCCCAATCACAGAAGTTGGGTTACCTCCCTAGGTGACTCCCTTGTAGGCTTAAGCTCATCCCCCTCGACAGTTCTGAGACAGCTTTCCTCGAAAACCATTTAGTTAGCTGATCAGTTATATTAAGCTTAGACTTCACAAAGTCCAGTGATATTATGCTTTTACTCAGCATTTTATTTATTGATTTATATCTTACTTGTATATGTCTGTTCATCTTTTTATTATTATGATTTTGCTTCACAAGCTTAATCACTGTCTTACTATTACAGTGTAATAAAATTGCAGGTATGAATTTTTCTACTAGAGGTATCTCTAGTAATACATTATTTATCCACTCAGCCTCAGCACATATGGTATCTAAGACTATAAGTTCTAACTTCATAGTACTTCTTGATATTAGGATTTGTTTTTTAGATCCCCAAGATATGTTTGCTCCTCCGAACAAAAAGACATAGTCAATAGTAAATTTTATATCTAAACTATCAGTGATCCAATTTGCATCACTAAAGCCCTCAACTACACTAGAAAATCCACTATAACATAAAGAGTAGTCTAAGGTTCCTTTAAGATACTTAAAGACTCTCTCTAAGGCAACCCAATGCTCTTTACTCGGACTATGTGTATATCTACTCAATCTCCCTACGACATACGAGATATCTGGTCTAGATTTATTAGCTATATATAACAAAGACCCAATCATTTGTGAAAACTTTAATTGTGAAATCGGTTCTCCTTTATTTTTCTTCAAATATACATGAGGATCATATGATGTTGATACAGACTTACTATCATAAAAATCAAACTTTTTAAACATTTTCTCAATAGTGCTAGATTGATTAAGAGATATTCTATTAGATTTTTTTCTCTATTTTCATTCCCAAGACTACATAGGCTTCTCCCTAATCTTTCAATCAAACTTAGTAGATAAATAAGATTTAACATCATTAACGATCTCCAAGTTTGTCCCACAAATTAGTATATCATCTACATAGAGACATAAAATCACACAACCAATATCACTATCCTTGTAGTATAAACATTTATCACTTTCATTAATTTGAAACTCATACTTTAGAATTACTTTATCAAACTTCTCATGTCACTGTTTGAGAGCTTGTTTAAAGTCATATAAAGATTTCACTATCTTACAAACCTTATGTTCTTGTCTTTTTACCATAAACTCCTTAGGTGGTTCCATATATATCTCTTCATTTAAATCTCCATTTAGAAAAGCGGTCTTGACATCTATTTGATGTATTACTAAGTTATAGATAGATGCTACGGCTACTAGTATTCTAATGATAGTGATACTAGTTACAGACGAGTATCTATCAAAATAATCTATCCCTTTCTTTTGAGTAAATCCTTTAGCCACCAATCTAACTTTATATTTGTCTATACTCCCATCAGGTTTTAGTTTCATCTTAAATACCCACTTACACCCAATAGCTTTGCTTCTAGGAGGCAATTCTACTATCTTCCAAGTATTATTAAGCAAAATAGATTCAATTTCACTATGAATAGTCTCTTTCCAAAAAGGTGCATCTATAGAAGACATAACTTCTTTATATGTCGTTGGCTCTCTTTCTACTAGAAAAGTAAAAAATCTTTCTCGTAAGTCCTTCTTTATTCTAGGTCTTTTACTTCTCCTTAACTCTACTTGTTGTTCTATATTTTTCTCTATGGGATCAATAGAACTAGTAGAAGGTTGATTATTAGTTGAAGGTATTTCTCTTATTCGACTAGGCATTGTATTTCTAAAAGGAAAAATATCTTAAAAAAATGTAGCATCTCTAGATTCAATTATAGTATTGTTTGAAATTTCACTAATTTCTGAGTTAATTACTAAGAATCTATTAGCGCTACTATTTTGGGCATATCTTATAAAAACAGTATCTATGGCCTTAGGACCTATTTTCTTTCTCTTTGGTTCAGGAATAGCTATCTTAGCTAAACACCCCCACATTTTCACAATACTTAGGTTAGAAACTCTTCCCTTCCATATCTCATATGAAGTTTTCTCATTATCTTTAACATGTACTCTATTCAAGATGAAACAAGCACTAAGTATGGTTTCACTCCACAAATTATCAGATAAGTCAGAATTAGTCAACATTGAATTTACAATATCCATTAAGATTTTATTCTTTCTTTCAACTATCCCATTTGATTGAGGAGAATAAGGAAGAGTCACTTCATGTATTATTCTATATTCTTCACAAAATGTACTAAGGTCAGTTAGAGTATATTCACCCACCTCTATCGGACCTTAGTGTTTTCACTTTTCTCTCTAATTGATTTTCAACCTCATTTTTATATATTTTAAACTTATTAAATACTTCATCTTTGTTCTTGATAAGATAAATAGAACAATATTTAGAACAATCATCTATAAAAGTCAAAAAATATTTATTTTCGGCTCTTGTTGGCGGTCTACTAGAATCACATACATCACTATGTATAAGTTCTAGAAGTTGGGTATTCCTTTCTACGCTCTCATGAGATTTTCTAGTTTGTTTGGCTTGTACACAAATATCACATTTATGTTTAAAATCTACATGAGATTTGGGAATAAGATCGAGATCCATCATCCTTTTGATTTTTTTTAGACTTATATGTTCTAATCTTATATGTCAAACATTGCAAGATTCAAAATTTAAAACTTGATGAAAAATTTTATTAACTTGCGAAAGTACATTCAATTTAAATAAACAATCACAAACATATCCTTTGCCAACAAATACATTATTCCTAGTTATCACAACTTTATTCGACTCCATTACAACCTTATAACCTTTTGGACTAAGGACGACCCACTAACTAAATTTCTTCTAACTTCAGAAACATGTAGCACTCCCTTCAAGATCAATGTTTTCTCAGATGTCATTTTTAACTCTGTCTCCAATTCCAAGTACTTGTGCGATAGAATCATTGCCTACGGTTACACTACCTCCATTTGATTTTTGATAGGTTCTAAACATGTCACGATCAAAACAAGTATGTATATTAGTCCCCCGAATCTAACCACCAATCTTTATTTTGATAAGTAAAATTAACTAATAAATTATTATTCCTAAAGATATGATTGATAGAATTATCTTCAACCACTAGTACATTGACTTGGGCTCTTAAATCTCTTTCACACTCTATAGTCATCTTTAGTTCTAGTAAAGAAGTAAGAGATATGCAAATAATTTAGTCTTTTAGTTTGTAACGAAATTAAGAAAAAACTCAAGCATACACAACTTCGGTAATACCTTTTGAAGCTTTAATTTTTTTTCACAACAAGTAGCAAATAGCTAGTGTTTTTTTTTCCTAGCTTTTCTATAAGACTGTTTTTTTTTTTTTACAAAAAATAGAAACATTTTTTTTCCAGAAAAACCAGAAACAATTTTTTTCCTTAGAAAAGCAGTAACAAAAATAAAAACAGTTTTTTTTTTTCGGAAAAAGCAGAAACATTTTTTTTTCTCAGAAAAATAATAACAATTTTTTTTTTCAGAAAAACAGTAATCGGTTTTTTTTCCCTAGAAAAACATGAACATTTTTTTTTGAACACTTTTTTTTTCAGAAGAACTGTTATTATTTTGTTTTCAGAAAATAAAATTATTTATTTATTTTCAACAAAAAAAATCAACTGCTTTAGAATGTAAAAATAATCCTTATATATTGTGTATATTTTCTTACAAAATGTAAATCACAAAATACGACTTTTAAATAATAAGAGTGTCAACTTAAATAAGATAATCTAACACATAAACAGTAGATGAGATAAGAGCAATAATATGAACTAACAGTATGTAATCAATAATAATAAAATGCTCATGAACAGAAAAAAACAATAGATAAATTGGTAAAATATATATTGTGATTATAATTAAATAAATTAGAATACGATATATCTATATAATATATAATATAAGATAAAAAGAAAGAGCTGGTCTACAAGTTTGAGAGGCGTGTGATCACTGTCTTAAAGCAGCTGAGTCTCCCCACGTGAGTGTATTGCGGACTCCACCAACTCCAAGATCCAACTCAAACGCTCGCATCAACACTTTTTCAATGGTCACATCTACTGAATGATTAGAATGAATCTGATTTGAATCGAGTTGGCCAAAAAATAAAAAAATAGATGATAATAAAAAAATATATATTAACATGGCCAACTGTAACGAACTGAAATGATCACAACTAAGTCTCCTAGAGTGTCGAATTCGTTGTAGTTTAAAAACAAATTTCTCGAAAGCCATTTTATATAGCTACAGTGTAATCTACGCATGATAACTTTCAATTTTTGTTTTTTTTACGGTTGGCTTGCACATGACTTGACTTTTCATTAGTTTTTATTGTTTTGCCCGACCTGACTTTTTAATGGTTTTTATTGTTTGTCCTTGAATAGTCATAAAACAAATTTTAAGGTACTTAATGTTATTTTTGAATATTCACAATAAATTAAATTTAAGACAGTAAATATTATTCTTGAAATAGGATAAAAAATATGTAATTGAAATTCACAATTTAAACATAATTTAAAAAAAATTAATAAAAATTTTAAAAACTTAATTTTATTTTAACATTACAGAGTAAACATATGCTGTTAAATACAAGAGTGTGATTCTCTGAAAGCATACAAATTACTTCAAACAAGAAGGCTACAAAGTCTTTGGAAATGGAGAATTGTTATCTTCAACAAGAACTCATGCCGTCAGTGCATGTTGTGACATGTTTTTAATCCGAGATATTTAAGTGGATTAAAGGATAAATAATAGAGTTGAAGCCTTGAAGGGTAATTTAATAAAATCACAAATATAAGAGGTGTTCCTGAAATTAAGCCAATCTCAAGGAGTGTCAGTAAAATTTATCCTACGGAGTATGCAAAAGTTGGAACACGTAACATCACAAACAACAATGGGGAATCCCTATAGGCCATGTTTGGATGGTTGATAGTGGGGATTGGATTGCATTTTGGTTGCCCTTCAAATTTCACTCCAATTAATTTATATGTGGGATTCTCATATTCTTTTCTATTTCATCCCCATGTATAGAATGTGATCTAAGGATTGTGTAAGACCTAAGAATTGTATAAAATAAAGGATTTTTTGAATGTCGGAGAACAATATAACACTTAATTGTATAAAAATTCTTTATACGTTTTATACGTAGGTCCATTATTTTCGTGAATGACAAAAATACCTACAAGGTAATACTAACTAACACAACGACTAATTTGAAAATTGTCAACAGTCATGCATCAATCCCATTAAATTTGACACTTAAATATCGCTTAAAACACGAGTTTTGAAATTTAAACAAAATCTGCCATGTTGATATATATTGATAAGATTATGTCATCATAGGTCTGTGAATAAATTGATTGTGTGTTGGACACAATGATTCAGATGAAACAGTGTGACATGACAGTGTTATATTACAGTGTAACAACTCAATTAACACTTTTCTATTTATCACATTGTTACAAAAAATGCACAATTACATTTCCTGGTTCCTACACAAAATAAATGTTATGCTTGATATAGTGTGACATGACATAATATTTTTAATAGCATGACAGTGTTATATCATAATGTAACAATATAAATAAACATGGTAAGAGGTCTATGTTCACAAGAAGATGAAAACATGTAAAAAAAATAACCACAACAAAAAATGTTGTTATTAGATTTAAATACAACCACTACTAATTAACATAAAAAAAAGAGAAAAAATAGGGTGTTGATGCTATATTCTTATCAAATCTGACGTGAAGAAAAAGATGAATTCGTTGAAGTAAAAGAAGATCACTGGCCATGAATTCGTTGAAGTAGAAGAAGATCACTAGCCATTTAAGTTGGAAAAAGATACTAGACATTGAAGAAGATCACCAACCGTTGAAGAAGAAGATGCTATTTGTTTAGAATTCATATATCCTATTATATTAAAATAGGAAACCATTGATACAATAAAATAAATCTCATGAAAAAAGGAATTGCCAAACTAAACAGTCCCTAAACTAAAGAAAATAATATTTCAATAAAGGGAATATTTTACACACAAAATATTTCCCACTAGGAGTACTTATATATAATATATTTTCAGTAAGAAATTTTCCCACAAATAAGTAGTTTGTAATGTACCTACCCATAATATTTTATAAAATAAATCATAACTCTCATCCTTTGTCAGCATAGAACTTATTAAATTACTCATTGTCCAATACAATTCGTTTTCATCTTTAGAAGTAAACAGGGACGGAGTCAGGATTTTACACTTGGGGGGCCAAATCTTTTCACAAAAACTCAAACAAACAAAAGTTTGAATTTCTAATGTAGCAAAATAATTTATTTAATAGGAACAAAACTATAGACACAAAAATAAAATAATCAACACACTTTTTTCAAATTAAAAAGATAATCAAAATTTGATTTTTTTTAACAGTAAGGATCAATTATAGTACAAACTAATTAATCAATGGAGGATAAAGTAGCAACTGAATTTATTTGTGTCTGATCAATGATTTTTTTTCTTGTGTGAACAATTGAAGAATGAACTTTGGATTTATGGGGGCAACGCCCGCTATTTATTTAAAAGGCTAGGGCTTGTGGTGAGAAAAGAATGGACGTTAATTAGAATGTACCCTAATTTTATTGTCTTTGTATTTATTAAAGACATTTTTTATGGAATGAATGGAATAGGGGCAAATTTTAATGTATAAATATAGACTCAAAGTTCTGGGAATTAGACATATCAATCAACAACAAATAATTCATTGGGTTGTACTTTTTTAAAATTTTTTTTAATCAAAATCCAATCAAATTATCCAAGTCAAACCCATGAAACAAACAAGCTGTTTGTGTGTTAATCATAAATCATAATGACTATAAGATAATGGTGAGTGATAAGAGCATAATATTTAATATTTTTAATTCTTTTATATTTAGTTTTACGACATATTTTCTGTTTAAGTGAGCTGATTAATTTATTTATTGAATTAGGAAAGCATTGAAGATAAAACAATAGGTATGAAGTATATTGTGTAATTTTCAGCTTTTAGGCAGTTTTGATCTATGAAGCTTCAATTGAGGTTTGAATGTCGTTAGAGTTTCAGAATGAGAAAGTGTTCTTCATGAAGTTTTTAGAAGACGTCTTAAGATTTTCAGAAAGGTATGGTTTTCAAAAATCCGAGTTCGTTTAGGCCTCCAAACATTGTTTCAAAATCAGGCCTGAAAAGCTGATACGAATCCTGATTGGAGTTGGATTCCTATATGAACTAGTAAACTTCAGTGGATCATAACTTGAGTTGCTAAAGTCCAAATCAGGTGATTCAAAAACTTAAATTTATCTACACATCCATGGCTACAACTTTCATCAAGAGCCCAAATCAAGATTCAATTGTTATCTGATAGAAAAACAGCTCACAAGTTTCAGCACTATTTTTGTGATTTCTGTCAATTTGTTTTGATAAGGAATACCTATAATGTAGAAATTTGAGTTGTACACGTTCTGGGAAGTATGATATGTTTTCAATTTTAATTTAAGGTGTCCTAGGAAAAGGAAGGAAGGATGAGGGTTTTTCTTATTCAAGTATGTCAGGCTAGATCTTCCAATTCAGTTCAAGGGGATTTTGAACCTTCATTGCAGTTTGATGGTTGAATTAAATCAGTAACATTATTTCTCCCTTTTTCTTATGAAATCTATTCATGATAATCTGTTTTAATCATTTCATTGATATTTGGTTTGATTGATTTAATCTAGGCCTATTAAATTGATCAAATTATTACCGATTGCTAGATTCAGGAAGTATATCACGTAATTGATATTGTTCCTAATCAGCTATAGCAAATAGTGATAGATGATTGTTGACCAACTTTTGTTTATTGCTATGATTTTCATGATTTGAGTTAAACAGTCCGAACTTGTGTGATTGTTGCTTAGAATAATCTAATTTCCTTGATATTAATGCTACAATTATATTAAATTTAGAGAACTTGTTTTAAATTGTCTAATGGTTAGAATCTAATGAAGAGCTTCTTTTATTAGTGCGAAATACAAGGGAATTTCGGGTAGCAGAGCTTGATGTTACCTAGGATTATTAGATTCATTGAAGGGTAAAATAATGTTATAGTTGATTGATTGTTCCATTAACTGCGAGGGTAAGATTGAACCGAAGAATTGAAGTTTTAATTCATTGATTTATGTTACTAATTTAGTTTTTAATCATAATTAGTTTGATCAAAATTTCAACCCCCCTATTTATTGTTTTGTTATTAATTGAAATTCATATTAGAATTGGTCAAAATAAATAAGAAAATAAATTGTGAACACTCTTTGTGGGTTCAACCCTTACCCATCTAGCTACTGTGTTTGTTTTCTTTTATTATGTTAAAAAGTAAGGTTAAATTTTTGAAGTGTTAACGATGCGCTTCCAAAATTTGGCGCTGTTGTCGGGGAGTGTTTTTTGTCATTTTTTTATTCTGGCTATTTTTTTTATTTTTAATTCGTTGATTTTAGGTTAAATTATGTTTTAATTTCTGTTTGTCAAATTTTGAATTCTTTTTTGTTTTTTTAGGTTTTCGGTGAATTTTTCGAGGTGACTGTTTATTTGGAAATTTGTGATTGAATTAGGTGACAAGCGAGTACTTGTTTCGAAGGAAACGACGATCTCCACAAAACTAGTCAATCCATTTAGGATTCCCTAGCCCCACCCTCTTGGAGCCAAATTTCATCATTTACTAGGTTTTTGGGCCATTTTTTGTGTTTTTTGGTATTTTATTTTTGATTTATTTTTGATTTATTTTTGCTTATTTTTTTTTTGTTTTCTGTTTCTTTTTGGTTGATGACTCGATCCTCTCAATCTAATGAATTAAGATTTGATCCAGAGATTGAGAACACCGCACGAAAGTTGAGAAAAGATACTCGACAAGCTCGAACTCCAACTAAAAATTCTGAAAAAGTTATTGTTGCATCACCTGGCCTAAACATAGCACTTGAATTACTTTCTAATAGTTCATACAATGATTCAGAAGAGGAATATATGGCTGATCCTAATAACAATAGGGTTGCATGAACTTTGAAGGAGTTAGCTGCTCCTAATCTAAATTAACAACCATTGTGTATTGAGTATCCTGATTTAGCTGCTGCTTTTGAATTGAAATCAGGACTGATACATCTTTTGCCTACCTTTCGTGGTCTTACAGGTGAAGATCCTAACAAGCATCTGAAGGAATTCCATGTTGTATGTTCTAGCATGAAGCGTCAGGGAATAACAGAGGAGCAGATAAAGCTTAGGGCTTTTCCATTCTCATTGGCAGACTTGGCAAAGGATTGATTATATTACCTTCTTTCCGGATCGATCCAGACATGGAATGAGATTAATAGGTTATTTTTGGAAAAATATTTTCCTGCTTCTAGGGCTGCTAATATAAGGAAAGAAATATGTAGCATTAGACAATATAGTGGAGAATAACTTTTCGAGTATTGGGAGAGGTTCAAGTTATGTTCGAGATGTCCAACACACCAAATTGATGACCAACATTTAATTCAATATTTTTATGAGGGCCTAATGCCAATGGATAGAAGTATGATAGATGCTGCTAGTGGAGGAGCACTGGTTGATAAGACCCCAGATGCTGGTAGGAATTTGATTTCCAACATGGCAACCAACTCACAGCAGTCTGGAACTAGACTGGAGCATACACATAAAACGGTGAATGAGGTAAGTACTTCTAACAATTTCTGATCTAACTGCTATGGTTCTTCAAATTGCTGTAGGGAACTTGCAAGCAAC
This sequence comes from Ilex asprella, assembly GCA_023539305.1. Classification (NCBI taxonomy): domain Eukaryota; kingdom Viridiplantae; phylum Streptophyta; class Magnoliopsida; order Aquifoliales; family Aquifoliaceae; genus Ilex; species Ilex asprella. Next base: position 22,313,842 of record CM042196.1, read on the forward strand.
AAAAGTGTGTGGAATTTGTTTGTTGTCAGGACATAATACAGATGTGTGTCCAACATTGCAAGAAGATGAAAATGTTCAGCAAGCTAATGCAGCGGGAAATTTCCCGGGATAACCCCAGCGCCGATATGATCCCTACTCTAATACTTATAGTCCAGGATGGAGAGATCATCCCAATTTGAGCTATGGAGGAAATAGGCAGCCAATGTAGAATGCTTTTTCAAATAAGCAGCCTGATTTTCAACAGGTTCAATAGTAGTTTCCACCTAAACAAGCGACTTCTTTCAGTTCTAGAACATCTCTTGCGGATATGCTTAAAACTTCCATGATCCATACACAACAATTCCAACAAGAGACAAAGACTTTCATACATAATCTGGAGAATCAGGTAAGTCAGGTTGCGACCATAGTTGGTCGATTGGATTCTCAAGGCTCAGGTAAGTTACCTTCTCAAATTATTATTAATCCAAGAGAGAATGCAAGTGCTATAACACTGAGGAGTGGCAAACAATTGGAAGTACCAAAATCCACCGTTGTAGTTGTTGAGGAGGAGACTAAGAAGGAGGCAGAAATGTCTAAGGTAATTCCTAATCCTTCTATTCAAGTTAAGACTAACCCCTATCTTTTCCATACAGATGTGCAAGGTCTAAGAAGGAGGAGCAAGAGAAAGAAATTTTAGAGACATTCCACAAGGTAGAGGTAAATATTCATTTACTAGATGCAATTAAGCAAGTGCCAAGGTGTGCGAAGTTTTTGAAAGAATTATGCACAAACAAGCGGAAATTAAGAGATGATGGGAAGGTAAGCGTGGGGGAGAAAGTGTTAGCAGTTCTTCAAAGAAAGTTGCCCCCTAAGTGTAAAGATCTAGGTATGTTCACCATTCCATGTAGAATAGGTAATGCTAGATTTAGGAGCTTCTATTAATGTCATGCCAAGATCTATTTATGCTTTCTTTGAATCTAGGTTCTTTGAAAAATACTTGTGTTATTATACAGTTGGCTAATCGTACTAACTCTTGCCCTGAAGGGGTGATTCAAGATGTGTTAGTGCAGGTGAATGAATCAATATTTCATGCGGATTTTTACATTGTGGATATATGGATGATGATACATCTCTTAATCCTGCACATATTTTATTGGGGAGACCATTCTTGAAAACAACTAGAACAATGATTGATGTGCATAATGGTCCCTTGGCCATGGAATTTGATGGTGAAAAGATTCAATTCAACATTTATAAGGTCTTGAGGTACCCAAGTGATATCAATCATGTTTTTATTGTTGATGCTATTAACCCTTTGGTGCAGGAAGTTTTTGAGCAAACAAGGAAAATTTGGAGGTTGCAATTACCAACAGTTTGGAATTAGAGAAAGAAGAAGAAATTAAATAGAATCAGGATTTGAAGGAGACAGTAGCTGCATTACATTCGTTGCCAGTGATTTTAGATAAGTATGTGGTATCTTCCATTCAATTACCTGTTACTCACAAGAAACTTTGACATTCTGTTGTGCAAGCCTCCATTGTAGTACTGAAATCATTACCAGCTCACTTGAAGTATGCATATTTAGGGGAGAATGATACACTGCCAGTAATTATTGCTAGCAATTTAACTAAAGCACAGGAGGACAAACTGTAATAGTTTTAAGGGAGCATATAATGGTTTTTGGTTGGACAATTGTAGATATCAAAGGGATCATCCCTGCTGTGTGTACGCACCACATTATGTTAGAAGAAAAAGCTAAATCAACTAGGGAAGCTCAGCGTAGATTGAATACACCAATGATGGAGGTAGTGAAAATGAGGTTTTGAAGTTACTTGATGCAGGTATCATTTACCCAATTTCCAATAGCTAATGGATAAGTCCAGTGTAGGTTGTTCCAAAGAAATCTGGTGTTACAGTGATTTAGAATGATAATAATGACTTGGTGCCCATATCTGTGCAAACAGATTGGAGAGTTTGTATTGACTACAGTAAGTTGAATTCTGTAACCTAAAAAGATCATTTTCTTCTTCCTTTTATTGATCAGATGTTAGAGAGATTAGCTGGCCATACTTATTATTGTTTTCTCAATGGCTTTTCAGGTTATAACTAGATTGTGATAGTACTAGAAGATCAGGAAAAGACAACCTTCACCTATCCATTTGGTACATTTGCTTATCGAAGAATGCCATTTGGACTTTATAATGCACTAGGGACATTTTAGCGATGCATGGTCAGTATATTTTCTGATTTTCTAGAGAGTTGCATTGAGGTATTTATGGATGATTTCACAATTTATAGTGATTCATTGGATGCATGCTTAGATAATTTGACTCGTGTGCTTGATCGATGTTTAGAAACTAATCTTGTTCTTAACTAGGAGAAGTGTCATTTCATGGTATAGCAAGGTATAGTTCTTGGGCATGTTGTTTCAACTAAAGGAATAGAGGTAGAAAAGTCAAAGATAGATATTATTTATACTTTACCTTACCCTGCAAATGTGCGGGAGATTCGTTCTTTTATTGGTCATGCAAGTTTTTATCATAGATTTATCAAGGATTTTTCAAAGATAGCATTGCCTTTGTGTAAGTTGTTGCAAAAAAATGTACAATTTCAGTTTGATGAGGAGTGTAAGGATGCATTTGTAAAATTGAAGAAGCTATTAACTTAGGCACAAGTGATACAACCACCAAATTTTGAGTTGCCATTTGAGATTATGTGTGATGCAAGTAATTATGCAGTAGGAGCTGTGTTAGGACAAAGAGTTGGCAACGTTGTTCATGCCATTTATTATGCCTGCAGGACTTTAAATGCAACTTAGATTAATTACACTAAGACTGAAAAAGAGCTTTTATCTGTTGTTTTTGCTTTTGAAAAATTTCAGTCTTATTTGCTTGGTACTAAAGTTGTGGTTTATTCTGATCATGCCACTCTCAGGTATTTGTTTTCAAAGAAGGAATCCAAGCCTCGAATTATTAGGTGGGTTTTGTTGTTACAAGAATTCAACTTGGAGATTAAAGATAAGAAATGAGCAGAAAACGTGGTAGCAAATCATTTGAGCAAGTTGATACATGATGAAGATGAGCTGCCATTGCAAGAATCTTTTCGAGATGAGCAATTATTGTGACTCTCCAAATTTTCGGGGGTCATTTATAAGTCCGTTGATAACCCATCAACCCGTAAAAATACTCGTGGATGTCGCATAACCCGACACCACGTCAATTACATCTCCGTAATCGGGAATGTAACTCACACGTGTAACCCGTGTTCTTTTAATCATTTAACCCAATCGAGGTCCAATATGCCTCAAAATACTTCATTTAATGTCCATTGGTATCATTGGAGAGAAAGAAAACCTAGGCTGAAAACATGGTAAAACACCTTTAAAATTTTAAAATTTTTGGAAAACGTACTGATACGCGTACTGGTACAAGTTCTATTACATTCAATTACATAATTTTACATGTCAAAAAAAACCAAGTTTTCATAAATATTTTATAAAAAACTCATTGCAAATCCACATCTTGACTTTTCTTCACCCTTGATGGCCCGAATGAGATTCGTCCACCAGCGTATACTCTACACTTGAAATGTTTCCCGTATATGGTGAGCCACACTCAGTAGAATAATTCCTGCAGAGGCTACTCCCCACCTAGATGCACATAGAATGCACACATGCAACATTCAACAATCCATCACATTCCAAACAAGAATATGCATTCAATGTTGGAATTCTTTATGTCATGCCATGAAATAAGATGAGACTAACTCATGTAATTCAACCCGAGCCCTTCCTGGTTCCTCAACACATACAAGTGTCAACGTGTATGAATCCGCCATCCATGTTGCACATCGAATGACATTTACAATTCTAGGGTCTTTCTTGGGGTGGATATTTATGGACTTACACCAACGGTACCCAACCGACACGGAATTCATGGACTTCCACGTACACCGATACACTTTATGGGTTCTTATACCAATGGAATGCGTATCTAATCACTGGGTCTCTCACCCGACGGATCTTCTAACCCCTTCTTATCATACAACCATGCAGCTCAACTAGGCCTTCGGTCCAACTTTTTCAAACCTTCTATCAATCACCCAGTGTGGTGTTGACAACAACCATGCACCCACCCATGTGATGAGATGTTTTCGTGTATATGCAATGTGATGCACAATTATAATAACAATCATGTCCCATATATAATGAATTTCATATGGATAAATTAAACTATATATCAATATATTCAATTTCATGGCTATTTATATCAATAGCATATAATCACCAAAATCGTTCGCTATGTCAACTCATCAATTAGCACATATCAACATGTCTTTCTAACACAATTCACAAGTATGACATTTCACAATTTCATGTCAATCACACTTAATCACAAGGCATAATATAAACCTATAACATGCCCACATGAACCAATTTTTCAAGGGATCACACAAGTAACTCCCACATATCAAAATCAAGCTAGAAATTAGCCTAAGTCATTTCTACACCCTTTCCCTCATATCATAACAATAAGCAAGTGGTATACATATTCTACATACCAACCCCTTTCCATATGAACATCATAGGACGGAAATAAACCCAAGTAGGAGGGAACCTTACTTCTTAGAGCGTGATAGGAGTGGTAGAGAGGCTTTAGGACACCTCCTAAGCCCCAAAACCTTGATTTTCCAAAAGTTTCTCTTTGGATCTTCGGTGAAATCTCTCATTCTTGGTATAGCTGTGTAGCCCTCGTCGAGTAGAAGAACTTTAAGTTTTGGTTCGACGGAAAAGCGACCGACGGAACTCCAAGAATCGACGAAGAAAAGTTGAATTTCTTACTTTTCTCTCTCTTTCTCTTCCAACGTGTGAGACCAGATGAACAAGAAGAGAAAATATCTGATTTTAAGATATTTAGCCCCTATTTATAATTTTAAAGACTTGGCTCACATCGAGCTACACGACCCTTATTTTTCGGGTCCGTTTTTGCCCTGAAAGAATTTATTTCAACCCGGTTTAAGTTCAAATTAATTTTATTTGAACTTTTATTCAATTATAAGTAAATTTCATAATTTCTGTTTGTGGAGACCTTTGTGAGGTCAATCGCCACTCATTCGTCTCGTAAAACGTAAAAAATTTGACTATCTCAAAATTCGACAAAATTAGTCTAGGTGACTAAATTTTGTAATACAAATCCAACGGTGAAGTCCGTTGTGTCATACGAGCTCCAGAGAACACGTATTTTAACTTTGTATTATAATGGTAAAATGATCATTTTGCCCTTTTACCAAAAAAAAAATTAAATTTACCCCAGGTTTTTGCATTCTTCCCCCCTTAAAAGAATTTCGTTCTCGAAATTCACATATACATATACATGCAATTGCATGTGTATGCCGCAATTATATTATACACAATGAAAACAAGAATGTACCTCCATCCCCAAATAAGAAAAGATAATTGGTAAGTATAGTGTCTTCACGCTCCCATGTTGCCTCCTTCACTCCTCGGTGCTGTCACAACACATTCACTAGCATCACTGTCTTGTCTCGCAAAACCTAATCCCGGCTATCCATGATACGTACCGGTCCCTCCTTGAAGGTACCATCCGCATCAACAACAAGCTCTCCCTAATCCACCACATGAATCGGATCTGGGGTGTATTTTCGGAGCATAGAGACATGAAAATACCGCATGAACACCTGATAAATTTGGCAGTAACGCCAACTGGTAAACAACTATACCTATCCTTTCGAGTACCTCTAAGGGTCTGATATACCTCGGCGATAGTTTTTTCTGCTTGCTGAACTTGACCACTCATTTTTTAGGCATCACCTTCCAGAACACATGATCTCCTACCTCAAACTCTAGAGGTCATCGTCGTCTGTCGGCATAGCTCTTCTGCCGGCTCTAAGCCATGAGAAAACGCTTTCGTATCAAGTCCACCTTCTCCGAGGTATCTCTAACCAAATTCGGACAAGTAGAGGGTCTCTCCCCTACCTCCGTCCAACAAACTGGAGAACGACAATACCTCCCATATAGTGTCTTATAAGGTTCCATCTGTATGCTCGTTTGATAATTGTTGTTGTAGGAGAACTCCACTAAGGGTAGGTGTTCTTTTCAGCTACCCTTGAGGTCTAGGACATATGTCCGTAGCATGTCCTCTAAAATCTGGATAGTCCTTTTCGACTGATCATCCATCTGGGGATGAAAAACATTGCTCATCATCAACTGTGTCCTTATCACTCGTTGGAAATCTCCCAAAAATGAGTCGTAAACCTGGGATCCTGATTCGATACTATAGATACAGGCACCCCATGTAATCAGACAATCTTCCATATATATAACCTGTGGAATTTCTCTAATGTGAAGGTCATCCGCACAGCCAAAAAAGTGTGCCGACTTTGTAAATCGGTCCACTATCACCCATACCGCGTCATGTCCCCGCGATATCCGTGAAAAGTGGGTCACAAAATCTATTGTGACATGCTCCCACTTCTACTCAGCTACCTTCAAAGGCTGAAGTAACCCTGCTGGTCTCTGGTGTTCAGCCTTCATTTGTTGACATGTGAGACATCGGCTAACAAAATCGCCCACGTGTTTCTTTATCTCGCTCCAATAATACTGACGATGAAGATCATGATACATATTTGTGCCACCTGGATGTATAGCAAAACAGGAACAATGAAATTTCTTAAGGATTTTCTTTCTCAGATCTACCGCTTGGGGAACCTCAACCCTTCCCTTATACCGAAGACCACCATCCGTGTGAATGGCCTAACTCTCGTCTCCGGTACTCGATCGTACCCGATCCATGATGGACAATATCTCTGTGTTTTGTCCCTGGAACTCAATCACTCTACTTAGTAGGGAATGCGTAGCCACCAAAATCCCCAAAGTACCCTGAGCTTGACCCATATAGTGTAGCCCAAATTGTCCTACAGTCTCGAGCATCTTCCATTCTCGGGAAGCCATACTAGCTAAGACTCCTCCTGACTTCCGGCTGAGTGCATCAGCCACCACGTTTGCCTTGCCGGGCTAGCAATGCAAAGTGAAGTCATAGTCCTCCAAGTACTCTATCCACTTGCGTTGCTTTATGTTGAGGTCCCGCTATGTAAAGATGTACTTCAGACTTTTGTGGTCCGAAAATACTTCGAATTGCTCACCATATAGATAGAGGCGCCAAACCTTCAAGGCAAAGACAATGGTCGCTAACTCCATATCATGTGTAGGGTAATTCTTCTTGTGGTTCTTTAACTGCTGAGAACCACAAGCCACCGCCCTCCCGGACTGCATTAAGACTCATCCAAGTCCATTCTTAGTAGCATCATAATACATTGTGCACCCCTGTCCCCCTTTGCGGGACTGTCAGAATAGGAGCTGAAGTAAGCCTCCTCTTCAACTCCTAGAATGCCTTCTCACACGAGTCATTCCACTCAAACTTGACCTCCGTCCGGGTTAATCTTGTCATAGACGCAGCTAATCGGGAGAAGTCCTCGATGAACCTCCGATAATACTCTACAAATCCCAAGAAACTGCATATATCAAAAATTGACTTTGGCCTCTTCCATTGATAACCGTCTCATCCTTTTTCGAGTCCATGAATACATCCAAAGCCGACACCACATGTCTTAAAAATTTTACCTTAGTGAGCCAAAATTCACACTTGCTGAACTTGACATATAACTGGTGGTCCCTCAAGGTCTGAAGAACAAACCTCAAGTGACCCTCATGCTTCTCCTCAAACTTGGAGTAGATCAAGATGTCATCAATAAAGACCACGACAAATTGATCTAGGTAAGGTTGGAATACCGTATGCATGAGATCCATGAATGCCGCCGGGGCATTCGTCAATCCAAATGACATCACGATGAACTCAAAATGCTCATACTGGGTTCTAAACGTCATCTTAGGGATATCCGCCTCCCTAACCCTCAGCTGATCGTAACTAGTGTGGAGATTTATCTTGGAGTAGACCCGTGCTCCTCTCAGTTGATCAAACAAGTCATCAATCTGCTACAAAGGGTACTTATTCTTGATGGTAACCTTATTTAACTATCGGTAGTCTATGCATAGTTGAAGGGTCTTGTTCTTCTTCTTAGCAAACAATACTGGAGCGCCCCAAGCTGAGGTGCTCGGCCTAATGAATCCCTTGTCCATCAATTCCTGTAGTTGGACCTTGAGTTCTTATGACTCAGCAGGTGTCATCCTATATGGAGTCATAAAAATGGGCGATGTACCGGAGTGTAACTCAATGGTGAAATCTACATCCCTATGTGAAGGTAATACCGGTAGTTCATCCAAAAAAACGTCCTCATATACACAAATCACTCGAGGTAGACCCAACTTCTGTCTCGCTTCGTTCTCTAGGGTAAGGCTTGCTAGCCAACCCATCAACTGCTCGTGCCAGGGGGAGTCATACACTACTTAGGGTAAAACACTGTACTTTTTCCCTTGGAACTTGAAACAAACATCATCTGGCGTATAAGTAGTGGCCCTCTTCCAATCACAATCAATAACAACACGATGTGCCATCAACCAATCCATACTAAGTATGACAAGTATGACATCAAACTCCGACATGTACATGACCCTAAGGTCCACGGTGAGTAGAATTTCCGAGATCTCTAACTCACAACCCCGACATATCTGATCAACCTTCACCCTAGCTCCTAGGAGAGAACTCAAATGCAATGACTCTTTCAAGGTATCAACCTCTAAGCCCAAATCTTTCACACATGATGTAGCAATAAAAGAATGAAATGCACCAGAGTCAAATAATACCCTTGCCCATAAGCGAAAGAGTAAAAATGTACCCTAAATGACTGATTGATCTGCTGGCTCAGTCTGAGGAGTGATGGTGTAGACACGTCCCTAGGTCCCCAAAATTTTGGCTTGAGAGCCTTGTCTTCAGCCTTGACCCATGCCCTGACCCATCTGGCCTAATTGTGGAGTCCCTACTTGAAAAATGGTAGGCGCTTGTGTAGCACCCTAGAACTGGTACTGGCTTCCCTGGCCTATGGTGGGATATACAGGAATAAAATGCGTCTGTGGTTGACCCATTGAAGGCTATGATTGAGATGTCCTGTAACATTGGGATCCTTGCCTCTGAGGACAATCCCGCTTCATATGACCCAACTGGTGGCAATCGAAACAAGTCTTTTGACCTTCCTGGTAGGTGGTCCTGAAGTTTCCACCCCCTTGAGAGGATTGGTCTTGACCTTGGCCTTGGTAGCCGCAGCCCTGCCCTTAATGCTCATGCGGAGCAAAAGTTCTTTGCTTCTTCCTCGCACTAGAAGAAGAGGATTGACCCTCCTTCTTCTTGTCCTTAACACCCGTTTCTGAGATGTTCCGTGCGTCCTCCATCTCTCTCAATGGCCATAGTTGTCTCGACCATCAAGTCAAAGTCCTAAAGAAGAAGACCCATAATTTTACCACGAATGGACAATTTTATCCCATCCTCAAACTTCCGCACCTTGGCCATGTTTGTAGCCACATACTCATCGGCGAAACGGGCTAATTCGGCAAACTTAACCATGTATTCGAGTATCGTCATTGTCCCTTGTTTTAGGTCTAAGAATTCCCGAGCTTTTGAATATCGGACAGATGTCGAAAATTATTTGCCCATGAAGAGCTCACAGAATTCTTCCCATGTCATTGCCTCCAAGTTCTTTGAGGTTTTTACCCTATCCCACCATACTTGGTATTCTCCCTCTATTTGGAATGTAGCTAGCATTATCTTAGTGGCATCGGAGGTGATCTCCATAGCCCCTAAGTTCTTGTTAACTTGTCGGAACTAATGGTCAACTACCATCGGATCCGCGCCTCTCATAGAAGTAGGAGTATGGTGTGCCTTGAAATTTTAGAGGTTACTTGAGCCTCTATGGCCCACGTTTGCACTGACTTGTGCAATAGTACAGATTGTAGCACTGGCCTGTGCAATAGTAGTAGCGGCCTCACCAATAGCCTCTACAAAGGCTTGGTGATCAAAGACCGATGGTGGTTGGTAGTTCCACCCACCGCCTCTACGTTCTCTTCCCCGATTAGCCATCTACATATGTCAGATAATAAACGAGTCTCACATTATATCCTAATTCTGGGATCAGGTTTAAAATTTGAGATTTCTTTCCTTGTCTAACTAGTAGAGCATGTGTCAACCATTAATAGACATCAACACCCCGAACCATCCCGTTCATTTTTTTCGAAACCAAAGGTTATGTTTTCTAACCTTAGTGTTTCACCTTTCCATATAAATTTTACCATGCATATAATTCACATAACACATATCACATAACATGTTGCAATTTAAGCACATAACATGTAATGTACAATGAATGCAATGGTCTAGACCTAATGTCCATCAAGCCCTAGGTAACTCGTATACCTAGGCTGTAACACCCCGCATTTTATTTTATATATGCATATAGATATATACTAAATAATTGTTATAAAAATGGGGATATATGTAGTGATGTGTATTTGAATTTGGTAGATT
>CM042196.1:22324320-22343879 GCA_023539305.1 Ilex asprella
GGTGTGGTCAATTGTAATATAACTGTACAGGTTGTGTTTTGGGTAGAACTTCCCGTACAAAGGAGACTCTGCCCAAATTTTGTTAAAGTTATTACAGGTTGATGAATGAAATTTTGTCTTGATGGATTTACTTAGTGCTCGCATGATGTAAATGGTGATTAGTATGTAATGCCATCCAAGGGGGTATTTGGGGCGTTACAGGCTCTGATACCAAACTGTAACACCATAAATTTCTGAGGGTCATTTATAAGTTCGTTGATAACCCATCAACCCGTAAAAATACTTGTAGATGTTGCATAACCCGACACCACGTTAATTACATCCCCGTAATCGAGAATATAGCTCACACGTGTAACCCGTATTCTTTTAATTATTTAACCCAATCGAGGTCTAATAAGCCTCAAAATATTTCATTTAATATCCATTTGTATAATTGGAGAAAAGAAAAACATAGGCTGAAAGCATAGAAAAACACCTTTAAAATTTCAGAATTTTTGAAACCGTACCGGTACGGTTTGCTCACTGGAGTTGAGCGTACCAGTACGCGTATCAGCACGGTTAACTCTTTGGAAAGTAGCGTATCGATACAGTCTGTCAATTTTTGCCTGTTTCAACTATTTTTTATTTCAAACCTATTCCAAACACTTCCACATTCACCAAATACATGTTTAACATCATTTGCTATATAAAACTTGATGCATACAAGTTCTATTACATTCAATTACATAATTTTACATGTCAAAAAAATCAAGTTTTCATAAATGTTTTACAAAAAACTCAAGGCAAAGCCACATCTCGACTTTTCTTCATTTGATAGTCCAAATGAGATCCGTCCATCGGTGTATACTCCGCATTTGAAATGTTTCCCGTATAGGGTGAGCCACGCTCAGTAGAATAATTCCTACATAGGCTATTTCCCACCTAGATGCACATGGAATGCACACATGCAACATTCAATAATCCATCACATTACAAACAAGAATATGCATTCAATGTTGGAATTCTTCATGTCATGCCATAAAATGAGATGAAACTCACTCATGCAATTCAACCCGAGTTTTTCTTGGCTCCTCAACACGTGCTAATGCCAACATGTATAAATTCGTCGTCCATGTTGCACATCGAATGACATTTACAATTCTAGGGTCTTTCTTGGGGTGGATATTTATAGACTTACACCAACGACACCAATCAACACGGAATTCATAGACTTCTACCAACGGTTTCGCGTATACTGACACACTTTATGGGCTCTTATACCAACGGAGTGTATCTAATCACCGGGTCTCTCACCTGAGGGATTTTTTAACTCCTTCTTGCTAACCCCAACCCAACTTATCATGCAACCATACGGCTCAACTAGGCCTTCGACCCAACTTTCCTAAGCCTTTCTTCAATCACCAAGTGTGGTGTTTACAACAACCATGCACCCACCCATGTGATGAAATATTTCTGTGCATATGCAATGTGATGGACCATTACAATAACAATCATGTCCCACATGTAATGAATGTCATATGGACAAATTAAATTATATATCAACATATCCAATTTTATGGCAATTTATATCAATAACATATAATCACCAAAATCCTTCACCATGTCAACACATTAATTAGCACATATTGACATGTCTTTCTAACACAATTCACAAGTATGACATTTCACAATTTCATGCCAATCACACTTAATCACAAGACATAATATAAACATATAATATGCCCACATGAACCAATTTTTCAAGGGATCACACAAGTAACTCCCACATATCAAAATCAAGATAAAAAATAGTCTAAGCAATTTTTACACCATTTCTCTCATATTATAACAATAAACAAGCTGTATACATATTCTACATGCCAAATCCCTTCCATATGAATATCATAGGATAAAAATAAACTCAAGTAAAAGGGAATCCTATATCTTGGTGCGTGATGGGAGTGGTAGAGAGCCTCTAGGACATCTCCCAAGCCCCAAAATCTTGATTTTTTAAAATTTTCTCTTTATATCTTTGGTGAAATCCCTCATTCTTAGTATGGACGTGTATCCCTCGCCGAGGAGAAAAACTTTAAGTCTTGGCTCGACGGCATCCGACCAACAGTACTCTGAGAATTGATGAAGGAAAGTTGAATTTCTCACTTTTTTCTCTCTTTCTCTTCCAACGTGTGAGACCAGATGAACAAGGAGATGAATTTAGCCCATATTTATAATTTTAAAAACTTGGCTCACATCGAGCCACGCGCCCCTTCTTTCCTGTAACGATTTCGTCCCGAAATGATTTATTTCAGCCTGATTTAAGTTCAAATTAATTTTATTTAAACTTTTTTGCAATTATAAGAAAATTTCATAATTTATATTTTTGGGGACCTTTGTAAGATCAATCAACACTCAGTCATCTCATAAAACGTGAAAAATTTGACTATCTTGAAATTCGACAAAATTAGTTTCGATGACTACATTTTGCGATTCGAATCCAACGGCGAAGTATGTTGTGTCATATGAGCTCCAGAGAACACATATTTTAACTCTGCATTATAATAGCAAAATGACCATTTTACCCTTTTCCGAAAAAAATTTAAATTTACCCCGAATTTTCACAATTATTTTCTGTTGATAAGAAATTACCCTAGTATGCGCATATTGGAAATTATTTAGTAGGTAGACATATGTTTGATAATCTTTCTAAATCTAAAAAAGATAAGCTTAAAAGTTATGCTAAATATTATGTGTGGGATGACCCATACTTATGAAAATTTTGTGCTGATCAGGTGATGAGAAAAGTGTGTGCCTGAAAATGAATTTTTATCTATTTTAACTTTCTATCATTCTTATGCTTGTGGAGGTCATTTTGGACCTAAAAGAACAGCTCATAAGATTTTTGAATGTGGTTTTTATTGGCCAACTCTATTTAAGGACTCTTACATGTTTTGTAAATCATGTGAAAAATTGTCAAAGGACAGGTAATATATCGCTTAGAAATCAAATGCCATATACTCCTATTTTGATTGTTGAGATTTTTGATGTTTGGGGCATTGATTTTATGAGACCGTTTTCTTCATCTTTTGGTAATATTTACTTACTTTTGGTTGTTGATTATGTTTCTAAGTGGGTGAAATCTGAAGCCACCAGGATTGACAATTCTAAAGTTGCTGCCGATTTTGTGAAATCTAATATATTTGTCAAGTTTGGAACTCCAAGGGTCATTATTAGTGATACAGGAATACATTTTTGCAATAGGATGTTGGAGGCAATGTTTAGGAAATACAATGTTATGCATAAGATTTCCACATCTTACCATCCACAAAGCAACGGCCAAGTTGAGGTGTCCAATCAAGAGATCAAGTCCATTTTGGAGAAAGTAGTCAAGCCGAATAGGAAGGATTGGAGTTTGAGGTTGGAGGATGCACTATGGGCCTACATGACAACATATAAGACTCCTATTGGCATGTCACCTTATATGTTAGTATTTGGAAAACCATGTCATCTTCCTGTGAAATTAGAGAACTAGACTTTTTAGGCAATCAAGCAATGGAACATGGATATGGATAAGGCTGGAGAACATAGGAAGTTGCAATTATAAGAGCTAGATGAATTGAGAAATGAAGCATATAAGAGTTCTAAAATATACAAGGAAAAGACAAAGACCTTTCATGACAAGAAGATTTCAAGGAAAAACTTTAAAATATTGGACAAACAGTTCTACTTTACCACTCAAGGCTTAAGTTATTCTCATGTAAGTTGTGTTCCCGTTGGGTTGGTCATTTTGTTATTACTAATGTTTTTCATCATGGTGCAGTGAAAATTCAAAGCCAAAGAACGGGAAAAGCTTTTAAGGTGAATGATCATAGACTTAAACCTTTTTATGAAGGTTTTCAAGTAGAGAATGTTGAGGTAATGGAATTGGAGGATCCGGTTTACTTAGATTGAAAAGCAAGTTGTCGGGCAAACGACATGAAATAAATGCGCTGCTTGGGAAGCAACCCAAGAAACCAGATTTGAGTTTCTTTCCCTTTTTCTTTTTGTTTTTGTCATTTCTTTTTTGCATATTTAACTTACATTGGGGACAATGTAAAGTTTAAGTGTGGGGGAGAGGATCTAAAATAAAATAATAATAAAATAAATAAATGTTTGTGTGCAGAGTTGGATTGTTTTGTTTGGATTTTATTTGGCTAAGCTCTTGAAGGTTGCAGCAAATGAATGTGTGAGAATTAATGCTGACTTGTAGGTTTTGGTTGATGTTTAATTAATCGATGAATAATGATGACCAAGTCACAATCCACACTTGAACTGTTGTAAATTGATTTGTTTTTATGAGCATGAGTGCTTGAGTATGAGATACATGCTTTATTAGCTAAGTTGCATGGGTGTCTAACTATGTGAATTGCTTTCAAGACTTAGAACTTGCTTAACTACTCATGTTGTTTTCTAATTATGGAACTATGTTAGAGAAATGAGAAAATAAATATAATACAGTAAGTAAATCATGTGGTGGGTTGAGATGGAGCATAAAACGCACTTACTCATAAACACATGCAAAAAGTGAGATGGAGCATAAAATGCACTCACAAAAAAAAAAAGTGTGAAAAGTAATAGTGGAAAAGCTATGTTTCAAGTCTTGAAATGGTGTGCATAGTTGTTCTCCCATGTGGACTTAGTTGTGTATTCATGTTGATCATAGGAAAGGTGTGTGTGTGCGTACCCTTGAATTTTGAAATTGTTTTATGGAAAATGACAAGGTTGTTGTTGCGAATTGATTGATGAAGTATTAACCAAATTCCTGCTAGTTAGGAAGTAATTTCCATTGATGAGCTATTGAACTTAAGACCTTTGAAAGTTTGGTTTAATGGATTCAAGTGAATTTTTTGTTTTGTTTTTAGTTTTTGTCTACATGAGGACGTGTAAAAAACTAAGTATGGGGGAATTTGATAAGAGCATAATATTTAATATTTTTATTTCCTTTATATTTAGTTTTATGACATATTTTATGTTTAAGTGAGCTGATTAATTTATTTATTGAATTAGGGAACCATTGATGGTAAAAGAATAAATATGGAGTATATTGTGCAATTTCTAGCTTTTAGGCAGTTTTGATCTATGGAGCTTCAATTGAGGTTTGTATGGCATTAGATTTTCACAATGAGAAAGTGTTCTTCATGAAGTTTTTAGAGGACGTCTTAAGCTTTTCAGAAAGGTATTGTTTTCAAAAATCTGAGTTAGTTTGGGCCTCCAAACACTGTTTCAAAGTCAGGCTTGGAAAGCTAATCCTAATCCTAATTGGAGTTGGATTCTTGTCCGAACCAGTAAACTTCAATGGATCATAACTTGAGTTTCTAAAGTTCAAATCAGGTGTTTCAAAAGCCTAAATTTATCTAAACATCTAGGGATACAACTTTCATCAGAGCGCAAATCAAGATTCAGTCATTATTTGATAGAAAAACAGCTCACAAGTTCCAGCAGGATTTCTGTGATTTCTGTCAATCTATTTTGACAAGTTATACCTATAATGTAAGGATTTGAGTTGTACACGTTCTGGGAAGTGTGATATGTTTGCTATTTTTATTTAAGGTTTCTTAGGGAGAAGAAGGAAGGATGAGGGTTTTTCTTATTCAGATATGTTTTCCAATTCAGTTCAAGGGGATTTCGAACCTTCATTGCAATTTGATGGTTGCATCAAATGAGTAACATTATTTCTCTCTTTTTCTTATGAAATATATTCATGATAATCTGTTTTAATTGTTTTATTGATATTTGGCTTGATTGATTTAATCAATGCCTATTAAATTGATCATATTATTACCGATTCCCAGATTCAGGAAGTATATTACGCAATTGTTATTGTTTCTAATCAGTTATAGCTAATAGTGATAGATGATTGCGGACAAGCTTTTGTTTATTGCTACGATTTTCATAATTTAAGTTAAACAGTCCGAACTTGCGTAATTGTTGCTTAGAATAATCTAATTTCCTTGATATTAATGTTGTCTTTATATTAAATTTAGAGAACTTGTTTTAAATTGTTTGATGGTTAGAATCTAATGAAGAGCTTGCTTCATTATTGAGGAATTAAGGGGAATTTCGGGTAGCAGAGCTTGATGTTACCTAGGATTATCCCCCCCCCCGGCGCATTTATTGTTTTGTTATTAATTGAAATTCATATTATTGTGAACACTCTCTGTGGGTTCGACCCTTACTCATCTAGCTACTTGTTTGTTTTTTTTTATTGTGTTAAGAAGTAATGTTAAATTTTTAGAGTGTTAAAGACATGCTTCTAATGACATTAGCAACAGGAAAACATAAAAATGGTAACACATTTCTCGAGCATCTTGCTATTGCAACTATGCCTATAGAGAGTTAGATATATAAAGTCTTACCCGAATGTGCAAAAAACATTTTGGCACATATACTGACAAATATAAAAACAATTCTCTTTTATCTATAGAAAAAAAGAGGGGGGAGAACCCACAACACACCAAATGCTGTTGCCTTATGGGCCAATAGGGTCCGGTCTGGGCCGTTATGAGGCTTACTAGGTGCCATGGGCTTCAGTACCCATACATTCCATATTTTTGTGGCCCTATCTAGGGCTTTTCATAGTTAAATGTCAATTCATTGACATTAATAAAAAAATTAACGAAAATATAACAGAAAAATCAAATTACAATATTTTTAATACATTGAGAATATAATATAAAAAATTTAATCTCTTATGGTATAAAGTGAGAAACTTGAAATCATTGGAGGTACAAATTGCAATTCGCCCATAGGACGGTTGATGAATGATGAGGGAAAATACAAAACTTCAGGGATTGAAGTTCAAAACAATATTAGCGAAATTTGGAGGGTCTTTTTGCAAAGAAACGTGCCACTTAACCAACTTCCACACGATTATTAGGGTTTTACAGAAACCACTTCGACCGAATTCGTGAGGCCATTGCAGTTTGCCCCCAAGACCCTTGGAAAAGTCTCTTGCTGAATCGAAGAAGATGGACAAAGGAATGCTTGGAGACTTGGACTCCCTTCCCGAGGAGGATAAGATTAGAATGACCGCCATGATCGACCAGCTCCAGATCCGTGATAGGTTCGCCCTCTCTCTCTCTCTCTCTCTCTCTCTCTCTCTCTCTCTCTCTATATATATATATATATATATATATATATATGAAATTTGCGTTTGGGTCAATATGTTGATCAGAATCAAGACCCCAGAGGAGGGTTAAACTGAGATTCTGAGTATGGGAGGTTTTGTTAAAGTAAAAGCATATGCGAGCTAGTTGTAATATTTGGGAAAATGCTCTTGAAGAACATTTGCCCTTGTAATACATCTTGAAATAATTGGGGATATATATATATGTGTGTGTGTGTGTGTGTGTGGTGTGATGCAACCGCGTGGATGAGTTGAGGATTTGAGCCTAATTATAGGGGGGGTTTTGGTAGTTTGGAATGTTAAATTGAAAGCCTAGTGCTTTTTTGAACTTTTTCCATCAACCTACACAATTTTTGTTTGAAATTTAAATTAAAGAAATTGAAAATTGAGATTGTGTAACTCACGACCAATGAACAAAGAATTTTGGGATTCTTGTTTGCTAAGCACAACCATAGCTCAAAGCTGGCTTTGGCTAGCACGTCTTTACAGAAATTGTCTGCAAGCTAGCGTTTAGTCTCTGGACTTCAAGAATCCTCCGAAATCCTAGTGACAGTGTCATGCAATTTGTTGGGTGGGTTGCAATGTGCAATTTGCTTCTCCCTCAGCTTGTAACTGTTAGAGAAGCAACGGTTTTTTTGTTAGTGAATTATATGTATATAACGAAAATCCTATATGCTCTGAAAATCCTAGTTATTTGCAGCATATCCTAATTGTCTCCGTGACTTAGTTTTGTAGGATTTTCTGAGTCCACGTGGGCCCTTTGTATTGCATTCATATAACATATTTGTCTGTGTTTAATAGCTTTAACAAGTAGTGGTTGGTATTCTGAGAAGTGAATTTATATTAGAGTTGTAGTGGCAGCCTGCAATGTGAAACTTCCTGGTCCATTCTATTAACTTTGCTTCAACAATTTGGATTTTCTGTGTCGGAAGCTGCAGTATTTTCTCTTATAGTTCTGGGCTTTGAAATCTGGAAGGAACAAAACATAATGGTGAAATATTATTAGGAGATGCAAAAGATAAAAACTTTGTGATGGGAATCGTAATATATTTTTCCCATCTTGCAGTTTAAGGATGTATAATTCATTGGTGGAAAGATGCTTCACCGATTGTGTGGACACCTTCCGACGCAAATCCCTAGACAAACAAGAGGAGACCTGTGTCCGCCGTTGTGCTGAAAAGTTTTTGAAGCACTCTATGCGTGTTGGCATGAGATTTGCAGAGCTTAACCAAGGCGCAGCTACACCAGATTAAGATGTCCCTGATATAGTTTTGTGCTTCTGTACCAACTGGAAATGCTTTAAGACAGGGAGATATTTAATTTTTTCTGATTTCCTGTCAACTGGGTTTTGCCCTTCTTTGGGATCTGAGAATTTCTTTGAGATTTGCAGTTTACGAGAGATCAAATAAGTTGGACAAAGATAGATTTGTTTCATGTATTTTGAGAATGAATGAATGGAACCCCTTCATTATCTGTGTTTTGGCTGTCATTTATAATCCCCTAGCAGAAAGGTTGATACTGTAACATGTGTTGGTGATACTATATTGCATGGCAATATTGAGTTTGTATGTTTGGGAAATTAGTTTCTGCTTACAGATTAATGTGCATTGCGGTTGCTAGCAATGGTTCTATGGTTGCTAGAAATATTGCGGAACGTATCAAATGGCAAATTCTCTGAATCCAGGTGCTTCCATCAACATGTTCTGCAGGGGTTCATGCTGGCTGGGAAGACGAATTGACTGCAAACATCAAGTAACGGTGAGGTCTTTCTTAGAGTTGGGTTTATGATGAGAAATGAGCCCTACTCTTACTTTTCCTTGCCATTGCTCAAGGCCCTGGCTTACTTGAGGGAAAGTAAGAGCAGCCCTTTCATTTCTATCCGACACTTGGCAGTAAATTGTGACTAGGGTACTGGGTTTTTGGAGGTGATGTTTAAAACAAAATGGCTTAGGTGAAAGTAGAGGAGTTTTATCTTGAGAACAAGCAATCCATGGCCTCTCCGAGCTATTCTTGCATCTTGTAAATTGGGATTAATTTCTTCTATATAGGTTGGTAGCTCATTTGGCATTGACCGCAACTCTCTTCTTCATGGGCAACTTCCCATGTGATTGATTGATGATGGTATTTTTTTTTGCCCTTTATCCAACTGTGCCAATCATCAAGACTACCTGAATATAGCAATTCCCCAACTTGAAGGAACATCAAACCCAATGACAGCCAACTTATTTTAGCTTGAAAAATTATCTTACTGCCACGGTAATTTGAACCCATGCTGCTAGAGGGGTTTTAAAATATAAATAACATTTTTGTCCGATGTATGTATCTGAAACCCAATCCCTTTTGGCGGCCAATGACTTCCAATCTCTACCATAGTTGCTAAAGAAGAATGAGAAGCCCCCAAAAAAGGAAAAAAGAGCTTATCCTCCGATACAATAAACAGAAGAAAATTATATTGAGGTCCTAATTAGTCATGATGTTCTTCCAACATAGATTCACGTAGAATATCGTGCCATCACATTAACATGGTATATAGGATAAATATGAGGCCGCCCAAACTGAGGCCTGACTGCTTCCCGCTCAAAGAAAGAACTGGTAGCTCCTGCCAAAAAGAACTGCTCACTAGCTAGCCGGACCAGTGGAGGCCTCTCTGGAGACATTCGAACAGAGTGCCCATCTTCCAAAGCAAAAGATAAATAGGCTTATGTTTGTTGGGAAGAAAGATTGAGGGACGCTTGTAGAGCACATGCAAGGCACAGTCCGGTTGCTATCTAGAAAGAGAGAGAGAGAGAGAGGGAGGTGTGAAAGTAATAGCTACACAAAAACAAAAGCAAGAATAGGGAGCAAAAATGTTGAAAATGATTCAAAAAAGCCACAAATACTGACGTAAATAGAAAAATATTCACATTTTGCAACCTACTGTAATGGATGGATTATGAGAAACGTCAGGCCTCTTTATGCACAAAAAATAAAAATAAAAATGCTGTACATTCCGGAGGCTCTGGAGAGGAGGATCTAGTTGACCTTCAACAAATCCACCACTTGCTGGAGATCAAATCCCAATTATCTGCCAAAAAATATAAATGGATCAGAAAAGAAGCAACAGTAAAAACAAGAGATGCAACAAACTTGAGATTAGCTGCCAAAGCTGTTTCAACACAGATGGATGTAGGACGAACCAAACCCCATTTTTGATCTAAATCATACAGAAACTTCAAAGAAAAACATTATCTGCAATGAATTCAAATCTACTATGCAGACCTCTCTCTCTCATCTCTAAATAGGTCACATATCTCATTGTCCATTAACATAAAGCCCTTGATACAACCGTCGATCCATACATCTCCTCAATCCTCTACCCCATCCAAGCTGACATATGAAATGACATACATTTCGTCAATCCTTTCACTTGACCATCCGAGCTCCTGGCCTATTTAGTGGTCTCATCAGCTCTTATCCTGCTGAGTACACTTTCGAATGTGACCCATCATTTTCCCCTCAAACCATTTAACCTTACACCCTAAAATACCCAACCAAGCCATAGTTACCGTTACAAAGTAAAGCTCACAGCATTCAGAACAGCCTCTTTTCATCTCAAAACCTCTGACAATCAGCCCACAACCTTCCACAGGTCAGCACTCTCCTATATTCCTACAGTTATTTGGAATTTTAATATGCTGTGTGTGAATTTTCATTTGTTATTGTGACAATTGCAACACCCAAAAGAAAAACAGATTATCCTTTTAGTGAACACAATTCCATAATCATTAAACTATACAATTTTTCCAAGAAAAATAAAGATCTTTTTTTGTTACATAAATTCTAAGAGGTAATTTTTGAGTATAAAATCTTGTCATTATGAAGCATTGTCATCCTCTTGCCTATAGCAATCTTCCTCACAGGTAAATCTTTTTTCTGTTAGAAGGAACTGGGGGAGCATGAATATTGGTTGTCACAGAATTACGAACCATCATAAGAAAAATTACCACCATAAAAATAACTTCAACACTATCCTGTATCCTCCCCAAAAACACTAACCTGTATGAACTGTACATTAGACACCAACAGAAGGCAACTACAACCAGCATCCTTTGTGCAGAACCAAAACTTTGAATGTAGACAATTACACAATCTTGGCATTTGGAGACCAGTTTACTATCACTTTGATATCAAAATCTTAACAAAATGTCTTATGTTACCTGCAAATCCAGACAAGATAACTCAGTAAGATGTGACTGACTGATGTCCTAGAGAGAAACAAACAAGAAAAATCCAACACAATGATTGATTTTTCTTTTCCTTTTGCTTTGATGGGATAAGTACTATAATAATATTTAATACCACACCTGCAGTACAATGCTTGTTAACATAACGTCAAGCTAAAGCATGAAAAAAGAACCAATAGTCGTTTGGCGAAGCACCTTAGAACTTCGATCAAGGCCATGAGAAGCCACCTAGCATGCAAAATAATACACCATGAACAAACAGCAAGAGTGAATTAAAAAAAAAAACAAACAAACAGCAAGAAACAATAAACAATCGGAAAAAGAAGGGGTGAATACTAAAGTCTAGCATAAAGCACTAGGATGTATTGTTTGTGAATGCCAAATTATAATTCAACAAGACAAAGTTGGAGAAAAGGCCGGCCATACAGAATATTTAAAATAAAAAAAATTAATGAGAGAGAATATCAATTCATAAATAACTTAATGACAGAAACTTCAACATGAAACGGTTGACATTTGTCATATTTAGTTTGTACATAGAAACAGCAAAATATTGTGATTTTAAGTGACTAAATACCATAAAGAAACATGCAGATATAAAAATTAGGGTTAATTGCAATGGTGGTCTCCAAAGTATAGAGTTTGTCTCATTTTGGTCCCAAATATTTTAATTATATCATTTTGGTATTGTTTTTATGTGATCCATCAAGTAGACAACATCTAAATTATTTACAGTTTTTGATTATAAACTTGTCAAGTGATACCCAAATATAGGCAAAAAAAATAATTTGAGCAACTCTTGACCAAAATTTGGGTTGCTTTTGACAAAAATTTGAATAACTATTGACCTAAAATATGCAATATAGATAGCTATTGACCAAAATTTGGATAACTCATGATCAAAACTGTGCAATTTGGATAACTCTGTTACCAAAATTTGGATAAAATTTCTGTCAATAATCATCTAAATTATTTTTTTGACTATATTTAGGTATTGCGTTACAAGTTTATAATAAAAAATCGTTAACAATCTGAACACTGTTTGTTTGAGAGACCACATAGAAATATATTCAATATTTCGGGGACAAAAATGATGCAATTCAAATATTGGGGACCAAAATGAGACAAATCTCAAACTTTGAGGACCACCAGTGTAATTAACCCTAAAAATTAATTCAGAAAAGAATTCTAAAAATTAAAACAGAAAGTTCTGTAAGTTGGCCAAATGACTTGCATGCCCCTCAAGTCAATGCATAAGAGTGTTCATTTTAAGGTGGGCCCTATAACTCAAATGTTGAAAGCCTCATGATACACACCCTATTGAAGGATTGAGGGGTTCAATTGCATCCTAATCCCAAAATGACATCTATAGCGAAGTGTTCATAGTTTCAGTGTTCAAATACTTGTGCAATGGCAGAAAATGTAGTCCATTGAAAACAAGCAAAATAAGCCTTTTTACCATATGATTGAGAGATGCATAACGTTCCTCATTCAAATACAATGGCTTTCCCCGATGGATTTCAATATCCTGCACAAATAAAAAACAAAAGAAATATATATAAAGCATGCACATATGAGGCACACAGAAAATAGTGGGAAACAAAAGACAAAAGAAAATCTGAATTCTGGAAAGATGCAAAGGGCAATAGTAGGAAATAGAACACATACAGCCTTGGCCCAACAGCAGCTGTAAAACAGCAGCAATTTTTCAAAAGCACATAAACACAAGTTCATAGAAGGCTACACCCCCTATTCACTCATATGCTACAGAACTTCAGTAATTTGTATGGCAAATATTTCAACGTATTGACCAAGTCTAGTGGTGCATTAAATGAACGTCATCATTTTTTGGTAGATATTTGAAGAATGTTTCCTGTTTTTTCAAACATCCTTGAAGAGATAAGCCATGCCCAAAGGTTAAACTCAAATTTTTTTAGCGTCCAAAGATAACTTACCCTAAGTAAAGTACGCTTTCTACTGAAGATGAGACAGCCCACCTCAACTCAACCAACCTCAACCATCATGATACTACACTAAACATCCTCTAGAGAAACAAAAGCAGCCTATTTTCTTAGCATCAACACAAGAAACCATTGCTTGGTGCAGTGGCAAAAGCTCAAGGTTTGGTTTCTCAATAAAAAGAAGTTAGCCACATAAATAAGGCCTCTAAGCAACAAGCACCTTGCAATGCCAGAGCCACAGCCAGGTAATGGCCTTTGTATGGTCTCGTCTCGTCTCGTCAATGCAACTCATGTGTGTCATGTGTGTGTTAACAACCATTGTGTCATTCATCAACGTGTGGTAATAATCAAAATTAAGAAACCATTTTTTCTAAAGCATTGTCCATTGTGGTTAGTCAAGCCTAAATTCACATTTGCTTCAATATATGTTGCTTGATTGGTTTTCGCGGGTTCAAGTTCAGGAATCAACCCCTCCAAATTCCAAAATGTGGGTAAGAGTCCTCACCTCTCCCAAATCCCGCCTTAGGAGGGAGCCTTGTGCACTAGATAGACTTTTTCACCCCTTCTAAAATACGGCGTTGAGAATATCTGGAAAGGTTCTGACATAGGCCTGGGCAGTAGCAGAAAGGGTGATGCCATGGTATATTGGCACATATCTAGGACTATTGAGAGTTTCATTTCGAAGAATTTCATAGTACGGTTACGGTAGTACCCATTAAAGCTCTTCAAGGGCTGACGTGGCACAATTTGCTTTTACTATAATTTTTACTCCTCAAGCTCATGCCTCACTTCCTTGGGGTGGTTGTATTCATTCCTAATTGCAATCAACCCAATTGTAATCAGCCCTTAAACCCTGTTGGCCAAAACGAATAACAATCTGGTACTGGCAAAGTGATATCACAGGCCACATTGGAGTTTATTAACAGCAACACAGTGCGATACGTAGGCATGGGACCCATAATTGGGACTGTCTGATGTACCATAGACCAAGAGCTGCCCAAATATATTTTTGAATGTAACAGTCGCGGACGTGAGGGGATGTTAGTGACGTGAGGTAAAACAAAGAACAAAATATTGTACAAAAGTTTGGTCATAACATAAAACACAGGTGTATGATAAAAGTTGAAGATGCCAAAAGGATAGGGGTTAGATCATGAGAAGAACAAAATCGCCTAATATTAAATCGAGAAAATGACTTTCCAGAAAACTGAGTGGGAGTATGAATCAATGTGGCCAACCACAAAAAGTGGGGATTATGCTAGTTGAGTTTTTACCCTATGCCATATAAGGGGGAGATAACTACAATATCTAAGCCCCTTTCTTTTTAATGCATTCAAAAGTCCCATGTGGGTGGGATACCCGTACTGCCAACAATAACCCAAGTTCCTGGCACATATAAGGAGGTATCATTTCTACAGAACAGCAAGAAAATGAAGAAAATTCAAAATTACCTCTTCACCAAATGCATCCAAGTATGGGGATGGCCAAGGTGCCTGACGTGCAGATCTCTGAAGCAATATTGTGGTTTTCTACAATTACAAGAAGTTAAATTTTATGCAAATATGAAACCACTGCATCCATAAAAGAACATTACCAATAAATAACTATAATTGATAAATTCTAATTTTAGAAGTGTAGAACATACTCTAATCAACAGGAATACTCCAGTACCAGCACCACAAGCCATAGCATGAGTTTGGCAACCGCTTTCCCTTAAGAAGCAACAGAAAGTGTCAAAGTTGCAAACTTGCCTTAGGAGAATACAAAGGAAGAATAAGATATAAAATAGGTGGTGTATGAACCTGCAGCATGTCTTCCAGTTTGGAGAACAAAGTTTACCACATAACAGGCATAATGCGGGCTCCTCCAGGACAACACCACAGTTAGAGCAATGCTGTTTTATATACCTGATAAAGCGCGCATACTTCCCAATGAATAAGAAATTCAAGAAGGGATAAGTTACAAGCGTGTAAAAGCATATCCAAAACCAACCTCTGCAAAAGGTCCTGGTAAAGATGAGGCAACAGCATCAACTTAAATGGAACCGCTGGAGTGGAGTGCAAAACACGTTGAAGTTTACCACCTTCAAACTCTTTTGAAAAATGATTTAGCCACTTGACAACTAAAGAACGCAGTAATTCATCATTGAGAACATTATCAAGTGGAGGAATCTTAAACATCTTTTCCAGTTCCTCAACCTGGGCAAGCTCTTCCAGAATGCCACCAGCAAACTCCACCCTTTCAAGAGTAGCATGAGATGAAATATCTGACACATGAGACCCACCACTAAATGGTGCTGAAGTGGAAGAATTGATTAATTTCCACAGCAATGCACATCTTCGCAAGTACGGAAGGCTAAGCTGACGTATGATATCCTTGATATCACCAGAAGGATCGATATAGTTGGAATCGAAATACATTTGAGCAACTCTGTATTCTCCCATACTTCTCCAGATGTCAGTTATTAGGCAATCATGATATCCCATTTCAGTTATATTTCGTTGATGCTTTTGGAAATATGTTATTATAACCTGAAACACGACACAGCATAATATACCAGAATTCATCAAAAGAAACATCAGAATCATATTTTTTACTCGCTTAAACAAATAAACTGCTCTAATAACCTGAGTAATGGAAACAATGTAGAAAATATGCACAAGAGATATGAAGGTTTCCTCGCACGACAAAAATGGGCATGGAAGACAGAATAGTATCCACATCAATGAGGAAAAAGCATCATGTGCAAGGACAGGTCCAGAAGCCCGTCTCCAAAATTGAATGTCAGGATATTGTACTTCCACGTCAGTGTTATCCAAGATGCATAGCATATTGCCTGTGCAACGGACATCAATGAAACAAAATTATTGAAATCACAGCATCAACATGACAGGCAATACAATCATATAGCCGATAGTCCAGTTTCTCTGAAGATTTGTAAAATGATGGCATTCATCATAAAGCAGGATGCTCCAAAATATAGATATTATTCAAGTTTAGACACATCATGTGTTTTAACAGTTAGTGTTGCGTTTACAATGCACACTCAAATGACCTTAACCTTGAACTTTATCCATAACATGATTTTTTTTTTTTTTTGTGATTGGTTTACCAATACTTTCATTTGCAAAAAACTACGTATACTGACTTAAGTTGCTATTGTACCTTATCAGCTCATGAAAGGACTATACATGGAATGGAGACTATACATGGAATGGACAGGTAGAAGCAGAAGCTTCATTGTGAAGCATCTACAGCTGTGACTTGAAAGGAAAAATAGCTAACTAGGAGGTGGACAATAACCATTTAATTGTGATCAAGAAGTTCGGCGTTGACTTGCCTTTTTGACAAAGGACTATCACCGTGAATTTTTTTAAAACAGGCATTCAAATATATGAAAATAAAAGCAGGTTAATCAATTTCACGTCAATGATATGTAACCACTGACAACAGTTTCAGAGATCACATCAAGATCTTGGTTTTTCTCAATTTAAAATCCATTTTCCGTTATATAATGTTTAAATATTAAATTAATTCACTACAGAAGCATACTGATAGGTATTTGCCAGCACAAGTTGTGCACATATTCCATGAAGATATAGAACAGCAAAATCAAAATTTTGGGAGGTGAACAGCAAAAACTTAAAAACTGAGAAGGGCAAATATCGGTTTAATCCGTTGAAACAAATAAATGTATAACTCATCCAAAAAAAGAAAAGGAACGATAATTGATATCTTACCTCTTTCTCTGCATGTTAGAGAAACACCAAAGCATATAGACTCTACAAAGAGCTGAATGCTTCTTAATCTTAAAAGGAGACTAAGAGAGGTTTTAGATCGCATGCTTTGGACAACTTTTAGCCACAAGGATAATATGAACCCACTGGAAGAGTTGAGTCCTTTATATAAGGTACCAATAGCATTATTTGGAGTCAAAGAAATTCTTCCAGAGCGAGCAGCAATTTCTATTGATATGAGTGAGTACTTGAGTGTGTCCCACAAAATCAGCGAGTAGTTCAGCCTACCAGATCCTGAAATCTTATCCTTGCCTGGGAAATACATTCCGCGAAGTATACGAAATACGTATTCTAAATGTGGCCTAATCCTTCCATTTCGTTGCATAGGAAGAGCTTTAAGAATCTCTTTCCTTCCCGCTACATCAGCTGCACATTGCAAGAGAGACAAGGCTTGTTGAAGATGCAGAGAACCAACAATTCTGTTTGATGAAGTTAATGAGCCTGCAGCATCAGATGGACCCACAGTTGAAATTGGCAGCTTACAACCCCTTTTAGAATCTCCAGGCAATGCAGGAAACACACAATTTGCAAACCCGCGACACACAGGGCAGAGGAACTCCCCCTGGAAATAAAGGTAGGGAAAGTCACGTATTGTTAGTTACAAGGAGCTAATTTTTTTTTTGAACCAGTCGCAACTCCAAAAAGAATAAGTGACTAAATAACAATATTTCTATGTTTTGATGTATTTCAATATGTTTTGATGTGTTTCGGTATGTTTTGATCAATGTTGCAGTCTTGCAGAATATTTCACAAATAAATTTCCAATTTTTTCTTTGTTCTATCCTATTTCTCAATCGTTTCCGTTTCCGTTTCTGTTTCCAAACTAACTGAAATTGTGCAACAAAACAAAATTTTGATCACTGTACACAACTCTCGTCGCTTAAATATAAGACTAAAAATAAATTTGTACCTGATCTGGATCAACAATATGCCCTCCTTCAAATACAATTCTTCTAGAAAATCTGTATCAACAGTGGATGAAAATCATTAGACCTTTCTTTGGCATGCATGTCCAACAACATTTGAACTTGAATTTTAACATCTATATATTAGTTCTGGTTGATTTGCAACATATAAATAGCTCATGAGCTGAGCTCTAGTTTAGCAAATAGTGACGAGCCTAACTGGAACAAGATGACTAACACGCGAGCTAAGATTGAATGCCAAAAAATTTGCTAACCTGAGTTTGAGTTGTCCAACACTTGACTTGACTCAACTCAACACGTCTCAGTTGCAGGCCAGAAGAAAAACAGTTATCATTGAGGACCACAACACCCAAAGCACATGAGAGCAAAAGGGAGCTGGTTATACTTCCATTTCCTTTAATATGTTACAGGCTATCAAAAAACAGTTCTAAACTAGTTGGTATTCCCACTGTAGACCACAATTTTAAAGCTCTTTACAGAAACCTTCTTAAGGGAAACTTATAAACTTAGTGTTGACCATAAACAATTAATAGGTTATGCGTTCCTAATATCTTCAAGACTTCAAGGCCTTATCTTTCTAAAGCCAGCATCAAATTTAAACCACCAAAGGGGCATAGTTTTTCCAGAATCAAATAATGCTTTTCACCTAGGAAGCACGGATACTCCTCGGAGGGTCGATGTGACGGTGTCGGACACGTGTCCGACACAGATACGCGTCCGACACGGCCGAACACGTGTCCGACACTTCCACAAATGTCCTAAACAATGAAGAAGCATTTGTTGTAGATGGATACAACTCGAATACAGGGGTGATACGGCGGCATACAACCCACAGCCATGGATCTAAGTTGAAACTAGAAAAAAAAATAGCGAAGAAGACGATACTTGATTAGCCACTGCGACTGCCACAACCAAACATCACCTCCTCTTTGAGTAGGTATGTCGTTTTCAAATCTCCTCTTCGACCACTCTCTCTCTCTCTCTGCTATTTCTATCGCTCCTCTGCGATAGAACCTGCGGCTTGCCCTAGTTGCTAAAAAGCAACCATCATGTTTTTTTTTTCTCTTTCGGCAAGGATTTTCTATAATTATATTTAAGCCCATGTTATTTTCTTTTCCTTTTTTCTTTGACCTAATTTCTAAATTACACTTTACAAGTAACCCTTAGACTTCTTACATTTTATGTTAAATTACAATCATACCTTATTAGTTGTCACCCACTATCCAATTTGGTTCAGCCCACTACCCATAATACATTAGTCCACTAATCAAATTTAATATTAGTTCATTTTCTCCAATTATAAATATTAATTAATTACTCAATTTTATTATTAATGTTATTGTATATATAAAAATATATTATATCATTTAATTAACCGTATTCATACCGTACCCGTGTCCTATATTTTAGAATTTTATCGTATCCCCGTGTCCGTATTATATTGGATACGATACCCGTGTCCGTATCCGTGCTTTCTTGCTTTTCACATCCCTCCCCCCACCCTCCCCAGA
>CM042196.1:22343979-22359770 GCA_023539305.1 Ilex asprella
CCCACCCAAAAAAAAAAAAAATCCTCCCCCTCAAAAAAAAAAAACAAAACCCCAAAAAAAAAGAAAAAAAAGGAGTTACAGCTTTGCTCCTTAAATGCAAAACTGGTGCTGTTTGGGGTTCCTATTATTTCTCCTTTCTTTCCTTATTGGACTTTTATTATGATTTTTTTGTTTTTGTTTTTTGTTTTTTTGTTTTTTGAGGGAAAGGGAAAAAAAAGGTAATAAGATGGATATAGGTAAAAAGGGAAGAAGAAAAACGGATTGGGATCTTATCTTAGAAAAAGTCTTACCTTTCCTTAAGTGATAATAAATATCGATCCAGACATCCCTGATGCACAGCATGTCCACAGGAAGAAACATATATTCCATCACAATCTGGGGGCCGGACATCATATGCTGGGAGAGGGACGGTGGATTCCAACTGTGCCTTATCACCACGAGAATGAGCACTTTCTGATGCCGAAGGATTATCCAGCATCTCTTTTGAAAGAGCAGCAATGTATTTTCCTAGCAAAAGAGAGTCTGCATCTCCACTCGTTGGAGCACCTCCAGCTGTTGAGAATTTCTTATTGTTTTTTGCAAAATCTGAACAGGATGATGTATCATGAATTTCTCCTCGAATCAATGAGTACATACGCTCTTCCATTGCCTCAAGTGAAGATGCTGTTTTTTCCTTTGTATCATTTGACGTGCAAGGAATTTGAATATTCCTCACTGAAGGAAACCGAGTCTTGACAAATTCCAAAAAAGCATCGACTTCCCTAGGACTTCCATTTGAAGGAAATTCATTTACAGCATTCTGAATCAGATGCATTAACTGAGAAGATGATATCATTTCCGAACTGCTTGAGACAGTGCTTCTCTGGAATGACACATTCATTGTGTCTGTGCTCATAAAAATGGGATCCTTCCCTGATTGGCGAACTTGTTCCCATGATGGGGGACCTTTGTCAACAAAACTCAGAAGCCTGGATTTCTTGTGTCCACCACGAATTAAGATAAAATATCAGTTTGACTTTGTGCAGGAGTTTACATAGAAATAATAATGATCAGCCACACATATATATATTATCAGTGATTCCATTTGATTGATGCTCAAATGACAGAAACACGTACTGAGGAGTCACCTACCTGGAGAAGAGTCAGAAAACATACAGGATCTTTTGAATTTGGATCACGGCAAAGAGAACAAATGACTTTTGCAGACTCCTCTGAATCGTGCCCAACATCAGGGGGACATACTTCTTGTCCAAATTTAGAAATGTTCAACTCATCATCTGCATTGGAATTAATGCTCGCCAAAAATTTGGACTGCTGGGCTCTCATTTTTTCCTACAGGTTCAAAGCTAGTGAGCACTGGAAAAGAACTCAAACTGGACTCAGACATGATACGAGACAACCAGAAGCTGTTTGATCCAGCCACATATTAGACCGAGAAAAGAACCTATGAAAGGCCTGCTATGGCTAGGTATCTCTCATAAACAAACAAAACCTATAATCATTCCTCATGTATGAGGAATACAAGCCACATATAAACAATACATAATTAGTAAAATTTGATCATCTGAAATAGACTGAATTACATGGATTGGTATGTAATTTGAGTGTAGTTATGCGTGCAAAATAATATCAAGACAGAGGAAATGGCTAACAAGTCATGTTATCTTCTTCTTTTCGGTCAAAATATTATTCACATACCGTAACACAATTCTTCATCATGAGCACTTCACTCATTTTGGAGCTACAATAAAAATAAAAGAGAGTTCATGTACAATCATAATTTTCCACATTTGAAAGAGTCCATGTGACAAATACCCATAATGGTACCTGCATTTTGATGGTTGATGATCGATTTCAACTATTGCTAAAAAATCACATAAAATATGCATAAAACACAAACTCTCACCAATATGGAAGCTTGTCTTTCTCGAGCTTTTGCCTTGCGCTTATCACCGTCATTGCCTGACAGCTTGAAATCGGTGTCACTATTTGAAATAGATTGCCTAAGCTGATTAACCACATCAGGTGCAAGATTATGCAGTTTAGCCATGCATCCAGAGTCAAGCTCAGCAAACTTTTTCAATAAATTTTCAATGAAAGAAGAGAAGTTGAAACTGCCAACTTCAACGAAGTTGTCTAGATTTTCTTTCTTATGGATCCTCCTCAGTAAAACAAGAAGTGATAACAAGCTCTGATCATCATATCTACTATTAACCCCCACATCTATTTCTTCACTAGCAAAAGCTAAAATGGGAATCGAATCACCCATGTAACTTAACTGATCGCCAGATTCCTTCTGCACATCACAGATGTATAATGCTAGTGACAGCAAATGCAACACCGTCAAAAGAACACCATCAGGAGCCCGTGATGCAGTAGACTTATCAGTGTAAACAGCATAAAATATAACCGCTCGGATGATTTGGAGGACCACTTTACAAGTAGCTATTTGAGCTATTCCATTGAGAGGTGGATAAATCTTTGTCCACCTGGGAAGCTGAGTGGTCAATGCAGAAACGTTACAAAAGCGCAAGTATCTTTCTTCTGCGTCCTGTAAGTCCTTTGAGTTCCAACGAGGATGATATAAATCTAATTCCTTCCAATAATCCAGTCGCAGTTTATAGACACCCTGAAATACAGAGAAGCATCAGGCAATGAATGCAAATGTGTGTCAATTCAGCAGCATCCAAAAATACTTCACACCGCAAACTAAACCTGCTTCATGCCGGATGGATTAGAATATGCTGCTATCGTATCCAAAGTTTCCTGAAGCTGATCAATTTTGGAAAGCTCACGAGGAAGAGATTTCACCAACTGACTGTGAGTGGCATCACCGGTGGAGAGCTTATAAATTAACTCTCGTTTCAAACATTCAACTGTAGTTAGTCCACAAAACCGCCTTTCTTTTACTATTTGTATAATAAGTGTGAGCATTTCCTGCATTAAAACTGGTTCATACCTGAAAAGAGGTGTAGAGAAATCTTATGCCATGACAGATAAACCTATAAGAATCTATTTCTAGGTTTTCACTTTTCAACACAATGCAGAGTTCGCAGAGGAACAGCACTCAGGTCGGTTGAGCCCTGATCCCCCCTCAATCGATAGGCAAAGACAGAAACATAGTGCTAATCGGGGCCTTTCCCGCATAATGTCCCAACACGTCAGGAAAAACAGTAAGGTTCATATTTTATGAGATCATCATTCTTATGCCTCTAGATAACCATTATTGCAATCCTCTTATGCCAAGGCCACCACTGGATTAAGTTGATAGCTTGTGAGTTGTGAGTAACTATTTAAGCAACTCAAAGACTAATCATACCTAAATCATTACAATTCTAAAACATTTGTCCTGTTTCTAAAACTAATCCACAAACACTCCAAACTTGATTTTGCTCAATTATAACTTTTTATGCATCAAGTGAACTCATCCACCATAAAAGCACAACCTAAGGGGCTTAATGATGCAGTTGATGTAATCCACCAGTGATTACCTATAATGATGTGCCCCTCTTCTTAAGCTAAGGGCAATCAACCTCTAAGAACTATTTTATTTACATTCCCTAATTTGCCGAACACCCCACACTTATATCTCTAATCCTTTCCATTAGTTTTTTCAGTAGAAATGTAAAGCTTAGCATAATAACATTCTCAATACATGCTCTCTTTCCCAGAATCCTAAGTATGACTAATGGGAACGAAAAGGAAATGGTGAAGCTTGGAATTAAATTTTTGGCTCTTACTAATTCATTTTAGTATTGTTTTAACATTAACACGTGTTGAGAATTGAGAGTATAGTAGTAATTTAGGATTTATTCAGATTCATGTTAATACATTAGTCACATTGTCTTTTTGGATTTATCAATTTGGGGATATAAGGTTAGGGCACATATCTTAGTTTTGGTGGTACAGTAATGTTAGGCATCTTTGATTTAAGGTTCTTAGGGTTCCTAGGCTCCATATAAAACGGATTGCTGTAAGGATTTTTGGAGACATTTGATTGTTGATTGATTCAAATACAAGCCTTAATTTTACTCGCTAGTTTCTTTTGATTCATCATCCACTTCTTTTTTATTTTTCATCACGTTCTTCTAATCTTCGCTTGTCATCCACAACTCCTCCATCCCAACCTACATCCACGACTCAGCTGACAAAGATATAGTCAACTATATCATGCAATGTTATGGTCATTAAATCATTGTAATCAAGCGAATGAATTATACATATACAAGGGTGCCCTGTGCAATGCAACTGTGTTAATTTACTGTGGCTAAAATAAAAGTTAGTGGTTAAAATGTAAGTTGTAACATTAGCACGTGGATGTAAGTGTTCTTCTAATTCCTGATCCACGTCTCTTTAATTCTCCTTACTCTCTTCTAATCTTCGCTCCTCATCCACAACTCCTACATCCATGAATCAGTTGACAAAAAACATGGTCAACTACATCATACAATGTTATTGTCGTAGAATCATGGTAATCAAGTGTATGAATTTTACATCTGCCAGGGTAACCCGTGCAATGCACAACCAAGTGCGTAGATTTATTACAGCAAAAATGCAAAAAGGCAGTTAAAATGCAAGTATGGTTAAAATGTTTATTGTGATTAAAATATAAGTTGTAAGATTAGCTGTTAGATGTAAGGGATCTAAGCCATTGTTGTGCTTTATGTTTCAAGAGCTTGGTGTTTTCTTATATAGAAATGTGCATTGTTATACACCACACCAAATTTAAGCCATAAGATCCATCAATGTCTCCAGACAAAGGTGTGTCATCAGCAAGGATCAAAATGTCGTGTTTCTATATAAATGATTTTCGCCTCATGTCAAACTTTTTTTCCCTCCAATTTAAATTTATTCTTATATAAATGGATGTTAACTGAATAAATATGTTAAATTAATCAATTATTTAGCTTATCTTTATAATAAATGGATTGTATTTGTATTTTTATATGTTTCCACGTGTTTCCATATTTTTTATGCGTTTCTATTGCGTTTCCGAAACGTATCCGTTTTTGAGCTGACCGAAACGGTACTTCGAAACGATATTTCGATCCTTGGTCATCAGAGACATCAAGATATCAGAAGACATTTAAAAAGGAATCCATTACATATTGATTTATAATTATCAAAATCTAATTGATAAATAAAGCCTATATACATGCAATTGAGATAAAGCTTACCAATGAGAAAATTAAAGAGATAATCATCCTAATAACAAAATTAATATGTAAGCACGGAAATTGTACAAATAAAACAGAAGAAACATAGACATGATTAACTTAGTAGCCGGGTCAATTGTGTCGTGTTCTAGTGCATTCTGGTCGCGTCATATATAGCTTTGTCTCAAGTGTTGGTCACCTATTATAATTATTTGGATCAAATCATCCAACACAAACCCAGCATGTTCATAACACAACCCAAAAGCGACCCATATATAACATATAATCTAGGGGTTATACTTGGGTCGTTTGATCAGTGGAAAACCACCACCACCACCACAAGTGAACCACCCAAGACCACAAGTTGATTGGGTTATAGTGTAAAGACCATTCCAACTGTAAAGATATTCTCCATTTTGGGCATCCATACACCCTCACCATTTTGTTCCATTAGGGCTTTGCCCCAGAAAAGGTCTTTTGATAAGTAAGAGTGAGCACACCACATATATAGCCCAATCACTCCCCCTCCTGAGTCGATGTGGGATGCAACACATGAAGCTATAACACTTCCTCACCTCACAAGGTCTTTTGCCAAGCTGCTACAATCCACCCCCTAAGAGGCCACGCGTCCTCCCGAGGCCCACGTGGGGTCCACTCGCACTAGTTGTAGGAGAGTTGGCTCTGATACCACCTATAATGACCCGTCCCAATTGTCAAGATATTGTTTATTTTGGACACCCATACACCCTCACAGTTTTGTTTCTCTAGGACTTTGCCCAAAAAATGTCTCTTGATAATTAAGGGGTATATATGGGATGCAACTCTTGAAGCTATAGCACCTCCTCACCTCACAAGGCCTTCTAACTGGCTGCTACATATACTGATCTCATTGGCCTGTGCTTGATCTGAGTTGACTGGACCAAGTGATTTTTTCTCTTTCTTCTTGACGTTGGGCCTGTTCTGGTGAAGCCTGGCCTGGTGGGGCTTGATCCAAACAACATAACCCAATTTGGCTTGGGACTTGTAACCAAACAGGGGTCTTCCCCTTTGACGCACAATAGGAGGGAAGCACACGGGAACACCGGCGGCGAATCACAGACGATCAACATGATCGTCACTTTCAATCATCTAGCGAGGGCAAACAGTGAAGCAACCATTCAATCCTTCACTGCGACATATAATCAAAGAACGCATGAGAATGATGACACAACTCAGTCATCAACAAGTCCTCCGCCGGCGACAAAAACCAACAACAGCCATATGCCCTCAAATTCTGGAATCACAGCAAGGGATAAAAGAGAAAACATAAAAAAAAAAAAAAGGAAGATGAGGAAGAAGAGCTGAAGCTGATTATGGACCTGGCTCTGATACCATGTAAATATATATGCTAGGGTTTGAGAGAGAGAATAGTGTGGGTGTGAGGCAGAAAATGTGAGTGTGAGGAGAAGAGAGTTCAATTGTTACCTTTTCCCTCACCTCATATATATATATATAACTAAAAGACTAGTATAACCCTATTGAGATATAGTTATAGTTATTATATGGATGCTATACATATTGACCCATTTTTCTACTCTAATTAATTCAGGTCCAACCCTAGACCGCTAATTCCGTGTTCGGTTCATGTCATTTTAACATACCATGTCGAAAACTGTCACCCCTATAAAATTCCCAAGATTAGTGGATAAGCTAGTTTGCTAATAATGAAGTTATTTTCAGCTGCAAAGCAATAACATATTTAAGGCAAATTTAATTGAAATTTTCCAATCAGAAACAATGAAAACAACATGATTCTGAGGCAAAAGTATTCGTCACTGATAGAAGTTAAGGGAGAGTTGCATACTCATTAGACTGTTCAGGATTCAAAGAAAGGTAATCTGCTAACCCAAAACGTTCCATAATTCTTGTGACATAAAGATCAGCTGGAGCTAATGCAGCACAGCACTGCAGTAAAAACAGGTCGAGCTCCAAACCTTGTTCCGACCTGAATCAAGGAGACGAAAAACAAGTACTTGAAGAATAACGACCCCAAAATTTATATACAAGTGGATATAAAAGCCCACATGAGGAAGAATTTACATACCAGCGTACAGAACGATACAACTCAAAAGATAATATGGCAGCATCCCCATTTTTCCGCCACATTCCAGCATGTACTTCAGCACAAAATACCCTAACTCGCAGTGGATGCTCCATAACAAAGGCAGAAAAGCCATAAGGATGGCACCCTCCCAACATATGACCAAAGAAATTACGATAGGTAGCTGCTACCAAAGGATTGGGAGGATTAGCTCTGATCAAATTTGGTGATGCAGGTTCACCAAAACATCTTCTTAACGCTTTGTGTAAAACCATTGAAAGTAATTTATGTAATGGAATGTGAACAGATATATCCTGAGAACTAACATCATATTTTATATCAGGCCAATCTGACAAACTTAGAACACGGAGGGCTTCTAGTTCGGTAGCATAATCTCCTTCCACCCCACTATCATCAAAACAGTCAGGGTTGCTGTCTTGTCCCATACTACGTCCACTATCCAATGAAGAACATTTTTTACCATGAACTTCACTTGTAAGTTTACTATCAGACGGAGAAGCATTGTGAGACTTAAAAATAAATCTGCTTTTTCTAATCTTAGAAAGTGTCCTCTTCAATGCAAAGAAATTGTTGCAAGAGTTGTTACTTGTTTTTGGAGATAAGATATTGAGAAGAGGGCCTGATGTATTATCTGCCCCCAACCAATTCTCAATAGCCCTCAAGCACTCATATGTTAACCATAAAACAGAAGATGGAATTGGAACATTATCAGAATTCATAACTTCATCAGCCTTGGATGTACAATTCAATGTACTACTTCTTCCTGTCACACTACTAACCGAGCTTTCCTGTGAAAGCCTTCCAACTTTGGTATGTCTTAGGCTATCCTGGTCTTCGAATTCTTGTTCATGCATGTTGAAAGATGTTTCAACATCTGTCTCCTCAGCACTACTGACAGAAAATGCTCCGGCCACTAAAAGAGAGTGAATATTCGCAATAGAGTGACCTAAGACAAAAGGCAAATGCGAACTCTCAGTTTCTTCTTCTATATTAATACCTGTTTCTCTCTTTTGAGGGTTCATCCCTTGTACCGAAGTCAAGAGTCGCATCCAAGTTTTTAAGATATCTCGCCGATCATGAGTCACGTATTTAGGTACTAAAGAGTGACTCATGACAAATCGAATATCTTCAACTACACGAAGAGTTATGTCATACAAATTTCCCCACTTAATAACCTGAAAATAAAACATGATAAACTTTACCATTCTAAAATGAAAAAATATAGAACAACGAACAACAAATTAAATTTATAACAAAAATTTAGCAAAAAAATAGGAACATAAGATTAGAGAGAAAAGATGGGTGAATTTTAACATAACCACTTATCACAAGAATAGAATAAAAGCATAATAAGCACGCCCTATAATTGTAGCTACTAAATACAGTCTATAGGCTCCACAAAATACAAAAGTAGCAACAATAGTAACTTTCTTGGATCAATTTGTCGATATCCCATGTGCCCCCAACAACAGAAGCTTCAAGGCACAACAAACAAACAGCTGGGGTCATGGAAAAACCAATCATAGCAATCAGAAAAGACCAACAAACTTGATTGCATATATCCATGAGCCAATATGATGTATTAACCCTCACAGAAAGCGATAAAACAACAATATACTACCTGTAGTCGACCATCTTCCTCAGCACAAGAAATAAATATGTTCCCCAAACAATCCAACAGCATGGCCAAAAGATTCATTTCCTTCACAAGACGTGGGGTTAGAGCAGGTACGGTGAAAATTTGTACGGAGAATGTTGACAACAATGGGCACTTCTTGAAAATGGCATCATCACATTTTTTTATAGTTTCATTTACAACAGCCGGATAGTAGCTTAAGAAAACTTTTGCAAACTCATACTTAAATTGAGGTTCTCCAAGCAATTTCAGAAGTAACTCGTGGAGCTTCTTAGCTACATCATCACTCAAGAATCTTTCTGCCCTCACCAGAATATCCAATAAACCAATTGCAGAGAAAATCCTCCCAGAAACAAAACAAAGCAAACTTTCACTGAATTTACAAAACTCTAAGAGCATCTCCACCACAGCAGATGTCAGCTCATCTGCAACCTTTTTGAGCTCAGCAACCACAGAACTTCCCTCGGAGATAGTTTCAGCTGACAGTAGTTTCCCCTTCCATATAGAAAGTACGCAGTCTAGAACAGGACCCACAGAGTTTGCAACTTCCTTGGAAAGGGGTTGTATTTGTTCTACACCTTTATGCTTCGAACAAAAACCCTCACGTTTCCATGCAGTCACATCTCCACAATCACAGCAACCACCACCTGTATAAATAATGGAGTAATCGTGGTCCTTGTGGTTCCCATTCTGGAAACATGGAACACAAATTGCGCATGTTGGGTCATGCTCGCAAGTTCGGCAGCGGTACGCTATATCATTGTTTCCCCAAACAGCCCCACAGACACCACGCTGACCAAAATTCATTTTACCCATGTGCTCTAGGGCAGTGCCTGGTTCACCCTCAAACATCAACCATTGCAACCAATACATGCTTTCATGGAACAGATCTTCAAGGCTTGGACCCACCGAAGCTTTTGTAGAATCTGGTTGAGCTTTCAGAACAGCCTCCACCACCTCCTCATCAGGAGGCAAGATAGCTGAGACCAACTCTGATATCCGAAACTTGTTGTCCTTAACATAAGCAACTAGACCTGACTGGAGCTGCTTAAGATTCTCTTCAAGAACTCCCAGTAGAGCAAGTCTCTGGCAAATTACAAGACAAAACATGGAGATCTATTAAACTACACACTCAAGTGTTCTTCAAATAAGAAGAAACATACTAGGTAATATCCATTCAAATATATGGTTCAAATTCTCCTAAAAAGTCCTTCGTTAAATTTATTTAGATACATGGTTCAAATGTTTGCCAAATAAGAATAGTAAGTCAGCATATTAGATCATAAGTATAATTTTTTGGTAATAACAAGCATAACCACTGTTTACAGCAAAAACCTTGAGTAAAAATGACATATCTTAATCAAACCAAAAACGTTTAATACTGATTCAATTTGAAAGCAAAATCTGCAAGCAATTTATGATAGGAATCTGTAGAATTTTACAAATAAAAAACCTTTAAAACAAAAAAGAACAAAGAGTCCTCAAAATGAGAAAAGAAGAGGGAAAAAAAGAAAGCTATAAGGTTAACTTAGAATGCAAAATAAGACTTTCAATCGTCAATAATCGGCACACGCTTG
Organism: Ilex asprella; assembly: GCA_023539305.1. Lineage (NCBI taxonomy): Eukaryota > Viridiplantae > Streptophyta > Magnoliopsida > Aquifoliales > Aquifoliaceae > Ilex > Ilex asprella. Next base: position 22,354,450 of record CM042196.1, read on the forward strand.
ATCCCATTGAAATCCGCAGGCAAACGCATTGAATCACATTTTTATTCAACCAACCAGTCACTAGTGACTACTCTCCATTTGGTTGCCAAGAAACCAATGATGACTTGAAAAATGAAAGTTCGAATATAGCATGTTGGCTTATACTGTAAGAGTAAAAGGTAACTTTATGGAAATGGGATTGAATTGTTGCCCACAAGTCATATTTTGGGCAATGGAATACGTGTTCCAAAGCAGTATCTGGCAGACCTTAAAAAATCCTAGATTCCTCTAACATTCAAATTTCTTCACAATAAGCTCTTGGTTAGTTGGTGCTTGTAGAAACAGGAGAAGTTTGGCACAATATAAGAACTATATATCCTTTCAATCCAACAGAATCTGATATGGAAATTTGAGAGTAACTCATTGTTCCTTTTTTTGTGTGCGAGTATGATTCATTATATTATATTTTATTTTGGTGGGGGTGGTTTTTTTTTTTTTTTTTTTTGGGAGGGGGCGTTGTTTGTTGGGGGGGAGGGGGTTGAAGAAAGGGAGAGTGGTGGTCCAAGCCTTCTAAATGATAAATGGACGTGTACCTTCTTCTTATCTCCTTCATTATTGGAGATAGGTTTCAGCTACAACCCAAAAGAAACCAAAATTCTATCTTGCAACCACTAATAGACCCTAAACCTTTCCCATTTTCATTTTCAAAACCAATGGTTAGTAGGCACAACACAGTCTCGAGTGTTGGCATGGATGCAAGTTTTCTAACACAACCAACTTCGGAAAAAAATAAGACTCGATGACACAAACATACATGCATGCATGCACAGCCAATCCTACATACATGTACGTGCATTTTATACAAAAGTGCAACAATCGACCATTTTACTGGTTTTAGAACCATCTAGTTTTGAAAGTTTGCAATTTCTCTAAAAACTTGGCAAAATATGACATCAAAGACATCAGTACAGTAGTTCTATTATTGCAAAGGGTGAATTGCAATGAAAGTTGAGGGGTAACATGGTTATATAATATATTCTTGTGATGTATCATAATGGTTTCTTAAATTATAGTATCTTCGGGAGGATCCTGTCCAAAAAACCAATTATGCAATCCAAACAAAAAGGTAACAAGACATGACAAATGATGATGATGAGCAATGACAATGGTCGGGGGTCATAGATTAGCGACTAAAGACACAATAGCCATGCCTCCAACTCTGTGAACTTTCTCTTTCTCTCACTAACACACCACCTATTGACATTCTTCTACTACTACTATGAACTCCACTTAAAAAAAGCACTCCACAATAGGTAGGAGTTAACAGTAAGATGTGTTGACATGCGATATGCAATCTAAACCATAGATATTGAGATCATAAATACCCTTAGCATCCCATAAATTAGGGTTGCCCAACCCAAAGGGGTGGGTTTGCAATCCAAATTGTTCGAATTTTGGACCCCAAACTATAATTCAAATCACAAAACAACCCATGATCTAGGTAATCCCAAATTATTGCCCTAACGCCAAATTTCAACCCTAACCTGTTATTTCTTTATTTTGGTGATTTTTAAACTTATACTTTAATTCGTTGCAACTTGAATTTTTTTACGATACAAACACACAACCGTTAACTTTTATTATTTAGAACAATATGCAAGCGTGTTGTCTTATATTATGATTCACCTAGGAGCTCTTATCAGAAATACATATTAATTAACTTCACAAGTATACATGTAGAATTATTTTTAATCGCAAGTAATAGTGAAAAAGATCAAGATAATAGTTATAAGACGAACTACAACCCAAAACAGTGTACCAAATACCAATAAAGCCTACTCCCACCACACTACGCATTGAAAGAAGTATTGTATCCCGTATCAGTACTAATACCACAAACCCAGTTGATATCCTCTCTAGGTAATATTGATCTAAAACTACAACGCTTTGTCCCCCAAATCATGCTCTATTCCACATGCCCTTATATGCCACAACCTTTTCCTGCACCTTTTGGAATTTTGTTTAAAACATAACAACCTCCTGTAATTGCTAACCAAAGATCCCAACAACATGTTCACTATGATATATGCTCCATAATAAACCCAAACCCAGAAGTTTCCTACAACCAACAGAAATAGGCCACCACAACCAATCTAGGCTGGACTTCCATAACTTTCCTAGTGCCATTCAGGATAAAAAATGAACATACACATGTGATAGCATAAAGTCTTTTTAGATGGAGTTTCATACACTCACAAACAATTAAAAAGATCCCTAGATTAAAATTAATGATCTTATTCATCTACATTTTCCCATCAGCCGAAAAGAATCACCTACAAATCCTCATACAAAAATGATCCATACATGAAAATGACAAACACAAAGGAATCAACCAAGCAAACTGTTCAGAAATACCAAAAACAAATTATGAACCGAGTCCAGGTCAAACCCCCATCCCCCAACAAAAGAAAATGAAAAATGCAAAAGAAAGAATGAGGCAAAGCAAAAAATGCAAAATGAATACATTATCAGTCATCACAATCCTAAGCAACACCATATAGAATCGCCAACTACTATATTAAACAAACTCATAAAATAAAATTCAACTTCATTTAGTTTCCGAGAAATTGAGTGAAAAGCTTGAAAAATCAAAACTCTTTACTTTTACAACACCACCTACTGGATTAATTGGCATAACGATATTATAATCTCATGATCATTACTTTTCCTCAGTTTTCCATGCAATCAAAGTCGCGAGAAATAGAGTAGGTGAAAACAGTGAAAGAAGGTACCTGAAGAATTCGATCTCTCGCCGACACAGAACTAGTAGTAGGTTCAGGCAAAGGTGAATCAATCTCCATCCTGAACATGTGCCGAATCCAATCGGCGCAGCAACACTGTCCAATTCCAGAGCTTTCACTCCCCAGGGCTGAACCAATTTCTCACACCCACACACACAAAAACACGCACATATAAGATAATTTCTGAAACATCAACAACTTCTAGGGCATTTAATATCTAAATTCAACTTTCATTCAGCTCTCTGTCTCCCTCTCTTCCTCTTCAAGTTCTCTCTGTGTAGCCAAAGACGGTACACCAAACTCTCGAACGATCGATCTGTAATGGGATGGGTGTTGGATAAAGGAGTAATTGGGTATAAGATAGGATGATTTTCGGTATTTTCATTATTTTATTAATTTAGACATAGAGTTAATTACATTAGAGTCCCAAAAGTATAAAATGTATCTCATTTTAGTCTTTAAAGTATTAAATACATTTTTATGTGCCCTCAAACAAATAACATCTAAATTCCTAACGATTTTTTATAATAATTTTATCATGTGATATCTAAATATGAATAAAATATAATTTTAAAAACTTTTGATCAAAATTGAGATATCTCATGATTAAAACGGTATAAGTTAGGTAATTCTTTAATCAAAATTTGGATAAAAATTTGGACAAGAGTTATTTAAATTATTTTTTATTCATATTTAGGTATTATGTGATAAATTTATAATAAAAAATTATTAGCAATCTAATTAATATTTGCTTTAGGGATCACTTATAAATATATTTAATACTTTAAAGATTAAAATAACATAATTAAAAAATTAAAGATTAAAATAAAATAAATTTCATAGAAAACTTTCGGTACAATTAACCTTAAAAATAATATTTTATTGATATTTTTCAATCATCTAGAAGTTGATTCCTGGGTTGAGTCGGCGACAGACAGGTGGGTGTTTGTCTAACCCAAATACAAATGGACCCAGGCCGGCCTATTCAGTGTTTCTATTATTATTATTTATTTATTTTTGAAAAGTTCTTTTTCTATTCCAAATTCTCTCAAAGACGAAGCATTTCCCTTTTTTTTAAGTAATCATGAAAAAACTAATTTCAGACAATTCAATATCTTCAATTTTTTTAATTAGCCCTAAACAATTTAAATTGGTAATATTTGAACATTAATTGGCTATAAATTAACATTGGTCATGAAACCTTACAATTTTTCACGCGAATTTGACCGTGGTGTGTTTCCCCTTTAACCCCTATTACGTACAGGAGATATTCTGCGAGATAAAAGAGAATGCTGAAAAACAGCTACAGATACAAGACAAAAGAAATAGTAGCACAAAAGAGCATCCTGCAAGTAATAGGATTGACTCCAAGACTTGTCTCAAGAATTGATCATGCAAAAAATTAAGAGATTTTTGGTAGCTGGTATACGTTGTTTTGCTACTTTTTGGGTTTTAAAGAACACTTTGGCGCCTAAAGACTAGAATATTTCTAAAAATCGACGTGACATATCTACAGCAACATGCATAGTAACATATTTAGTCACAAATACACAATAACAAAGAGATAGTGACAAAATATACATTGAAAAGATATCAAGAAATCAGTTATCACACATTAGATAATAGTGACATACAAAAAATGACAATGACAGTAATAAATACACAGTGATACATAGATAGTGACGAATTAAACATGGAAATTCTGAGACTCCCTTTTGACTAGGACGGGCTTTTTTTTTTTTTTTTTTTTTTTATGAGGATCAACAATGGTTCCCCACCTCCCCCTTGGGTGACTCGAACCCACGACCTGACGGTTGTAGGAGAAGCGTCTTACCACATGAGCTGCACTTCGTTGTCGACTAGGACGGGCTTAACCCACAAAGAAATTGACATAGTTATAACGAATTGCAGTCTCTTCTTGCCAAATGTTTTAATGCGACACTCACATACATGGCGAAAATACTATGAGAATAAAAGACTATCCATGATCAAGTGCAGGTTGGGATGGTCTCAAGGGAAATACTATGTATCCCAAATCTCTAACCCAAGTCGTCATCTCAAATGAAGGGAGACCATTGGATGAGTGGGTCCTATCAAGTTTTTAAAATGGAACCCACTGATCTAATGGTCTCCCTTGATTTGAGATGGAGATTTGGGTTAGAGATTTAGGATATATAGCATTGCTCTGGTCTCAATGCCATTGGGACATCCCCACGTCTTCCTATGTTAATCGTGTTATCGGTAACATTAATTAGAATCAAAGTTTCTCAGATTTAAATATTTTAGTTATTGTTTGTGCCTGAAGGCACAGTGTAATAAAAAATAGTAAATAATAAATATATTTGTATTGTATCTAAAATCAAATCACAAATATAGAGAAGAGATAAATGAATGTAAGCATCGATTTGTAGTGGGGGTGAGAGTTGGTGGACGACAGTAATGGTGGCCGGAGACAGCGATGGTTGTGGTGGGTGGCAATGACCGTGGTGGCTGTGACAATGGCTGTGGTGGCTGCGTCGGCGGCGGGGGTGATGGTGGTTG
>CM042196.1:22364770-22386785 GCA_023539305.1 Ilex asprella
TATATATATATATATATATATTAGTTATATCTCGTGTCTAAAAACACTATGAAACATAAGATTCTAACGTTCAAACAATTAATCCCGTTATATTAAATTTAAAATTAATTTCTTTGCTTATATCATTTAAAATTAATAGCGTCAAAATTTTCTCAAAATGCATAACTCGATAATTTTTTTTAAACATATGTATATTATTGTGTATGAATAATATATGAAATAAAAGTTGTGCTAAACTAAAAATTAACTAAATATTAGATGATTGAACATGTGATAGAATTGAGTGATGTGATATTTTTTGGGAGAAAAATATGTAGGAGATAAAGATTCAACTTGTTAGCTGATATATTATATCTAAATCAAACTCCTATATATATTCAACTTGTTAGCTGATTTATTATATATATATATATATATAGTCCTAACCAATATATGAATATAGATACATATGAGAGAGAAAAAAATTTCATGTTAGTCAAACTCCTAAAATTTAGGAGCTTTTAATTTTTAGTTTTACTTCACTTTTAAAAGGAAGAAATAGTCTAGTAAAATTGACAAAAAATGAACTTCTTAAGAAATAAGTTTCCTTGACGGACTTAACTTCAAACAAGTCCATATAGAGAACCGACCTTCAAATTTTTCTTTATTTTTTTAGTTAATTATTCTTTTTCAGATAATTGAAGCAACACTTGAATCAAGTAGATTTTTTTTCACTGTAACTAATTCCAGCCTTATGAATAAATACTTCTGTCCAGCAATGTAGAGGGGCAGTCGAGTAACCATGGAGCTGCTGCAACTGAGATTGACTAGAAGACTGAGGGAACTTTCTCCCAAGGAAAGTGGACAATGTTTTCCTTATAGACGAAGACTTATTCTCGAAACGGATGATGCTCTGGGTCTAGGGCCACATATTTTCAAACTTACAAAAAAAAATTGGACCTTACGTAAAGCATTCAAATTAGTGCTATGCAATGTACTACATGTTAGCCTAGGCTTGAGGCAAGACAAGACGCACTTGAAACGCTTTGTTGAGTCTAGAGTTTCGACATAAAGACATAGCAAAGAAAAGAACATATATTCTATGGGTATTGGTTGAGGTATAAGACTCGAGTACTTATATGTTGACTTGGTGCATAGTGGATTAGACTATGGTGAACCACAAGTGGCTCCCCACGGTTTATGTCAAGGAGGATTTTTCGCGTCACCAAATTACTTGTGTCTCTTATTGTTTATTGTACATACTTGTAATTGAGAGTACACACACACACTATGTGTTTGATGTTTTGATTGCTTGATATCATATCATCCATAGCTGTGCGAATTGGTTTTGTGGGATTGTTGTGAGATTGATTTGAACGAATTAATTGCATATTAATTTAATCAATCATTATGGGTGTTAAGGGTTGTTGGTGATTAAAGTGATTTTCATCATCAATTTTTATATTCAATTGAGAAGAGGTAATTGTAGTAGATATATGTTTTTAATTTGTAATTGATTGGACTAAAATTACAAAACCTATTCACTCCCCCTCTATGTTAAATGTCTTGGTCTCCACATATATAATCGTGATGGAATATCCACATCGGATTCTCCCTCTCAGAACAACAATTAGTATTAGAGTGTGGTTGCCCTGAGAGTGTAAGACACTAAATAGGCATATCGTGGTTATTTTCTTACTTTCCTAGGCTTACCTTCAAGAGATCTATTATTACTACAAGTTAATATTCAATGGATTCTCAAAAGGAATGTGGATCAATTGCATGACTTCCACTTTTTGATGATTCTAATTTTTTTTGGAAAGCTCGCATGAGAGCGTTTTTAAAATCAATTGATAAGAGAGTATGATTGAGTGTGCAAGAGGGTAGAAGCCCTTCTATTGCCACCACATAAGTCAAAGGCGGTGAAGTTGTGGTTGAAGTCAAATCCCCAACAACTTGGTTAAAGGCCGAGACCGAATCGACATGATGGAACTTAAAATGCTTGAATGTGATATTCAATGCCGTGACACCGAACAAGTTCTGAAGGATCACTAATTGCGAGACTTCAAAAGAGGTATCAAATATTCTTGTGGTTTCACATGATGACACTAAAATGGTCAAGATGTCTTGTCTTCAAAGGTAAACCTCACAATTTGAAATGTTGAGAATGCAAGAAGAAGAAACTTTTGGTGATTTTTATGCCTAATTGTGTGATATTGTGAATTCATCTTTTGCATTGGGTACCAAAATTGATGATGTCACGATTAAATAAAAAATCTTGAGACCTCTACCGGAGATATCTCATGCCAAGTTAACCTCGCTTGAGACGAGTGTCAATATGTTGACTTTCAAGATCAATCTTTTTCCACCCAAGAAAGTGAAGGACGTTGCATTAAATTCTAAGATCAAAGAAGGAGGTAAATTCGAGTCATCCCAATTGGAAAAAGAGGTCATAGCCTATCTTGCTCGACAATTTAGCAAATATTTCGAGGCTAATAGTGTCAAGTCCTCAAGGTCGAAAGGAAATTCGTGTAGACCTAGATCTCCTAGAAAGGGAAAAGAAAGTGGGGGTAGAGCTTCTTGACTTGATGTTGGAAGAAAGGGGCAAGGTCTCCAAATTGAGTAGTTTGCTTGGAATTGAGAAGAAAAATCATGTTAGAAGAAGGGAAGGGGGGAGGGTGTTGAGAAAAAAATAATAAATATGACTTTTGATTTTCTAGGAGTTATATTTTATGCATTAGTTTTTGTATTAGTGAGTCATCAATTTGCTAATAGTAGATGACAAAGTAAATGTGGTATGTTAATTCTCCTACTAATGGTGGAGTTGAGTCTTTATTATTTTTATTATTGTATTATGTAATGGAGTTATATTGTATAAGTCTATAAATATTCTATGTAATACACGTATTTGGGTATGAGTGAATTAAAAGAGTTATTCCTATCTTCAATAGTCTCTTATATTATATTTTTTGAGCGTGAGATAGTCCTTTAAATTCCAACAAAACTCTGGCTGATCTACACATGAAATCGTAACCTAGGACATAACGTTGCAACCTAGCTAGCTCACAAGTAATGTGTCTTCTTCTTCAACAATAGAATCTTGTGCAAAATACAAGACCAAAGTGACAAAATAGGCAGTCTTCATGTGACAGAAGAAGTTCAAATGCTAGGGCTCAGACGAATCCCAACGAGGAAATTGGAGACAGATGAATCTCACAATTAGGGCTCAATCATGATTTTGAAAATGAATTGGAGTGAAGAAGAGAGAACGAAGAGAAGAGAAGAGGAGAAGAGAAGGGTATAATGGGGAAATGGGAGGGAAAGTGAGTTTAGTCAAAAAAGCATAACAAGTGTATATATATTTGTCATAAGCGTGTTTGACAACTACGTTTCATTAAAGAAAACGTAGTTGTTAACCACGCTTTTAAAAGAAAAGCGTATTTAGAGAACATGCTTCCAAGAAAATGTGCTCTCTAACCTCACTTTCTAGTTGTATTTGAAGGTTTTTTTTTTGGTACCGAATTCTTTTAAAAAACAATATTACAGATCACGTTTTCTCAATAAAAAATAGAGTCAAGAACTCTGCTTTTTAAAATATAAAATATCTATACTAATATAAAATGGGACATGATACATGCATGTAGAACGAGATATAAGGGCAGTTTTTGGTGTGGTGATTAAAATGGCAGTTTTTTAGCCTTGGTTGTAAGGTCGACTCCAAGTTTGAGGGCAACCAATATGTTAACAGTACTAAAGGTTAGATTTATATCCAATCAATCCCTCTTAGCACCCTTGGTTAAGGAGGGTCAAACTGGATAGTGATTCCTTTCGTGTAAAGATTATGTTTTACTTACACCACAAGATATTGGGGTATACAAGTATGTTAAAGTGACAAAATCACCTATAAGGAAGACGGACATAATCAACATATACTAGATATGCTATAGGGGAAAAACCAAAATTTTATGGATGCAGGTTCATTGGGTATTATGTGGTTGATTTTTTATGTGACCAAGCATACACCTTTAAGAAAGCACAATGACAAAAAATATTCATATACCATCCTCCACAAATCAAGACAAATCTTTGGTGTTTAGTTTGGTATTATATTTACCAAAGAGGGACAAACAGATTGCTACCAAATTTGTATTTCATATGTGTTGCTAGAGAACACTTACAAATAGATTTTTAGTTACTTCACCTGCATGAGGAGAGAAACAGGGGCATTGGGTAGTATACTTGATGAAACAGTCTAAACAATTGGCATAATACGATGTTGATTATAAACAAGGCGGAGCCAGACTACTTTTCTGTGGAGGCAACCTTAAACATATAATTATTTAACTCCAAATGCTGACACAGTTTTCACCAAAGTACTGTTTCATTAAAAGAACGTCAGTTAAAGACACAAACTTCATATACAAGAGAAATACGAAAAAATCAACTAAAAAAATATTGTTATGAAGTTATCATCTATAACATCTGACCAAAACCTTTTTATCAATAGTTGATTAAAAAATTAATCTCTTTAGTCAGTCATAATTTAGTATGCATTTTTCATGTAGAATACATCAAAATAGTTTAGAAAAATTGTACAATTTTTAACAAAAATAATTTAGAAAAATCAAATCAACCACAAGTCAATTAAATTAATCTAGGGTCAAAAAAAATTAACTAAATAAATCTTAGATATAGGAATAATTTAATTCATTACAATCAACTTACTCAAGCCCAATCAATTGAAATGAGTTAATCCAAAAAAATAATTTATAACACATAAATTTCAAATATAAAAATTCAATTATTTGAAAACCCTAATCACTAGCTAAAAAATTAAAACATGTAATAATGATCGAAATCAAAGAAATCATTCATGGTTTACCTCTTGACAAGCCAACTTGAAAGAATCTCCTAAGCTCCCATCCTACTAAGCTATCTTCCCAATAGATCTTGGCATCAACAATTGAAGTCGAAAATAAAGAGGTACCATTAAAGAGAAGGTAAATAACTGAGGAGAACGAATTTCCAGAGTGTAGAGCTAGAACAAAGATAGAGTCCAATGATCACTCTAATAGACTCTTATTAGTGGAATCATGCGTAGAGAGACAAGAACGGGGGAAGAAGAGCTATTGAAGGCAATCCAACAAACCCCAACAGTGAACAAGTTGCCTATTTTCATCACAAAGCTTGAACTTGAGGGAAGCCATTTTGGATCTAATGGCCATTTGAACAGCTTTGGAGACAAAGTTAGAATCCCTGAAGAGATTTCTGAATCCTCTGTTGCTTCTCTCCATCCATAACTGATAAAGAGTAGTCACAAGGCTCAATCTAAGAAGAACCATAAGCATTGATTTTTCAATCCAATTAGAAGCAGCCCATTCAATCAGTATGTTCTCGGGTCAAGGCTAAAGAGTGATACCTGAAATGGACAAAATAGAATTCCAAATCCCAGCTAAAAAGGAGCAGTCAAAGAAGAGGCGATGGTGGGATTCATCAGCATCTCTGTAGAGGATGCATTTAGTTCCAAGATGAGATGCATAGGATTGCATTCAATCTCGGGTATTAAGTTTGCATCCAATAGCGAGCCATAGAATGAAGTTGAATCTGGGAACATAATTGCTATTCCAGACCAGTTTATGCCCATTAATTAGAGGGGCTTTACTCCTAGTAGCCTCCCATGTAGATATGGAAGCGAACTTATAATTAGCAGATGGAGACCACTTCACCACATCCTCCCTACATGAATCAACTGATAGGAAGGAAGATTCCTGATGATTTCTTGCGTACCAGAAGAAGAACAAGCAGGTCATTGCCATCTATCATCGGAGATAATGCAGCTAACCATGTAGTTACTTAGCAAATTAGTGTGATGACCGAGTCTCAACTCGAACTAGATTAAATAATTAAAATTTTATGAGTTATATGATATTGTTGGAAATTATAGAATCTCATTTGGGGTCAAGTTATAAGTTAGGATTTAATAATATTTGATTATTATAAATTTTATAATGACCGAAATTTTATCGAGTAAGGTAATAGAATAAAAAAAAATAATAAAAAAATAAAAAAAGAAGAAGATAAAAATGGTGAGTGGTGGCAGCTTGTGATGTGTTCATGTAAAGTTGGTCCTTCTATGCATTGAAACGTGTTAAACAAAGGGAAGGGAGAGAGATGACTCATGTGATTTTAAGCATGACAAAGCATTTTATGTATTTGCCATATTATATATAATATGGGGAATGGGAGGTGGTGGCTGCAAGTGTGAGGAGAAAGAATAAAAAAAAATGAAAGTTTTGAAAATGAGAATGTTGGCCGAAACAAAGAAAAAGAGAAAGAGATCCAGACGGAGAGTTTTACAAGAGAATTGAATCAAGGGTTTCGATCCGTTCGAATTGAAATTCAAGTATGATATTTTTGAGTATTAGATATTGATTTCTACTGAGAATTGGGTAAGTGGTTTATACATGATATGCATTCCTTTAATCTCTTTGCAAAGAGTACTTTATTGATATCGTCCTATTCGTATTCGAATTGTGATATCATTTGGGTTGAATTTCAAAATAATATGTCATTCAATTGTTGATATTTCGATGTTCGGTCATAGTTTTCGTTTGACTTATCATTAATTGCTATGATGTTAGCTTTGATGAAATACTTGAGATTTTTCGACTCATGAATTAGGTATATTCGGTGGCATGGTTATGACTGTGATTCGTGTTCGTGGCCCTGAGGGGTGGACATGATTGAATTAAAATGCACCGAATGATGCCTAGCTTGTTGTCGGGTTTGACCGAGTGTTCAATCATGGTTGATTTGATTGTTCAAACGTTAGAGTTTGTTGACTTGTTCAATATATTTGTACTCTGCAAATCATCGCATTAATTCTTGTGTCATCGAATATTATCGATTAGTTGATAAATTATCGTCTCGTATTTGACCTCGTATATTATGTTTTAAATTACTTACTGAGCTTTCCCCAGCTCACCCCCATTTACCCTCTCAGTTGCAGGTTGAATTTGGAGTAAAATTTGGTGGAGAATCGGGTTGATCAATGAATGAAAGATTTCGATTGGTTGTAATTTAAACTGTTATCGAGAAGTTATTTATTCATTTTTCGAGGTGTTTAGTGATTCTGATATTTAATGAAATTCCGTTTATTCATTATTGAGGTCATTAGCACTCTGAATATTGCTAAATGGATTGGGGTGTTACAATTAGTCTCCTTAATATCCTCCAAGTTACAGACAAGACAAAGAGGCCCAAATTTAGCATTAAGGAGGAATTCCACTCCTTGATATGATTGATCCCTAAACCTCCTTCATTTTTTGGCTTACATACTTTATCCCAAGTAACCTTAGCAGCATTGCACCCCAAAATAGTCCAACTTTAGAAGAATTTTCTCATAATTTGCTCAATCTTATCAATAATCTGTTGAGGGAGAAAGAGGTGGGAAGACCAGTAGGTTTGAATACTACAAATAACAGACTGTTTGAGGAGGAGTCTACCAGCATAAGAAAGATTACTATTGATCTAAGACCCCACTCTTTTCTCAATTCTAACAAGTAATTCATTACAATGGGAATTCCTTAATCTGGAAAAGATAAGGGGGATACCCAGGTATGTCACTACTAAATGCCCCTCAGGAAAGCCAAGAAGACACTTTATCTGTTCCTTAACATCATCAAGAATGCCACACATGTATATCTGGCTCTTGGAATGATTAGTCTGCAAGCCAGAAAAATCCTGAAATTGAATGAGGGTAGAGTTGAGAATGCTCACAGAATTAAGGTCACCATAGTAGGAGAGCAAGAGGTCATCAACAAAGGAGAGCTGGGAGAGCCGAAGTTTCTTGCATCTCTAGTGAAACTTGAACACCTTGGAAACTCTTATTTTAGATTGAATAAGAAGAGACAGGATCTCCATTGCAAGCACAAATAAATAAGGAGAGATAGGATCACCCTGCCTTAGACCTTTAGAGCTGCGAAAAAATCCTTCCAAATCACCATTAATATTGATAGAGAAGCTAGGGGAAGAGATGCATTGCCAGATCCAGGATCTCATAACAAGAGGGAAATTAAAAACTTCTAAAGCATCCATCAAGAAATTCCAATTGACAGAATCAAAAGCCTTCTTTAAGTAAACTTTTATAGCCATCTAGGAGATCCCTTATTTCTGTGGTAGTCCCTCAAAAGCTCGAGCCAGGAGAATTTTATCACCAATCCTTCTACTAGGGATGAAGGCAGATTGGGACTGGCTGATAAGGTTAGGGAGGACATTTTTAATTCTCGAAGTCAACAATTTTGAGATGGCTTTATAAATAGGACTGCAATAGACAATAGGTCAGAACTCATTCATAGAGGAAGGATTGGGGCATTTAGGGGCTAGAGCAATGATGGTTGCATTCATTTCCTTAAGAAGCTTACTGGTTGCAAAGAATTCCTTAATAGCCTTGATGATATCATTCCCTATAACAGGCCAAGCTTTCTTGAAAAAATAGGCATTATACCCATCAGGTCCAGGGGATTTAAAGTTATTCATAGAGAAAAAAAATAACTTGATTCCCTCATCAGTAAACATCTCAGGCATACTAGAGGCTTGTGCTTCAGTCACTTTGTTGTGCACAATGGACTCCAACATAGATCTTCTACCCACAGTGGAAATTAGAGTGCTGGAGTGTGAAAAGAGATTCTTGAAATGATTAATAGCAACTCTCTTAATCTCCTGGTTCCCTTCAACAATAAGCCCATTATCATTCTTAATAGAAATCATTTTCTTCTTATTTCTCCTATTGATCACGAATTTAAAGAAGAATCTTGTATTTTGGTCACCCTCTTTGAGCCAAATAATTCTAGATTTCTGCTTATACATTAACTCCTCAGCCTTAGAAGCAGCAAGGTATTCAACTAAAAGAATCTTTTTTTCATCCCACTTAGAGTGGTCATTTGGGTTGGCATCAATGCTTCTCAGGCAGTCATCAAGGTCAAGTTTGGTCTTAACAACTAAATCAGAGATTGACCCTTTTTCTCTACAGACAGATTTGAAGATATTTTTGAGGAGTTTAAGCCTCTGACAAACTTTAAACTGATGAGAGCCTTAGATAGGTTCACTCTAAGGAGCAGCCACAAGGTCTAAAAAATCAGTTCTGTCGGCCAGGTGATTGAAGAATTTGAAAGGGGCATTCCTGTCACTCATAGATTCACCAAGTCTTATAATAATAAGAGAGTGAACAGAGATACCTGAAGGCAAGAATTCAGCTTCAGATTGGTGGAAAGAAGAAATCCATCTCTCATTGACAAGAGCTCTATCAAGTTTCCTTGAGATGCAACCAGCGCTACGCCTATTGTTGCTCCAAGAATGAAAGATGCCAAAAATCCTGAGGTCATCAAGCTCAGAACTTTGAATGCAATCCTCAAACTCCACCATATCTTGAGTCCAGTGACCAGAACATCCACACGATTCTTTAGGATTTCTAATGACATTGAAGTCACCCATGATGATCAAGGGGTCATTTAAATGAAGACTAGCATGCATAGTAAGGTCATGCCAAAGCCTTCTTCTTTCAATCCCTTCATTCTGAGCATACAAAAAAGATAGATAGAAGTTGAGCTGGCTATCTAGCTGCTGAACATGACAATGAACAGCCTGGTAAGATTCGAACAACCTACTAACAAGGAGGGATTCAGGATTCCAAGAAATCCAAATTCTCCCATAGGGGTGACTCAAGTAATTATCAAAAGTATCCCAGTTCCTGAACAAATTCTCCATAATTTTGTTCTTGTTCACCAGTCTTTCCTTGGTTTCAATAATGCTCATTAGGTCAAGTCGCTGGCCCCTAACAAACTTTTTTATTTCTTCCTGGTTAGAGGAGTCATTTAGTCCTCTAATATCCCAGCAAGAGATAACAAGCATCAAGAAGAAAAGCTTTGCTGAGCCTAAGGCACTCATCCTTCCTACTCCCTTAATGCCTTGGAATTTTCTCTTTTTCTTTTGAGGTGCATTGCTATTAGATAAAATAGGCGAAAAGGTCACAGGGATCTCAAGACACGGGATAACTTTAGGAGCATTGGGTGGAGGGAGTAAGGAAGGCTTTGGGCTAATATCCATAATCAAATTGCCACCCTCCTCAATAAGACAATTGAATTTATTATTGCTAGAAGGATCAACAGGTAATTCAGAGTTGGGGGATTGGAAAGGAGGGGCGGCAACATTGACATGAGAATCATTCTGTAGATTTGCATGTTGAAGACCAGGGGTGCCATTGACATTACTACCCATGTTTGAGAGAGAGGATCAACCATAATAGCTTTTCCTTTATCAACCACTGTTGAAATTGGCTCCAGAGGGTTCTCAGAAAATGATGTTGTTGGATTAGCAACAGAAGAAGGACATTGGGAGATAGAGTGACCAAATATTAGGCAGTGATGGCAAGCCCTTGGCTTCCATTGATATTCTACACCAATACTCACTGTGTGCTGAACATCTTCACCTCCTAGCTGAAGGTTGAAAGAATCAATCAGCTCATCCTTTGCACTAACTTCAACACAAATGCATACAAAACTGGTTCTTTTCTTGCTAGAGGTTAGCGAATCAGCACTAGCCATGTAGCTCAAACCCTCCTCCGTCCAAAATTGGAGAGGAATGTTATACAACTTAATCCAAAGTGGGATGGAGGAATGATCCTCTTTTGAAAAAAACAACATCAGTCGTCCACCTTTTTAGAATCAAAGGCCTCCCCTAGAATAACCAGGAGCTTGATTCAAGAACCTTAGATCTTGTATCTTCACTTTCAAACTTAAAGAAAAAGAAGCCATGGTCATTAGCCAGAACCTCCAACAAACCCATGCAATTCCACACTTTGTGAGCAATGAATTTTACAAAGGAAAAGGGCAATTTTTTTTCTATGAAATAACCTACTAGACAGTTACTCCATTCAGCACAACCTATATTCTCCACTTCAGGAGGAGGAAGAACAATAACCTTATCATTGAGTCTCTTTGGTTGGTAGAATTTTAGTTTCATCTGCTCCTGAGGATGGGTGGAGTATGAGTTGGGATTTTGGGTGTTTGCGGCTCTACCAAATTTCACAACTTGGTTCCATGGAGTTTTGGGAACTCCTTACACTTGTTGGTTATTACCCATCTTATTACACATAGAAGGGGAGGGGGCATTCACCACCACAGGGATAGATGCCACAAAGTTGGCACCAGAACCAGAGGGGGCAACTAGAAGAGGTTGAAGTAAAGGAGGTCAGTTTGGGGCCAGAAATAGGGCAATCGGCAAAATGTTGTCTGATTCTGGACAAGGAATGCAAGATTCAACACCATTAATGGCAAGGGATGGGTTAATGGGAGGAGATTTCAAAGTATCTGTGAGAGCAGGAGGTGAGGGATTTTTCTCGCCTCCATTAATGTCTGGAACATTAATGGAGGGACAAGGTCCCATGATGGGAGATACGGCTGGAGATCAACGAGAAGAGGAAGAGGGGAGGTGGAGGGAGGGGAACTAAGGGGAAGAAGAGGAGCAGAGGATGTCCATGTCTGCATGGGAGGCTGTTTTGATATTTAAACGAGCTTTAAACCCACAGACAAACACACACAATCGAAGAACAAACCAAGAACATAAAACAAAGAGAAAACAATAAAGAACAAGGCACACAGATTTTACGTGGTTTGACAATTTGCCTACATCCACGAAGCTGCAGGGATTTCACTATTGAGAGGGAGAGTTACAAAGAGCGGCTACAATGCAATCACCGAATCCTAATCACCAAAACAACAGATTTTTATAGGTCTTGTGCACTGGGCCACAAAGCAAGCCCAAAAAATTTTCCCCGGGGGCAACCCCCACGAGGCATGTTCATGAGCGCTACGGCTTGGGCCGATATGCTCAATGGACTAAACCTCAGAAAATTTTTCATTAAAATCCGTTCAACATTATTCCGGGTCGGGGTCACCATTCAGATCAACACAAAAAACTAGGCTCCACAAAAGCCGAACAAACTGGTGGTGATGGGATTAGCTTAGATTGTTGGGTGGAGGTGGGATTTGCTTGGATTAGTGTAAGGTGGTTGGGTGGTGGAGAAACTAATAAAATTACGTAAATTAGAGAAACTAATTAAATTATGTTAATTAGGGTTTCGTTGGTTGTAAAGAAAACAAGATCTTTGACTTATCATACAGCGTCATAAGCATTTATTTTTTTAAACGTTCTTAGCGGCGTAATTAATTGATACCTTTTTGGTATAAATTAAAGGATATGTTCCACTGTCCCAAATTTTGAAGAAGGGGTCGTAGATTGTTATTGTCAAATATAGAGAAACTAATGAAATTACGTAAATTAGGGTTTCGTTGGTTGTTAAAAAAACAAGGTCTTTGACTTATCATACAACGTCATAAGCATTTATTTTTTTATACATGTTCTTGGCCGCGTAAATTAATTGATACCTTTTTTGGTATAACTTAAATGATATGTTCCACTTTTCCAAATTTTGAACAAGGGGTCATAGATTGTTACAAGCATCTGTTTGTTATACTTATATTTTTGGCCTCCCTAGTTCATGAGCACTTTTTTTGGTAAATTTTGTACAATATTCCGTTTGAACAGTTACTATTTTCAACTCAAGGGCAGCCTTTGAATATATTCTTTTGGTACATTTTTCCTTATAATAATTGTTAAAGTTACACAAATTTATTATTGAGTATATGAGTTGACGACTTTTCGTAAATTAGGGTTTCATTTGTTATCGAGAACAAGTTCATTGACTGATCATAGACTGTTATAAGCATCTATTCATTGTACATATATTTTTGGCGGCCTGAGATAATGTGCATTTTATGGTGTGTTCTATAAATGATATTCTATCCTAACACTCAAAATTTGAACTTGAGATCTTAAAGCGTAATAAATAACTGGTCATTATAAGCTTATTTTTGGTGGACCAATTTCAAGGGTACTTTTTGGTACAATTATAACGAAATTCCATGTAATAGTTCGTAATTGAATAATTTTTTTAAACATTTATAATAATCGTTAAACTTATAGTAATTTATTTGTTACCAACAAACACGAATTAATGACTTCCAATCAATGAGGTTTTCAGGTGGGTATAGAAAAACAAGGTCTTGGAATGATCATATATTGTTATAAATATCAGTTATAAATATTTTGGCGGCGCGCCACACAAGTTCATCAATGTCTTCTAATGAATACCATTTAAATGGCTGATTTGTAATTCAAGGTCAAGCTTTGAATGTCTTATTGCCATTGTAAGCCCTGATTATATTTACATTATATCAATTCCTTGTCTTTTCTTCATTTTGATCATTTATTACTCAAGAGTTGTGCATATATATCTCAATTTTGAGGTTTATTATATATACATTAAAATAAGTAAAAGAAATAGAATTCTGTAAAAATCAAATTACCTAATTTACCCAAAAAAATCAATTTACCTATCTAATTAAATGTCCTTTTTATGGTAACATAATCAAGTTTAAGAATTGATGACACATATGGGCTAAATGGTCCAAGTGTTATTAAGATTCTAGTACTAGTTCAATAACTAGGCTTTTTTGAGTAGGAGTTTGCTTTAGCCTTGGGATTTTAAATTGTTATATCACATGTAGCGGAGGTGCCTCAATGTAAAAACTTAAGCAATAACCACATATCGCAATTTGTTCATATGATCATGCACAAATATGTATACCAACAATTACATAAACTATAAAAAAAGGCACATTGAAATAGCATCCCAAAAAATTATGAATAAAATTGTTTAATCCAACAATTAAATAATCAGAGAATATAGCAATTTGAAATGCAACAACAATTAAATAGCGATTTGACACCTTTTACCTTTTTCCTAATGTAGCAACTTCAAATAAATAATCACAGAATATAATCTTTTAAGCAGTCAAAGAATGGAGAAGAAGACAGAATGAAGAGAATAAAAGGGTCGATTGGGGAAACGGAAGAGAAAGTGTGTTTAGTTGAAAAACATAACATGGTTATATATTTGTCATAAGCGAATTTAACAACCATGTTTCATTAAAGAAAACACAGTTGTTAACAACACTTTTAAAAGAATAGCGTGGTTAGGGAAGAGGTCTCTAACCTTGTTTTCTAGTTGTATTTGAAATTTTTTTTTTGTACTGAATTCTTTTAGAAAATAGTATTACAACTCATTTTTTCTCAATAAAAGAAAAGTCAGGAACTCCGTTTTTTATAATATAAAATATTTTATTTAAAATCTAGGTAAAAATAGAATTGTTGATCGTGCTTTTAAAAATAAGTTTTAGAAAATGGTATTACAAATCACATTTTCTCAATAAGTTCAAGAGCAGTATTTAATTGATTCAACAATATCGTGTGATGTTGTTTATCAAGCCGCTCACTTGCTCACACCTACCTCTTCCATATTCACAGTTCCTAACATTCCAAATCCAAAAAAACATGGCTGAGTGGTTTCGATTCCCTAAAGAACTTCAAGTGGACATAGTCGAACACCTATGTCCACTTCGACTCCAAAATTGATGTCCTTCATTTGCGATTTGTCTGTTTCTAGTGGTGATTCTATGTCCCACCCAAACCTTACTCATCCAACCTCCAAAACCACA
This sequence comes from Ilex asprella, assembly GCA_023539305.1. Lineage (NCBI taxonomy): Eukaryota > Viridiplantae > Streptophyta > Magnoliopsida > Aquifoliales > Aquifoliaceae > Ilex > Ilex asprella. The sequence continues at coordinate 22,379,365 of CM042196.1, forward strand.
TTTGGTTTGTATCTCCATTTATCACCTCAGATTACTCGAACCCCATCCCTATATCCAGGCTCATCAAACTTGAAAAAACAACACACACAAAATTCATTTGTTAAATCTCCTCTCAAGATCTGAATTCAATCCTCTCCCTTGTGATTTCCCCACACTTTTTGATTTGTCAAATTTTTGGGCATTCAAATTAGAGCATAAGTATACACTTTGATGCATAAATGATACTCCATCAGCTAATTTGCTTATTGATGCTGGGAATTTGTATATAGAAAAAGATTGGAAATCTATGGGTTTGTGCTTTTAGCAATTCACATGTCTAGAAAGCTAGTGGTATGGCGATAAGGAATGAAGTTTAACTGATGATCTGTCATTTGCAATATGAGGATGTACATTAGACATCACTAGTCTCTCTTAGGTTCTCCCCGTAAGTATACTTTTGATCTCATCTAAAATTAAAACACAAATTAAACTATTTTTTTTTTGGATTGGACGGGATCAAACATTAAATTGGGTGCAATTGTGAAGTCAGGATCTTAGAGATGAATACATTGATTAGAGTCTTAAAAAGAAAATAAGAGAGCTAGAAATAAGGACAAATAGTCACAACAAGACAAGGAGAGTAGGATAGAGAGAAAGACACGGAGAGAGGTGGTGAGTGGAGGAAAAAGAGGGTGAAATGAATGTGAGAGAGATGCTACTTTTAAGCTACAAATTGTTACTTTTAGGTTTTTTTAGAAGATAATGTTATATTTTAGAGCTTTCTATAAAAATTTACATAAAATTGTGAAAATATTGTTATATTTTACGACTTTGTATAAGGCTTTACATAAACTTGTGAAAATACATTTTTGAATTGGAGGTTTTTATTTGGCCTACTGACATGTGGATAGAGTAAATTTTTTGTTTATGGGATGCTTCATTGTGGGTTGGTTTGCTTGAGATCGAATGTATTTTCAGTCATGAGATATCGATTTATGGGTATTGCATGGTAACCCAAATATGACATGATTGATAAATGTTTCCGTTAATGAACAATCAATTATAAATGCAGGTTACTGGATTAATTTCAGCCATAAATCAAGAAGACATGACCCAAATACTGTCTGACATGACTTATTTAGTTGTAACTGCTAGGTCTTCGAGGGTAACTAAACTCTTAAACCTAGGCTCGCCAACTCACTAACTCACATTCAACTTGAGCATGCATGCAACTCAGCAAAATTGAAGCAGTATTGGGGAAAATTATCGTTAATGCACCTCATTGTTGACCATTGTAATTTGGTAGTGCCAATTGTAATTTTCGTTGGTACCATGTATCGTTTTAGATGAAAGTTTCATCTGTTAAAGAAAAATAAGCATTTTGGATTGGTCACATATAGTCGTCATATTATTGGCAACACAATTTATGTGGAGTTTTTTGATATAATGTAAACGATATTCAATCTCAACTGTATGAATTTTGAACTCAAGTCAGACTTTAAATAGTTTCTTTCATTCTAGTAGCTATTTATTTCTAATCATTGTTAAAATTAGTGGAACTAATGAAATTATGTAAATTAGGGTTTTGATGGTTGTAAAAATCATTGAACGTTATTAGTATTTGTTTTTGTAAATTTATTCTTGGTGGCGCTAGTTAATTGATACCTTTTTTTGGTATAAACTAAATGACATTCAATTTTTTCCAAATTTTCATAGATTGTTATAAGTATCTATTCGTTATACCCATATTTTTGGCAGTGTAAGTTCATGAGCACATTTTTTTTGGTAAAATTTGTACAATATTCCGTTTGAATAGTTACCATTTTTTACTCAGGGGCTGGATTTGAATATATTCTTAGGTACATTGATCCGTATAATAATTGTTGAAGTTTCACAAATTTATTATTTAGTATATGAATTAACGACTTTCAGTAAATGAGGGTTTCATTTGTTATGGAGATCGAACAAGGTCATCACGTGATCATAGACCGTTATAAGCATCTATTCATTGTACGTATGTTTTGGTGGCTTCAGATAATGAGAATTTTAAGGTGTGATCGATAAATGATATTCTATTCTAACACTCGAAATTGCAACACAAGGGATCATAAAGGGTAATAAATGACAGGTCGTTGTAAACTTATTTTTGACAGAGCAAGTTCAAGGGATTTTTTTGGTACAATAACAACGAAATTCCATGTCAACTGTCCACATTTGAATAGTTTTTTTTAACATTTACAATCATTGTTAAACTCACACGAATTTATTTGTTATCAACAAACACAAACTAATGACTTTCAATCAACATGGTTTCAGATGGTATATATATAAAAATAAGGTCTTGGACTGATCATATACAATTATAAATATCAGTTATAAACATTTTGGTGGCTCGTATTTTTGGCAACGCAAGTTCATCAATGTCTTCTAATGAATTCCAATTAAATGGCCGATTTTTAATTCGAGGGCAACCTTTGAATGGCTTATTGTCATTGTAATCCCTTGCCTTTTCTTCATTTTGATCATGTGTTGGGCAAGGAAAGTACATATATCTCAATTTTAAAGTTTATTATATCTATCTATATCTATACTATTAATAAATGTATCTTAACATGAAAAAAGTTTTATTCACTATCTTGCCCTTATAAAAAACTATAAAGGTTAACATGTATTTTTGTATTTAAATAATTTAAGTATGATAAATATGATAAAACATCTAATGTAGCTACATAATTAGACTTTTTTATATATTTTACCGAATGTTTCAACAAAAATTTTCACGGGCAAGGCACATCGTGCATTGTTAGTATACATTAAAAGAAGAAAAAGAAATTGAATGTATAAAAATCAAGTTACCTATCTAATTAAGTACACTTTTTATGGTAACATAATGAAGTTTAAGAATTGATGACACATATAGTAGCATGCTATAAAACTTACAATACACCGTGTCTAAGATGAGTTTTAGTATAAACCTACCTGAGGCAGTCCTAATAAGCACTTGGACAGCACAAATCTCTCTCTCTCTCTCTCTCTCTCTATGAGTATTCACTTGCTTACAAGGATTTATTTGTTATTAGCATACACAAATTAATGAATTTCAATCAATGCGGCTTTCAAGTGGTATATATAGAAAAACAAGGACTTGGACTGATCGTATACACTTAAAAAAATCGGTTATAAACATTATGGCGGCGCGTATTTTTGGCAATGCAAGTTCATCAATGTCTTCTAATGAATTCCAGTTAAATGATGGATGTTTAATTGGATGGCAATGGCAAGCTTTGAATGCTTTATTTCCATTGTAATCCCTTGTATTTTTTTTTTATTTTGTTCATGTGTTGGGCAAGAGAAGTGCATATATCTCAATTTAAGAGTTTACCATATATACATTAAAAGAAGAAAAAGAAATAGAATTCTTTAAAAATCAAGTTGCATATCTAATTAAGTTTACTTTTTCTGGCAACATAATCAAGTCTAAGAATTGATGACACATACGGTATCATGCTGTAAAACTTACAACACACCATGTCTAAGATGGGTTTTAGTATAAACGTATCTGAGGTAGTCCTAATAAGCACTCGGACATAAAGGATCTCCCTGTCTATGAGTAGTCACTTGCTTACAAGAATTTATTTGTTATTAACATAAAAAAATTAATAACTTTGAATCAATTAGATTTTCAAGTGGTATATATATAAAAACAAGGTCTTGGATTGATCCTATACGGTTATAAATACCAATTATAAACATTTGGGAGGCGTGTATTTTTTACAACGCAAGTTCATCAATGTTTTCTAATGAATTCCATTTAAATTGCAGATTTTTAATTAGAGGGCAAGCTTTGAATGGCCTATTGCCAATGCAAATCCCTTGTCTTTTTCTTCATTTTGATTATGTGTTGTGCAAGAGACTTGCATATATCTCAATTTTAGACTTTACATGAAAAGAAGCAAAAAAAATAATATAAATCTGTAAAAATCAAGTTACCTATCTAAGTATACTTATTCTGGTAACATAATCAAGTCTAAGAATTGATTGCACATATGGTAACATGCTATAAAGCTTACAACACACCATGTCTATGATGGGTCTTAGAATAAACTTGCACGAGGCAATCCTAATAAGCACCCGGACCGAAAGGATCTCCTTATCTATGAGTAGTCGCTTGCTTACAATGATTTATTTTTTATTAACATACAAGAATTAATGACTTTCAATCAATGAGATTTTCAAGTGGTATATATGTAGAAACATGGTCTTGGAATGATCATATACAGTCATAAATACCAGTTATAAATATTTTGGCGGCGCGTATTTTTGACAAGCATGTTCATCAATGTTTTCTGATGAATTCCATTTAAATTCCAGACTTTTAATTAGAGGGCAAGTTTTAAATGGCTTATTGCCAATGTAAACCCCTTGTCTTTTTCTTCATTTAGATAATGTGTTGTGCAAGAGATGTGCATATATCTCTATTGTAGAGTTGGCAATATATACATGAAAAGAAGAAAAAGAAATAGAATTCTATTAAAATCAAGTTACCTATCTAAGTATATTTTTTATAGCAACATAATCAAGTCCAAAAATTGATGACACATATGGTAACATACTTTAAAACTTACAGCACACCATGACTAAGATTGGTTTTAGCAGAATAAATGACAGAATCTGACATTGAATCTCTATCTAGAGGATAAGATTGTGACAATATGAAATAGTTAAACCCCAATTAATTACACCTCCTAAAAGCTTACTGTGCAGATCTGTCACCCACCAAGATTCAAGTGTATAATAGTTTCGAAATCAGTTTTTTCCAACCCTTTTCAGTCTCAGCCTCTATCCATATATAAGCCTGCCTGAGGCAATCCTGATAAGCACTTGGACAATGGAAGTCTCTCTCTCTAAGTAGTCACTTGCTTTCTAGTTCTCTTCTGTGTTAATTTATTTTTACCCAGGAAATGGCATCTTCTTCGAATGAAAGCTCTCAAAGTTTAACTGGGTTGGAGAAACAACCCTATGTTCCTAGCCAAGAATCAAATGAAGAGGAGCCTCCTCAGAATGTAAGGCACCTTCTGGTTTATTTTAAAGTTGATTTGCCCATTTTTATATATGTTATATCCATTTGGTTTTGTACATGAATTTATAAACTCATGTTTATTTGATTAGGGTATAATTAGATGTTGACTTTCCTTGGTATAAATAATTGAAACATAAAACACATGGATGTTTTTTCTTAGTGAATTGTATCTGTTGTGGATTCTGATATCCTTCTCTCTCTCTCTCTTACTGGGATTATTCGAAAGATGCTTCAGAAATATTTTTGAATTCACATAAAATATTATCGGCATTGTAGTTAGAATCACCAGAACCAGAAGAAAGGGAAGATGTGCCAAACCAGGGTGTGCTTGTAGCGGTTCCAATCTCATTTAGGTTGCCTGAGGATATTACAAACATCTCAGAAACCAACTCGGTACGTTCTATGGTTTGTAGTTGAATGCCCATCAGAACCCTAATAGGGTGAAATAGATCAATTGTTTTGGATTTTACTCTCTTTTCTGGTTAATGATTGATAACTTTAGAACATCTCAATGGGGTCTTTGAGAATATTATATATGATATATGGGCATGACAACCGGAGTTGATATGAAATGATGAACAGGCAACAAGAACGAGAGGTGCACCACGTTCCGTAACTGTATCTATGTCAGGCCCCATGAAATTCGAAATTCCAGAAGATAGCGTTAGTGACAACTCACAGATGGATGGGGTAAGGAACTTCATACTCAATCTCTCCCAAACTGATTTGAGGTTCTGTGATGCTTTTGATTAATTCGAACAAGCTTGGTTTATTTTTTGTTGGATATTCCCATAAATATGTCTCTGTGTGTGTGTGTGTGTGAGAGAGAGAGAGAGAGAGATAGATAGATAGATAAATCAGAAGCCCTAATTGATGGAAGATGGAATACTGCACAAAAGAATTTTTGGTTTATCGAAAAATATTTTCTGCATAACGTAATTTGCCGCCACTCATAAAAGTTAACAAATGGATTCCACATAAAATCATCCTTGGAATATAACAAATTCTATTGAATGAAAAGCTATAATTAGCAAAATTCTTATGTCTGTGTCAAGATTGACATCTAAGGTGCCTTTTATCAAAAGTACTCGGTCCTTCCAAATGGATGTTTTTTTCTGAGCAGTCACAACCTGCCAAAAATTAGTGTTTCCCAAGATACCAAACCCAATAATTCAATCAAACTAAAACAAATTCTATTTGTGCTATCTTTCTATATCTCTCTCCATGTACACCAACATACACATAAACAACCTGGTGGGTTTCTAATAATAAGAGCCAACATTGGATACTAATTTTAGACCAGTTCGATTGTGTTATGATTCTTTAAAACTAGTTTAGTTATTACAATTTCAAATGTGAACCAAAATTTCTTCCCATACCGCAACCTTTACCTTCTAAGCGTTACACACGTTTAGTTAAGGCAATGGTGTTATCACGTAATTTTTCCTCTCGAAAACTAAAGTATTTGTATTACATGATGATTGTGAATGAGACAGCCTTGGGAAGCTTCCCCAGTGGATACACAGATGACTTCCCAGTTAACATTATTGGAACGCCGGGAGGGATGGTTAGTAGAGACAAGAAAACGCCTCAATGGAAGGTTTGATAAGGTATTCCTATAACTTGTTAGACATCATTGAATTTGGAAATTATTGTTTAGAGTTCATGTTTGAATCTAAATTCAAAACTTGAACAAATTTTTGAATTTAACTAAATGCCTTGTTATCATCAATTTAACTAGGTGTTTTCATTTTGATGATATGAATCTTTGCATATGTATGCTTTTTTTCTTAATTAGTAAAATTTGGGTTGTTAGCAAAAAATTGGTTATACAAGGCTGTTTAGGACAAGTTCAAGAGCTCCAAGGTATTACTCTCAAGATATATACTAATGATTCAAAACAATGTAGCCCGGAAGAGATGATCTATATCTATACAATTCTGACCAAGGCAACTAGATTCTTCTCACACCTTGATGCTTAGGAAATACCCCTATCAATACTAGGGGGGATTCACTTCATAGCCCATTCTTGTGCACTTCGAGTGAGAAACTTGAAAGTACTTCCAAAGAGAATCAAATCATATCCACTTTGGCTTGCAAATCTCTCATCTATGTGCTCTTTTCTCTCTTCGCTCTTTGCCAATTTAATATCTATATATCATCAGCTAAATTTTTATTTTCATAGTTTTGTATAATGATCATAGGTGGAAATCATGCAAAAGTAATTTGTCTTAGAGATAGAATTGTTAGTATTTGATGTGCAATCTCGTTGTGGCCGGACTTTTGTTGTTAGTACTTTTTTTTTCATAAGGTAACATTTATTGATCAACATGTATATATATATATATATATATATATATAT
>CM042196.1:22401544-22416241 GCA_023539305.1 Ilex asprella
ATTATCATATATATATTTATATATATATATATATATATATATATGATGTCAAGAGATGAGGGATGTGAGCAACAAAATCCCACTCCCTCGTGTTATCTTCTTGTCACAGCATTTCGAGTCTTACCATATAGTTGTGCGTTGTAGTCATATTAATATTTACAAATTTATGTTGTTGCAAAACAGTTCATACCATATTAGATCAATATTTAAAAATAAAAAATTCCTCTTTTCTTTTTCCAATACTAGCTACTTGAGTTCTTCGTGTTTAACACTCCAGATCATGCCATTTTTGAATTCTTTGTCATATTGAGTTTATGTCATGTTCGTGGTATTGGGCAATACTGTTATCTATAAGAAATATTGCATTGAACTCTTTTTCCTTGCTCGTACATTAACATATGCTTCTCCAATTTTGCTTTATTACAAGAATGTTTCATCTTTAAGTATTGACGTTAGCTACAAACATATGATATTTTTCAACTATGCGCAGTTTTATTACCATGAAAAATCCAACAAGATGTTTCGATCTTTTGCTGAAGTAGAGAGGTTCATTAAAAATGGTCAATATCCTCAAAGAAAACAACATTCAGAGGACCAAAAACCACAAGATCAAAGCACTTCGGTGAGTTAATTAAGAACTTGATTACAGATACATTCGACTGATTAAACAAATGATAGTTAGCTTTTATTCTCTTTGATAATAAGATACATTTTTACGTTGGTTAATTTGCAGGCATTTCAGCCATTAGGATCTGAGGTCTCACCAAATATCCCATTGAAAAGAAAGACAGAAACGTCGAGTTTTGATGGCTGCAGTACAATACTCAAAGGGAATGACTTTTCTGCATCTTCCTCCTCCTCCAAGCAACCCATGGAGACCATTGCGGAGCTCTTGGTTGGTGCATACGATAACCTACTAAATTTTTTTAGTGAAAAGAAGGACACCAAGAGCTCAATACCTGAAATAATTTGTGAAGAACAAGATGACCAAATGATTCAAAATATGATCAAGGAACTTTTGGATGAGGGAAATAATTTTTCCCTCATCAATGAGGAACCCATGGCACCACAAGGTACTTGAAAGTCTTTGCTTCTTTTACATGACATTCAATATTTTCTATTTTTAACATTAACAAATACACGAACTTTATTATATATCTAGATTTTCTTCCTTTAATTTCAATGGTTCTCAATGCATTGCAAAAAATAAAGAAAAGGAAGGAACGCCCAAGTGAAGGAAGAGGGAAAAGCTGTGAAGGGCTTCATGAGATCATTTTGAAGTTTCTGTATGAAAACTCTATCAGGGAGAAAGATTGAAATATGTTTGTGCTTTATTTTGGAAAGAGGATTAAAATGTTATGTGGTCCTTTTAATTTTTCAACTCCATTTAACTGGAAAAATAACTATTTCATTAGCTCAAATATTTGTTACAGGACGTCACAATTTTTTTGGTAAGTAAATTTTATTTTTGAGAAATACAAAAACGCTCAAAACATGCTCACAATTACATGTGCAGCAAACTTGCATGCATGTCTCTCTTGCTCTGGCGCGCACTCTATCTCTTTATCTCTCGCTCATATTTTTCATTTTTAAATGTAAACCCTACATGGATGGTGGGGATGAATTGGATTAGTCCCATGTTTTTATTGATATGGTCATAGGAAGTAAGAAGGGGAAGTGAAAACCTTAACGGGAAAATCAACCAAAATTCATATCATGTTAATGGTTTGGCAATTCAATTTTAAATTTTTTTCCTATAGAAAGAAAAAATCTCAAAAATTTTCAAGTTTGTCTAACAAAACAATACCGTTTGTATGGAAAAAGATGAGAGACGACATGCATTATTTAATCAAACTTAAATGTGTCTAACCACGTGCACCCACTTTGGTAAAAAAAACCTTCCAAAATTATTGAGTTAGCCCCTATAAAGTGATTAATTTTTCTAATAATGGCTCCTAATTTTATGTAGTAATTCTAAACTCTAGTTCATCACTTCTCACAACGATTCGGTTTCTTGCCCAATTGTGCTTCATGTTCTGCCTGGTACAACATGCCCATGAATGTGCTAGGCCTTGGGCACATCACGGCCCACGGGCAAGATGCAGTCCATGCTTTTGTCTGGTTTGTGCAAGTGTCGTACTTATATCGTGCACGTGTCGTGCTCGTGCTCGATTGTGTCTGTTTTGTGCAGTTCTTGTCCCTATGATGTGTCATTCTCATGTCTAAGTCATATTGTGTTTATACTTGGCCGTGTCTAGGGCAATAAAATAGAAATCTAATAAACCTATATTCCAAAAATACCCCATTAGGAGGGGTAATTTTATCAATTAGGGGCAAATAGAAAAATTTGCTAATTTTTAGAAGACATCACAACTTGGTGACTAAAGATATATTTTTTGTAGCAACATTTTTAGCCACAAAAATCTTGACACTAGGAAATGCAATTTTGGTATAGCAAAAAATGTGCTCATACAAATCCAAGTTTTTAACACTATTCTGCATTCAAGCCTGGCCAACAGCAAATGGAATTCTTATCCCAAAGCCTGCAAAAATGATCCAAAATGCAAAACCTAACTCTAGGATTATGCTCTCCAATATATTTTCTCGTCAGTTTACTTCTTAATGGATCACCTATTATGCATTCAAGTGTAACTTATTATATGTAAGTATGTCCTATACTCATTAATGGTGCATAGAGAATCAAATCATATCCACTTTTGGCTTGCGAATCTCACATCAATATGCCATTTACTCTCAACCCGTGTCGAGAATTTATCCCCCCCCCCTTTCTCTCTTCCCTCTTTTACCAAAAATATTAATAACTATCATCAGCTAAATTTTTACTTTCATAGTTTTGTGTAATAATCATAGGTGGAAATCATGCAGAAGTAATTTGTCCTAGAGGTAGAATTGTTAGTACCTTTTTCCCGAAGGTAACATTTATTGATCAACATGTATATATATCATGATGTACAAGAGTGATGTCAATACTTCCACTATTGTAAAAAAAAAAAAAACCTTCCAAAATCATTGAGTTTGCCTCGATAAAGTGATTCATTTTTTCAATAATGGCCCCTAATTTTATGTTGTAATTCTAAACTCTAATTCATCACTTCTCGCGATGATTCAATTTCTTGTAGCCTAATCGTGCTTCATCTCATGCCTGGTACAACATGCCCATGAATGTGCTTGGCCTTGGGCAAGATGCAGCTCATGCTTTTGCCAGGTTCATGCAAGTGTCGTACCTAAACTGTGCTTGTGCTCATGCTCGTGTTTGTTTTGTGTAGTTCTTGTGCCTATATGATGTGTCATTCTCATGCCTAAGTCATGTCATGTTTATACTGGGATGTACAAAGAGATATTTAATACACCTAAATTCTAGAAATACGACGTTAGGAGGATTAATTTTGTCAAGTTGGGGCAAATAGCAAAATTTGCCAAATTTTAGAAGACAACACAACTTTGGGATATATTAAAGATATATCTTTTGTAGCAAAATTTTTAGCCACAATCAAAATCCCTACTCTAGAAATACAATTTTTGTATCTAAGGTGACCAAAAGCCTCACTGAAAAGGAAGACAGAAATTTCAAGTTTGGATGGTGGCAATAGAATCCTCAAAAGGAATGACTTTTCAGCATGGTTCTCCTCCTCCCAGCAACCAATGGAGACCATTGAGGAGCACTTGGCTGAAGCATGCGATAATCTACTAAATTTTTTTAGTGAATAGAAGGACAACAAAAGCTCAGTACCCGAAATAATTTGCGAAGAACAAGATGACCAAATGATTCAAAATATGATCGAGGAACTTCTGGACGAGGAAAATAATTTTTCCCTTGTCAATGAAGAACCCATGACACTACAAGTTACACTTGAAAGTCTTTGCTTCTTTCACATAAGATTATGTTGGGATTCGTGTGTACGATGAACAATCAATGAAACAAAATAATATAAGAAAAACACAAAAATTTATGTCTCTGGTACAAATGCCATGAATGTGCAAGGCAAGATGCAATCCATGCATTTGCCTGGTTCGTGCAAGTTTCATACCAAAACCGTGCTCATGCTCAAGGACTTTTGCCTGGTTGGTGCAAGTTTCGTACCTAAACCGTGCTCGTTCTCGTGCCTAATCAGGCCTGTCTTGTGCAATTCTCATGCCTGTGATGTGTCATTCTATTGCCTAATAGGAGCATATCCAATAGACTCTCTATTCCTACTCGATTTTTTATTAACTTTTAAAATTTCTTCTCTAATTGACTCTTTATTTAGACTTTCTAAAAATGAAGAGTCAATTTGACTCTCTATATTTGGAGATTCAAACTCATTCTCTACTCTATTTTCTTGGAACAGAAAAATAATATATTTGTCTTTCATCCAAGACATTTAGAATAAATGTTTCTCATTTAAAATAATGGAGGGAAAATAGGAGGCAAGTCAAATTATTACCAAAAAGGACAAAATATAAAATGATATAATAATAGAAGATATATATTTTGTAGTAATATTTTTAGCCACAATCAAAATCGTGACACTAGAAATCTAATTTAGGTAAATATATTTAGCCAACGGCAAATGGAGTTCCCATCTAAAAGGCTGCAAAAATTAAAGAAATTATGATTTGGACTTAAAATACTGATTTAATTTTCTGACATGATTAATCACAACTATTAAATAGATAGTGGATTCTAATATACTAGGATTCACAATTAAATTAATGACAGTGATTGATCAAATCAACAAATCAAGTCAATATTTTAAGTCTACGTAAGATTGCTCAAAAATTAATTCCTTTTGTCAAATGCTAGCCAAAATGCAAAACCTTACTCCAAGATTATGCTCTTCAATATATTTTCTCATCAATTTATTTTTTGATGAATCACCTACTATAAATTCAAGTATAACTCATTGTATATAAGTATATATCATACTCATTAATGACGAATGACCTATCAAGCAATAAAGTGAAGCGAAAATATGTGGACTGAGATTTGACTCTTTCTTTCCTCTTGTATTTTGTATTTTTCATTTTCTTTCATTTAGGGTTTAACGTAGACACAGAGTGGGATATTGTGCCCAATGTTACGAGTAAATATTAGGTGTAACAGTGACACTACGCCATCCATATCACATGATATCACCAACCAATTATAAAACAACTAATAAGATTGACGAATTCCACTATTCCAACATGACAGATATTAGATAAGGAGGTTATTGGTAGTTATTAAAACAGTATACCCACTAAGTCCACTTAGTATTCTATCAATGGTTGGTGATACCACTTGATATTAATGACGTGATGTCACCATTACATCCAATATTTTCTTGTTACGGGTAAATATTAGGTGTAACAGTGGAGAAAAAATTCATTACAACAGTGACACCATGCCATCACCATCACATAGTGCCACAATTCAATTAGAAGACAACAAATAGATAAAATGGATACCACTAATCTTGTGTTACTGATTGGATGTAGTGGTTACTCGTAATTATGAAAATAATGAGATTCACTTTATCTATTTCTAATTTTTTAATTGGATGATGACACCACGTGACAGTGATGACTTAGCATTGGATTGAATATTTACTAACCCAACACGTAGAACTACCTAATTAATAACAAACCATACATTTCATTCTCCTCAATTTTCTTTGACTTAATCCATAGCAATGTGGAGAGCCTCAAATCTGATACCAAGCAAATAAGGCTAAGTTCATGAGCACAAATTCTTTCCACCAAATAACAGAAAAATGAGCAGAGTTTACAAGTGTTTAGTGGGAAAAAGCAAAGCTATATAAACGAGTCATACATGAATTAAGCAAATATTGACACAACACCTGACCCATTAAAATCCCCATGTATTATTATTTTTTCAATGCTTTAGCAGGGAATATGTCCCTGAATAAACACTACCATTCAACTCCAACCCCACTCTGTTTTTGCTTATCTTAGTGCTCATTCCCCTCAACTTGGTAGTTTCTAACAATTATTTTATGACCCACTCTTGCTTGCCACTGGCAACTTGTGTCCAAGCCTGTGCGTTCACAGCAGTACATTAGCAAACGGACTATTATGAATCGTTTCTTGCCAAGTCTAAAGACAACTGGATGACAAAAACCAGAAACAAACAATGCAAAAAGCATCCCTACAGCTCCAATAATTCATTGTTCACTCAACTTCATAAGTCATACCTCCACCATATGACTGACAGTACCCAAAATACTGAATTTCAAATTAGCATATAAATCTAGTAAAGACAATATTACGACACCTGCATGCTGCTTAGATGCATTATGGTTCAGCTGATTCGGAAGTACTTACGAGAGTCCAAGTAGCTAGTGATAGTGGCAAATCGAAAACTTGGTGCCAATGCACACTCCCCATTGCCCAACTCCTCAAAATGTACCAACTCACCAGAAATTCCAACTCGGAGAATCAAAGAAAGAAGGCGCCATAACCTTTGATGTCATTCACCAAGAACAGGACTCTCAGGGCATCCAAAGCAGATGCAAAGCTATCTAGACTAGACAGCCGTTATAGTGTATTTATATAGATACAGCAAATGATCAAACAAAGAGAAGAGTTTCATAGCATTTAAACTTTAAAGGGATAGTAGCAGAGCAAATGAGCCAAAATAAAATCCAACCCAATGGAACATATTGCAGACCTTACCGGCCATTAGGCTCGGCAAACCTTGGTCAGCATCCCATCTGCTCAGGAAACGAAGTGAGACGTGAGTGCTTTGCAGCCCTTTGCTCGGCTAATTTCTGCTCCTTGGCTTCTGCATCCCCCCTCAATCCCGCCAACTGCTCCCTGCATTCAGCTCCAATCCTGTCCAATGTAGCCTTCTGCTCTTCTCTAAGAGCATTCACCTTTGCCTCTATCTCCTCCATTTTCTCTCTCCACCTGCATGCCTTCCCCGACTCCAGTTGCAGTTCTACCCTTGGTTAACGAGGGTCAAACTGGATAATGATTCCTTTCATGTAAAAGACGGTGTTTTATATTGACGTATACAAGTATGGTAGAGTGACAAAATCATCCATATCGAAGACTGATATAATCACCATATGCTAGAAATGCTATTGGGGAAAAACCAAAATTATATGGATGCAGGTTGATGTGGTTGATTTTTATGTGATCGAGCATACACCTTTAACAAAGCAAAATGACAAAAAGGATTCATGTACCATCCTCCACAAATCAAGACAAGGCTTTGGTGTTTAGTTTGGTATTATATTTACCAGAGAGGGACAAACAGATTGCTACTAAACCTATACTTCATATGTGTTGCTAGTGAACACTTACAAATAGATTTTTAGTTACTTCACCTGCATGAGGCGAGAAACAGGGGCATTGAGTAGTATACTTGATGAAACAGTCATCAACAATGCACTTGAGGAACAGCATGTCTTTTTCTCTTCTACACACTAATTTGGACAATTATATTTTAGGTCTTACCACAAGCACATGCCTTTAAATTACATAAAATTATCTTTGAGTTTATTAGTCCTTATCCAATTCATTCAAATATGCATGTCATTTCAGTCCATTTTTTAGGCAGCAGAACTATCTAAACAGTTGGTATAATACGATGTTTCATTACAAAGAGTCTTAATCAACTCCATCTATTCTTGACTTCAATAATTGTTTTTCCAAGCTCGTAGTGTTAAAAATTAGGTCCAAACTTGAACTTCGACGATTTTGCCATAACTAGTGCGGTTGAAATGATAAAGCACTTACCAACGAGCGTTAGATCAGTTGGTGGAATTTATTAGAAAATATTGATGAACTTGCGTTGTCAACGTGCCACCAAAATGTTTATAACTGGTATTTATAACTGTATATGATTAGTCCAAGACATTGTTTTTATATATATAGCCCACTTGAAAATCTCATTGATTGAAAGTCATTAATTCTTGTATGTTAGTAACAAATAAATCCTTGTAAGCAAGTGACTACTCATAGACAGAGAGATCCTTTCTGTCCGAGTGCTTATTAGGACTGCCTCAGGCATGTTTATACTAAAACTCATCTTACACATGGTGTGTTGTAACTTTTACAGCATGTTACCATATATGTCATAAATTCTTAAACTTGATAATGTTACCAAAAAAAGTACACTTAATTAGATAGGTAGCTTGATTTTTATACAATTCTATTTCTTTTTCTTCTTTTAATGTATATATAGTATATTAGATATTAATATAGAGAGATTTACATGGTATATTAGATATTAGTTTGTTATTTAAATATAAATATATATAATGGTAGTTTAAATTTATAATACAAAAGGACATATTAGCCTTTATAGTTTTTTATAAAGGTAAAATAGTAAATTAAAAGTTTTTTATGTTAAGGTACATCTATTAGTAGTATAAATATATATATATATATAATAAACTTTAAAATTGAGATATATGTACATCTCTTCCCTAACACACGATCAAAATGAAGAAAAGACAAGGGATTACAATAGGAATAAGCCATTCAAAGCTTACCCGCAGATTAAGAATCTACCATTTAAATGGAATTCATTAAAAGACATTAATGAACTAGCGTCGTGCGAGTCTTAATTTTTATAACTAATATTTGTAACAGTATATGATCACTCCAAGACCTTGTTTTTCTATACCACTTGATAACCTCGTTGATTGGAAGCCATTAATTCGTGTTTGTTGATAACAAATAAATTACTGTAAGTTTAACAATTATTATTAATGTTTAAAAAAAATTATTCAATTGTGAACTGTTGACATGGAATTTCGTTATAATTGTACCAAAAAAGTAGTCTTGAATTTGCTCCACCAAAAATAAGTTTCTAACGACTAGTTATTTAATCAATGGATCTTTGGTCTAATAGTACTCTTTGTCTTGTAAATGTTTTGTCTTTTTGAGGTCAATGGTTCAAGTCTCCCTCCCTTTCCCCCTCTCCCCCCCAAAAAA
This sequence comes from Ilex asprella, assembly GCA_023539305.1. NCBI lineage: Eukaryota > Viridiplantae > Streptophyta > Magnoliopsida > Aquifoliales > Aquifoliaceae > Ilex > Ilex asprella. Next base: position 22,410,491 of record CM042196.1, read on the forward strand.
AATATTATAAAAAAAAATAACGACTAGTTATTTATTAGCAATAACATACGTACAACGAATAGATACTTATAACGGTTTATGATCAATCAATGAACTCGTGCTGTCAAAATTATGAGTAAAACGGATAGATGCTTATAACAATCTATGACACCTACACCTTATTCAAAATTTGGAAAAGTAGAACATATCATTTAACGTATACCAAAAAAAGGTATCAATTAATTTACACCCCCAAGAACAAGTATATAAAAATAAATACTTATGACGTTCTATGATAAGTAAAGACATTTTTTTTACAGCCAACGAAACCCTAATTTACATAATTTCATTAGTTCCTCTAATTTTAATAATGATTATAAATAAATAGATACTAGAATGAAAGAAACCATTCAAAGCCTGCCTTGAGTTCAAAATTCCTACTATTTATTGAGATTGAATATTGTTTACGTCATATCAAAAAACTCCTTATAATTAGTGTTGCCATAAATAAGTCCATGACGGCATCATATCTAAGGACCATGCAAAAGGCAAAGTTGTAAAGTTAAAACTTTACATGAAAGATAGCTCGTCTCATAAAAAAGTTACTAATTTTCCTCATAAGAAAAGGTCTTTAGTTTTCTGTCTAATTCAATTTTGATAGCAGCAGCTCCTGGGATTATGCGATTGTCTCAACACAGGTATTTAGTCAAAAGGCTGGAATAAGTCCCAATGAAAAAAATATGCTTGATTCAAGTGTTGCTTCAACGATCCATTACCTCAAAAAGAATAATCAACTAAGAAATAATAATAAATGACAGGTGCTACAATATATGGAAAGTACCTGATGGGTATTTATCCCATCATCAATGGCTCTAGTCATCCTATCCATAACATTCATATTACCCATAAAACAATAGTTGACACAAGGTCACCACCAGATTCATTTTTTACCAAGGTAACCCAAGCGATATAAACATTTACAAAATAACATAATAGATGAAAGAAGAAAAAAAATAGAACTTTGAAAAACAAGCAAGCTATTTATTTGTACCATGACACCACCTTTTTTGCACACAGTGATAGAATCAACATGTCCAAAGTGCTCTTGGTTTGGTTGGTCAAGCTTTAACAATAGCGGCGATGGAAAAAATAAATACATTAGAAGATGAAAGGATTTTTTTACTAACTACATGAAGTACTTTATCATTTTTTTTTTGTTAGACCATCCGGTATCCGAAAGCTACTTTGAGCTCCGACTAATCTGGATCCGAGCCGGGTAGGACCACAAGGGCAACAAAGCTCTCCCTACCGAGCGCAGCTGCGTTCCCAAGACTCGAACTCGAGACCTTGGTTAAGCTAGAACAGATTGCAGATTTGTCATTAGAGGGCTAGCTCTGAATGGCTTATTGCCATTGTAAATCCCTTGTATTTTTCTTCATTTTGATCATGTGTTGTGCAAGAGATATGCATATATCTCAATTTTAGAGTTTACTTTACATACATGAAAAGAAGAAAAATAAATAGAATTCTATAAAAATCAAGTTACCTATCTAAGAATACTTTTTCTAGTAACATAATCAAGTCTAAGAATTGATGGCACATATGGTAATTAACATGCTTTAAAACTTACAAAACACCGTGTCTAAGATTGGTTTTAGCAGAATAAACGATAGAATTTGACATTATCTCTCTCTCTAGAGGATAAGATTATGACAATATGAAATAGTTAAACCCCCATTAATTCCATCCCCTAAAATCTTACTATGCAAATATGTCGCTCACCTAGATTCAAGGGTATAACAGTTTCAAAATCAGTCTTTTCCAACCCTTTTCAGTCTTAGCCTTCATCCATATATAAACCTGCCTGAGGCAGTCCTGATAAGCACTCCGACGATGGAACTCTCTCTCTCTCCCCCCCCCCCTCTCTAAGTAGTCACTTTCATTTTGGTTCTCTTCTATATAAATTTATTTTTGCCCAAGAAATGGCATCTTCTTCGAATGAAAGCTCCCAAAGTTTAACTGGGTTGGAGATACAACCCTCTGTTCCTGGTCATGAATCAAATTATGACGCCCCTAAAATCAAAGGTCTTTTGTCAACCCGTTAATAACCTATCAACCTATGAAATTACCCTTGAATGTCGCACAACCCAACACTACGACACAACATCCCCTTTACCGGGATCACAACAATACAAAATTTGGATAGAGTCTCCCTTGTATTAGGAACTCCCAAACCCGTAACATGTATATCATTTAATCACATAATCCATCCAAGGTCTAATATGCATCAATTTACTCTCATTTATTGTCCATTTATACCATTTGAACAAAAGAACCCAAGACTCAAAGGCTTAGCAAAAAACATTTCAAATTTTGAGATTTTAATAAAACCGACTGGTAGAAGATATACAAGTTCTACCGGTAGGAAAAGCCTGCTGAAAAAGTTCTACCAGTAGAAAAGCTTAGCGTTCTATCGGTAGGTCTTACCAGTTTTCCCCCGTTTCGAACTTTTTTCAATTCCAATCCATTACAACCCTTTACAACATCAACCCAAACTCATAGTTTTTTAAGCAAAATATAATTCATATGAGTTCACTTTACAATCATTTACAATATTACATGTCCAAAACTAAATAACATAGTTTTTTACAAAACATGTTTCAAAAGTCACATCTCGGCTTTTCTTCAACAGTGAAGACCCGATTGAGAGCCGTACACCGACGCTTGTCCCACACCTGAAATGTTGTCCCCATAAATGGTGAGTCACGCTCAATAGGGTGTCTCTTAAATAGGCTACTCCCCAACCTAGATGCATATGAAATATTCACATGCAATTCACAAGCAACAATCACTTCATTCACGAATATACAATTCAGCAATGGAATCCTCTATGTCATGTCATGATATGAGATGATACTCATACATGCAACTCAACCAGAGCCTCTATCAACTCCCTTAACACATGCAACGACATGCGTATGAATTTGGGCAATTCAAGCTCCCACCATTGATGTTACACATTCAATGACCATTATAAATCTCTAGTCTTTCTTGAAGTAGGTATTTATGGACTCACACCAACTGCCACCCAACCGACACGGCATTAATGGACTTCTACCAACGGCTATGCGTACGCCGACACACTTTATGGACTCTACACCAATGGAGTGCGTATCCAATCACCGGTCTTTGCACCCGAGGGACATTCTAGCTCTTCTTGCTAACATCGACCTTATTTTTAATGCAAATTGTGCAACTCAGTCGAACCATCGACCTAACTAGACCAAGCCCACACATTATCCATCAAGAATGGTGTTTGATCAAACCATGCACACACACCCACACTCATGTCAATGCCCACAAATGTGATGTTATCCATACATATGCAATGTAAATGTACAATTGCATTTCGTATCATTATGCAACTAAGATCTCAATTGCAATTTCACATCATATTTCATATGACATGTGCACATAACGAACAATATTTTATCACATTCAACATTCGCAATTGTCAATTATATCAAGCAATACTATTGGGACATAATTTATGGACATAATTTGGGAACATAATGAGTTGTTACCAATGAAATGTTAGTGAAATATATTTAATGATGGGTCTCATTGTAGCATTAAATGAATTCATTATAATTTCATTGGTGGTAACTTATTATGTCCCCAAATTATGTCACAATAGCATTAGTGCAATTATATCATAAGCATATAATTACAATTTACAACATCCTCCAATCATGTTATTCTAATTTCATTAAAACAACATACTTCAATCATCCAATGCATTTTATCAAACACTCACATATACCACATATCTCAAGTAATCACATCCAATAATTTCTACATACCTAATTCAAGGTAGAATTGATTTTACTCATTTATATACCTACTTTCCACATTTTAACTATCATAAGTAAGTGTCACACAAGAGATTACACTTCTAACACCCTACCCATTCCATATAACAACCCTAAGTTGGAAATAAATCTAATTAGAAAAAAATCCTACCTCTTGAAACTTAAAAACAAGTTGTAGAAACCTTCACACAAACCAAGCTCAAACTTTGATTTTTCCCAAAAACCCGTTTTTGAATCTTTGGTGAAATCTGCAATTTTTGGTACGTGGTTGTAGCCCCCGTCGGGTATATGAACTTTAATTCTTGACCCAAGTTGATTCAACCAAAGGAACGTCGTAGATCGTAGAGAGAAGTTGGAACTCTCTTTTTTTCCCTCTCTTCCCTCTCCAACATAAAAACTCGACTAAAATGGGGATAAAATCTGATTTTCAGATTTTCTCCCCTAATTATATCCCTTGGAATGCTTAGCCCTCGATGCGTCACACATCCTCCATTCTCGGGTCCGTTTTGTCCCAAAACGATTAAATTTCGTCCCGGTTCAAGTTAAAAATATTTTTATTTGAACTAGCTATAAATTATTTTTCAATTTTCAAAACTCAATTTCATGTCTCAGTTTTAGGTCACGCAAGACCCGATCACCATGTAAAATAAATGCGAAAAACACGACAGTCTCGAAATTCGACGAAAACTGACTAACAACTAAATTTCGTAAGAAGTGTTCAACGGTGAAGTCCATTTCGTCATCCGAGTTCTAGAAAAATTTAAGCTTTTAACTAGTACCGTAGTGACAAATTACCATTTTGCTATTTTTCAAAAAAATTCAAATTTATGTTCTCAAATGCCCAACAATTTCACAAGTCTCCAATTTATAAGCCAAATTCCCAAATTTATCATGTAACAATTTCAATAACTAAGTATGTAAAATACAAGAGATCACAACAACATCATTTTATTTTTCAATATGAAACACTAAGGTTTTGAAATCAAGGGTAAATCAAAATTTAGAAAAGAAAGTTTATCTCTCATGGAAACTAGGGTTTAATGGTTGGCCCACCATTTCTATTGTCTAAAGCATGTTAATATTCATGAGGATATCAAGAATCAATGATTTATAGCATACATATAAAATTTAGAGTGTAAAGAATACATATAAGTAAACCTAACCTCAATGTAAGAGAAAGAGAAGAAATCCCCTACTTGAATCCAAGAGTTTTAAGCTAACCCAAGCTCCAAAGATCTTCTTCTTGTCTTCTCTTAGAGTTCCAAGAGGTGTGGGTAAAGGTGTAGTAAATGTGTAGAAGAAGAGAGGAGAAGAATGGTGTTCTTGAGAAATTTCGGTTTTGATTTCTATAAGGTGTGAAGCTATCTTGATCTTGGTGTTTTTCCCTTTCTTTATCTCCTCCTAGGGCTCTAGGATGTTTGTGATGAGAATGAGATGAAGAATGGGGCAAATAGGGCTTGAAATGGGGTTTTAAAACCCAAATTCTGACTTTTTAACTATTCGGAAGGCTCCAGAGAAGCGATACCGGTACTGGGTACCGGTACCATTTAGCTAATGGTTTCGGGGTACCGGTACCATATGGTACCGGTACCGAAGACCAGTACCATTTGACTACCTCGACTTCCAGTGCAGTTTTGACCTCTTTAGAGGTCGAATTGGAAACTTTTCATTAGGGACACTTTTGTAGCCCTTGATGTTTACTTTCTACTGTCAAAATTTCAGATCAATTGGATATAAAGATAAAAATTTATGGCCAAAATACTAAGAGGTGTCCAAAATATTTTCTACTCGAAACTTACGAAATTTGTGTTTTTATTCCGGAGTACTTCCAAGCTTCCAATGCACCTCATATTACCTCTCCCAAGGTTTTTCGACCTTCCGGATTCAATGGAAACATTAT
>CM042196.1:22416341-22430523 GCA_023539305.1 Ilex asprella
ACCTCTCCCAAGGTTTTTCGACCTTCCGGATTCAATGGAAACATTATTTTGACCTAAAAAAATTTAGAAACTTAACTAATAACTAATTCCAATCTCAAACGTCTTTGAAACTTAAACTTTTCAAATCCATTTGTCTCCCAATTATTCATTTCTAATGTTTTAACCTATGTGATTCATTCTTACATCATTATACATATCCTCATTTTCACAACAATTATCTACCATATAACTATATACATATATAAAAGAAAATACGGGGTGTTACAATACTAATTTTAGACCAGTTCGATGGTGTTGTGATTCTTTAAAACTAGTTCAGTTATTGTAATTTCAAATGTGATCTACATGCGTTATTTAATCAAACTTTTCTTGCCCATCTAGTTATTTAATTGTTAGTATTAGATGGGCAATCTCACTGTGGCCTGGCTTTTGATGTTAGTACTTTTTTTTCATTAGGTAACATTTATTGATCAACATGTATATATATATATGATGTCAATACTTCCACTATATTATATGGTTGTCATTTATAACTTTCTCAATGATTTTACTTCATCCAACTTCTGCATTTTATTTGTTAGAAGTTATAAAAGTTGATGGAAATAGTTGAGATTGTGATTTTGTTTGTTTGAATTTAGGTGCAACATGAAATGAGATAACAAATCTTTGTCCCATGAGATGGGGGATGTGAGCAACAAAATCCCACTCTTGTGCATGCCAGTGCCAAACTCCTCTAGATATACTAGTGATGTCAATGGAGTCACTTTCGTGTTATCTTATTGTTGTAGCATTTCTAGTCTTACCAATTGGTTGGGCATCATATTCAGATCAATATTAGTTTCAACGTTTAAAAATTTATGTAGTTGCAAAACAATTCATACCATATTAGGTCAATATTTAAAAATGAAAAATACTCATTTTTTTTCCAATACTAGCTACTTGAATTCTCTGTGTTTAACACTCCGGGTCGTGCCAGTTTTTGAATTTTTTGTCATATTGGGTTTATGTCATTTTTGTGGTATTGGACAATACTGTTATCTCTAAGAAATATTGCATTGAACACTTTTTGCTTGCTCATACATTAACATATGCTTCTCTACTTTTTCTTTGTTATGAGAATGATTCATCTTTGAGTATAGACATTAGCTACACATATAAGATATTTTTCAACCGTGCGCTATTTTATTACAATGAAAATTGCAAAAAGGTGTTCCCATCTTTTGCCGAGGTAGAGAAGTTCATTAAAAACGGTTACTGTCCGCAAAGAAAACAATATTCAGATGACCAAAAACCACAAGATCAAAGCACTTCGGTGAGTTAATTAATAATTTCATTACAGATATATTCGACCACTTCATCAAATGATAGTTAGCTTCTCTTTTTTTTATATTAACAAACATTTTTAACATTGGTTGATCTGCAGACATTTAAGCTATTGGGATCTGAGGTCTCACCAAATGTCTCATTGAAAAGGAAGACAAAAACTTCAAGTTTTTATGGCAGCAGTACAATCCTCAAAGGGAATGGCTCTTCTGCATCTTCCTCCTCCTCCAAGCAACCAATGGAGACCATTTTTGAGCTCTTGGCAGGTGCATACAATAACATACTAAATTTTTTTAGTGAAAAGAAGGACACCAAAAGCTCAGTACCCAAAATAATTTGCAAAGAACAAGATGACCAAATGATTCAAAATATGATCAAGGAACTTCTGGATGATGAAAATAATTTTTCCCTTGACGATGAGGAACCCATGCACCACAAGGAACTTGAAAGTCTTTGCTTCTTTCGCATAAGATTCAATATTTTCTATTTTTAACATTAAAAAATCCATGGACTTTCTAATATACCTGGCTTCTCTTCCTTTAATTTCAATGGTTCTCAATGCTTGCAGAAAATAAAGAAGAGGAAGGAAGGAAGAGGGAAGAATGGTGAAGGGTTTCATGAGATTTTGAAGTTTCTATCTAAAAAGCTATCAGAGAGAGAGATTGAAATATGTTTTTGCTTTATTTTGGAAAGTGGATTAAATATTTTGTGGTCCTTTTAATGTTTGAACTCCATTTAACTGGAAAAACTATTTCAATTGATCAAATATTTTTTATAGGACGTCACAATTTTTTTGGTAAGTAAATAAATTTTATTTTTGAGAAATACAAAAATGCTCAAAACGTGCTCGCGATTGTGTGTGCAAGAAACTTGCATGCATGTCTCCTCACTCTGGCGTGCACTCCCTTTCTCTCTCCCTCATATCAACCAAAATTCATGTGTCATGTTAATGGTTTTGCAGTTTGATTTTAAATTTTTTCCTATAGACCGAAAAATTTTCTAAAATTTTCAAGTTAGTCTAACAAAACAATACTATTTGTATGGAAAAAGACGAGAGACGATAAAATATAACAAAATAGTATGGGCAAGAAAAGTTTGTTAACTTGTTACATGCGTTATTTAATCAAACTTAAATGTGTCTAACCACGTACGCCCACTATTGAAGAAAAAAAAAAGCCTTCCAAAATTATTGAGTTAGCCCCTATAAAATGATTAATTTTTTCAATAATGGCCCCTAAATTTATGTAATAATTCTAAACTCTAGTTCATCACTTCTCGCGACGATTCGGTTTCTTGCCTAATTGTGCTTCATGTTGTGCCTGTTACAACATGCCCATGAATGTGGCCTTGGACACATCACGACCCATGGATAAGATGCAGTCCATGCTTTTGCCTAGTTCGTGCAAGTGTCGTAGCTAAACTGTGCAAGTGTCATGCTCGTGCTCGATCGTGTCTGTTTTGTGCAGTTTTTGTGCCTATGATGTGTCATTCTCATGCCTAAGTCATATCGTATTTATACTAGTCAGTGTCTAGGGCAATAAAAGAGAAATCTAATAAACCTAAATTCCAAAAATACCCCGCTAGGAGGAGTAATTTTATCAATTATGGGCAAATAGCAAAATTTGCTAATTTTTAGAAGACATCACAACTTGATGACTAAAGATATATCTTTTGTAACAACATTTTTAGTTACAAAAATCCAAACACTAGAAATGCACTTGTGGTACAGCAAAAAAAGTTCTCATACAAATCCAAGTTTTTAACAATGTTCTACATTCAAGTCTGGTCCAACAGCAAATGGAATTCCTATATAAAAGGTTGCAAAAATTATTTCTTTTTTTCAAATGCCAACCAAAATGCTAAACCTAACTCTAGGATTGGTCTCCAATATTTTCTCGTCAATTTACTTCTTGATGGATCACCTATTATGCATTCAAGAGTTACTCATTATATATAAGTACGTCCTATACTCATTAATGGTGCATAGAGAATCAAATTATATCCACTTTTGGCTTGTGAATCTCTTATCCATGTGCTCTTTACTCTCAACCTCGTGTCAAAATTTTATTCCCCCTTTCTCTCTTCCCTCTTTACCAAAAATATTAATAACTATCATCTGCTAAATTTTTACTTTCATAGTTTTGTGCAATGATCATAGGTGGAAATCATGCAAAAGTAATTTGTCTTAGAGGTAGAATTGTTAGTACTTTTTTTCCGAAGGCAGCATTTATTGATCAGCATGTATATATACCGTGACATACAAGAGTGATATCAATACTTCCACTATTGTAAAAACAAACCCTTCCAAAATTATTGAGTTAGCCTTGATAAAGTGATTCATTTTTTCAATAATGGCCCGTAATTGTGATGTCTTCTAAACTCTAATTTATCACTTCTTGCAACGATTTAGTTTCTTGTAGCCTAATTGTGCTTCATGTCATGCCTGGTACAACATGCTAATTGGCCTTGGGCAAGATGCAGTCCATGCTTTTGCCTGGTTCATGCAAGTGTCGTACCTAAACCGTGCTCGTGCTTATGTTCATGCTTGTATGTATTTTGTGTAGTTCAAGTGCCTGTATGATGTGTCATTCACATGTCTAAGTTATGTCGTGTTTATACTGAGCCGTGCAAAGAGAAATTTAATAAACCTAAATTCCAGAAATACCCTGTTAGGAGGGTTAATTTTGTCAATTTGGGGCTAATAGCAAAATTTGCCAATTTTTAGAAGACATCACAACTTTGTGATTAAAGATATATCTTTTGTAGCAACATTTTTAGCCACAATCAAAATCCCTACGCTAGAAATGCAATTTTTGTATTTAAGGTCTGACAAAAAGCCTTACTGAAAACGAAGACAGAAACTTCGAGTTTGGATGGCAGCAATAGAATCCTCAAAAGGAATGAATTTTCTGCATTTTCCTCCTTCTCCAAGCAACCAATGGAGACCCTTGAGGAGCTCTTGGCTGATGCATATGATAATCTACACACAAAAAATTAGTGAAAAGGACAACAATTGCACAAATACACGAAATAATTTGCGAATAACAAGATGACCAAATTATTCAAAATATGATCGAGGAAATTCTGGATGAGGAAAATAATTTTTTTCCTCGTCGATGAAGAACCCACGACACCACAAGGTACACTTGAAAGCCATTGCTTCTTTCACATGAGATTCTATTGTGATTCGTGTGTGCAACAATAATCAATGAAACAGAATAATAGAAGAAGAATATAAGAATTTACGTGTCTGGTACAAAATGCCATTAATGTGCCGCGCAAGATGCAGTCCATGTTTTTGCCTGGTTTGTGCATGTTTTGTACCTAAACCGTACTCATGCTCGGAGGCTTTTGCTTGGTTCATGCAAGTTTTGTACCTAAATTGTGCTCGTGCTCGGGGGCTTTTTGCCTAGTTCGTACCTAAATTGTGCTCATGCTCGTGCCTAATAGTGTCCATTTTGTGCAATTCTCATGCCTATGATGTGTCATTATATTGTCTAATAATAAGGGCATCTCCAATAGACGCTATATTCATACTCAATTCTCTATTATAGAGAGCATAAACTTTAAAATTTATTCTCTAATTGACTCTTTATTTAGACTCTCTAAAATAAAGAATCAGATTTGACTCTCTATATTTGGAGAGTGAAACTCACTCTGTACTCTACTTTGGAACAGAAAAATGATATTTTTGTCTTGAATAAATGTATGTCATTTAAAATAATAGAGGAAACATAGGAGGGAAGTCTAATTTATAACCAAAAAAGACAAAAACATAAAATGATAACAATGATAACAATGGAAAGTCATATTGGAATGGGTTGTAAAAATTCACTCTTTATTATAACTTTTACTAAAGATGCTCTCTGTTTTAAAAAAGATACTCTCTCAAATAGAGAGCACACTTGGAGATGTTCTAAGTCATGTTGTGCTTGTACTCGGTGTTCCTAGAACAATAAAAGAGAATTCAATAAACCTAATTTCCAAAAATACCCCATTATAAGGGGTACTTTTATAAATTAGGGGCAAATAACAAAAATTGCCAATTTTTAGAAAACGTCACGACTTGGTGACTAAAGATATATATTTTGCAGCAACATTTTTAGCCACAATCAAAATCATGACACTAGAAATCCAATTTAGGTAAACAATGTTCTGAATTCAAGTCTGCTCCAATAGCAAACAACGTTCCCATCTAAAAGGCTGCAAAAATAAAAGAAAATGTTATTTGTCCTTAAAATGTTGATTTAATTTGCCGACTTGATTAATTACAACCATTAAATAGGTAATATGTTCTAATATAATAGGATTCACAGCTAAATAAATGACAATGATTGATCAAATCATCAAATCAAATCAATATTTTAAGTCTATATAGCATTGCTCAGAAATTAACCCTTTTTCACAAATGCCGAACAAAATGCAAAACCTTACTCTAGGATTATGCTCTCCAATATATTTTCTTGTCAATTTACTTTTTGATGGATTAACTATTATACATTCAAGTGTAACTCTTGTATACAAGTATATATCATATTCATTAATAGCAAATGACCTATCAAGCAATAAATATGTCGAAGGAAATTTGACTCTTTCTTTCCTTTTGTATTTTGTATTTTTCATTTTTCTTCGTTTAGGGTTTAACGTAGACCCAAAAAGGGATACTGTGCCCAGTGTTACGAGTAAATATTTGGTATAATAGTGACATTACGTCATCAATGTCATGTGATGTCACCAACCATTATAAAACAACTAATAAAATTGATGAACCCCACTATTCTTACATGACAAATATTAGATAAGGTGATTATTGATAGTTATTAAAACAGTATACCCACTAAGTTCAATTAATATTCTATTAATTATTGATGACACCGCATGACATTGATGTCATGATATCACCGCTGCATCAAATATTTTCTAGTTATGAGTAAATATTAAGGTGTAAGGGCAGTGTAACCAATGCATTAACATTTGCAAAATTGCCCCCACAGAACTATCTAATTAATAACAACCATACATTTCATTCTCCCCCAATTTTCTTTGGCTTAATCCTTAGCAATGTCAAGAGCTTCAAATCTGATACCAAGAAAACAATGCTAACTTCATGAGCACAAATTCTTTCCACCAAAAAACAGAAAAATGAGCAGAGTTTACAAGTTTTTAGTAGGAAAAAGCAAAGCTATATAAAACGAGTCGTACATGAATTAAATAAATTTTGACACAACACCCGACCCATTAAAATCCCCATGTATTATTAGTATTATTATTTTTTCAATGCTTTAGAAGGGAGTATTTCCCTGAATAAACACTACCGTTCAATTCTAACCCAACTCTGTTTTTGCTTATCTTACTGCTCATTCCGCTCAACTCGGTAGATTCTAACTATTATTTTATGACCTACTCTTGCTTGCCACTACCAACTTGTGTCCAAGCCTAATGAATCGTTTCTTGCCAAATCTAAAGACAACTGGATGACAAAAACCAGAAACAAACAATGCAACAAGAATCCCTACAGCTCCAATAATTCATTGTTCACTCAACCTCATAAGTCATACCTCCACCATATGACTGACAGTTCCCAAAATACTGAATTTCAAATTAGCATATAAATTCTAGTAAAGACAATATTATGACGCCAGCAGGCTGCTTAGATGCATTATGGCAAATCGAAAACTTGGTGCCAATGCACGCTACCCATTGCTCAACTCCTCAAACTGTATCAACTTACCAGAAATTCCAACTCAGATAATCAAAGAAAGAAGGCGCCATAATATTTGATGTCATTCACCAAGAACAGAATTCTCAGGGCATCCAAAGCAGATGCAACGCTATCTAGACTAGACAGCTGTTATAGTGTATTTATATAGATACAGCAAATGATCAAACAAAGAAGAGTTTCATAGCATTTAAACTTTGAAGGGATATTAGCAGAGCAAAAGAGCCAAAATAAAATCCAACCCAATGGAACATATTGCAGACCTTACCGGCCATTAGGCTCGGCAAACCTTGGTCGGCATCCCATCTGCTCAAGAAACGAAGTGAGACGTGAGTGCTTTGCAGCCCATTGCTCGGCCAATTTCTGCTCTTTGGCTTCTGCATCCCCCCTCAATCCCGCTAACTGCTCCCTGTATTCAGCTTCGATTCTGTCCAATGTAGCCTTCTGCTCTTCTCTAAGAGCTTTCACCTTTGCCTCTATCTCTTCCATTTTCTCCCTCCTCCTGCATGCCTTCTCCGACTCCAGTTGCAATTCTACCCTTCTTAACCTCCAGGCTGCTTCTTTCTTATGCGCTGCCCAAGCACGGTGTCCTTCTTCCAATTCCCTACAGCACTCCACAAGCTCAGAAATCAGTGGATTCTCTCCAGAAGGAGGGACTGTCCCATGTGGTGGTAAACTGCCCAAACTGAAAGGGGAGTTACCAGATCCTCTATCATGTTGTAGCCATGGGATTGCAGGCGATGGAGGCACTGTCGATGGAGAAAGACTTAGGGTCACAGAAGGGGACAGTGGCCTAACAGTTGAGGTGGCATTGGCATTAGAAAGCCATGGAGGGAGTAAAGTTGGAGGGGGAGGAGCTGGTCGGTCAGTACGAGGAAATCCCCCATTGGAAGTAGCCATGAGATATGTTGGGGCAGGATGCTCTTTCACAAGTTTCTCTGCAAAAGTTTCTAGGATTCTATCGTATTTTCCGTCCTCGATTGGTTCTACAACCTTGTTGTTCTCCTTCTGTTCTCTCTGCTTCTTCTCTTTAAACACTTCCCACCACTTCCCAAGTCTCTTGGCAGTTCGGCCTGGGACTTCAGCTGCGATTTTCTTCCATTTATTGCCGTGTTTGGCCTGAAGATGAATGACTAGATGCTGCTCCTCTTCAGTCAGAGATCCTTTTTTTATGCCGGGTTTTAGATAGTTCTTCCACCTCTCCAAGCAGGATTTGGCGTCCCTATTTAGGGGTGTGTTCATGCGCTGTGACACAAGATGCCACTCCCTCGGGCCATATTGTTTCACGTAAGCACGAAGCAGGGCATCCTCTTCAGCTTGCCATCTTTGCCTCTCCTTCATTTCCAGGTGCAAACACTAGTGCCCATTGCCTCAAAATCTTCATAATGTGTCTGGAAAAAAAGACGAGGACAAAATGAAAGTCCACTTTGACAAGGGTAACAAGACTAACTTTATATTATGAACTAAACATCAATGACAGAGCAAGCTACTCACAATAACAAATATTTAATTTCTGAAGAATACTTGGCCTTCAATTATCAAGTAAACATCTATAAGTTGTACCGACTCCATTTCAGATAAAATTCAGCTTACAATGAGAACCATTACCTACTTGTTACAGCATAAAGGGATTCCTGCACCACAATAATGGATTATAAAACCAAGATAACACACAATCCTTGTAAAATAATTAAATAAAAGCTTCTATCAGAAAAAGGGCCACTTTTGCTAAGCCACCAATTTTTCACCAGGATTGCAATGAGGTTCAACAAACTCCTTTCACAAATTATTGATGCGATATTTCTAGAAATTTCTGATTATTCTGGTGTTTTTCCCAGATGAAACATATCAAAAATACATTCATGAATCTTCAACTTTTGCACCGACCTCTCTGCCAAAAAATATATCCGATGATTAGATTAGGAAGATCTTTTCATTCTTCATCAGATGAATGCTACTTATTCTAAAACAGCTCCAGTACGGAACATTGTTAGCAAAATATTGAATAGAACAATTAATTATGTATGATGTTTGAAACATCTCTAACACAAATATGTATTGACAATTATCAAAGGGTTGATAAAATCTTACCTACAATCCACAAGATTTAGTGAATTCTTTAATAACATGTAAAGGACGCCACGATATGATTAAAAATTGTGCTAATTTAACCTTCACAAACATTAGAATTGTTCTTCCTATCAATAGAATGCAACACAGGTTGGCAATAATTATACAACTTGTAAGCAGATGAACAGTAACACCTGCTTATAATTTAAGGATCAAGGGTCTTTGGTCCAATGGTACACCTTGTCTTGTAAAGATTTTATCTTGTAAAGATTTTGTCTTTTTAAGGTCAAGGTTCAAGCCCCTCCTCCCCCTCTCCCCCCAAAAAAAAGAAAAAAAATTATTAAAAAAGAAACGAAATAAAACCGGCAACAACAGTGAACACATGAAATCCAACTAACATGCTTTTGCTTGTGCAATATACCATTTGGATGGTATTGGTAATCAAAAGGGTAAACACATTTGCAATTGATAAGTACCATCTGATACTTAGGCAAGGGCAAGTCATTAAACAAGGGGTTGGTTATCAAACTCCCAAATCATTGTCAATGAAAGAACTTATAGCTTTGCCAATAGCCGTGAATACCAATACCCCTTTCATCAGGGTAAATATCAATAGCATGGATTAGTCTATCAATACCTTCCAAGAAATACATCTAGAATACGAGTAAATATTCAATGCAACAGTTACACAGTCATAAGTGCCCGTTGGTGTAACTGTCCACTTGGAATACATCAGAAATAAGGCTGGCCGAGAAATTTTATTGATTTTTCACATTGGTCCACTATTAATTCTGTAATTTTCACCTATTTAGGTCAATTATCAACATCCAAAGTAGAATCTTACCTGATAAGCCCAAAATTCAGTGACCCAAATCTGACTTTTCCATACTTTAACAAACAGTAACTTAGAAGTAAAAAAAGTAAGTAACCTCCACCCTTGTGTCTCTGTCTGAATGAGGTAAATCGGAGACAAACCGGAGTAAAGAGTCTCATATATATATTTTCCCTGTTTGAAATCTATTCTATGAAGCCACAGATGAAAGTACTAAAACAAAGGCACAAGACAAAACCACCTAAAAGAGGAACTGAGGGTCAATTATGTTACCTTCAACCATATAAAAGAGACTGCCGTCAATACACTGAAAATCACATAAAAACCATACAACCGTTCCTAGACCACATAGAAAGCCTCAATCTTTCGGGTGCACGAACTTAAACCCAGCTCACACTCTACGTGTATATATAAATATACATATGCAGATATGTGTATGTAAACACGTATATTTGCTAGCATTTTGTTTCAATGACTTGAACTAAGAAGAAGGAAACTAATGAAACAAGGAAAGAAAGAGCTCACAGTCGGTTGTCTTCAAGAAACCGAGCATCTGTGTCGACCCATTTTTGCTGTTTCGACTTTCTATAAGAAACAAAACAAAAGTGAACCGAATCAAAGCCGCTAGAAGACGCGCGAGCGCTAGAGAGAGAATTTGAAGGCTAGAGATAGAAAGTGAGATGAAATAAACAAAGACAACTCCATAAGACCAACAGAGAAGAATGTATATAGAAAGAGAGAAAAGAAGAGAGAGAGAGAGATGCAGAGGAGGAGGGAGGATCTGACAGAAGACGAAAAAGGAGAGCATGCGAAGGGGAAGAGATATAGAGGCAAAGGTCTACGACTTTCAAAGAGGAATCTAAACGTATTTAAGGGAATGTGCTTACGTAAAGCTCCGGTAGTGTCTGGACCAAAAGGTTATACATATAGAGAGAGAGAATGCCATATACAGAGAGAAGATGAGTACAGCAACAGAGAGAGAGAGAGAGAGCGCATTAACGACACAGGCGTACGCTCGATTTAATTTTCCCACATTCCGTCGGTTCGCGGCTCGTTATTTCTTTTTCCCTCTATGAGGCTGATGAATGAGGGTAACAGTCACATGGCTGTCATTCTCAATGAGAACAGCTAAATCAGAGACATGGGTAAGTTGATCATGATCTAAGGACTAAAATGTGGGTAGTAAAATTGAATTTTTAATTTATAAAATCATAACAACGCTTGAGATTAATTTAATTTATAAATCAATTCTTTAATATATAAAAGGACAACAGCTGTTAAAATTAAATTATTTTTTATCCATTTTGATCAAATAATACAAAATTTATCTCAAAATTTTTCTTTCTACTCAAATTTTATTTTTATTGCACGACTCCCAATAACACACGACCCCGTCAATTCACGCTTATATCTCTCTTTCTTCTCTCACTTATTTCTTATTTTACTTTTGTTTAAAATAAGTAAAATCATGATTCTTATTTTATGTCAAAATCATGTCGACCCGTTTAAAATATACAAGTTAATCAAGTCAAAATTAGATTGAATTGATTTTGACATAAACCTGACATGATTTGTTTAAGTGTGTTGACCCGTTTTAACTAATTAACTCGTTTAATTTTATGTTTAACTTATTAATTACGTATTTAATTCATGTCATATTAACGTGTCTCACACCCGTACTCATATGTAATTTTAGAATGGAAAAAACAAACCACTTTGGATACTTATTTTTAATGACCCTACCAAATCTTTTGGGCCAGAAAAATGTGTTGGTACAAATCTTCTTTTTGTAATTCAAGTAAAATTTGGTTGAAACAATGCCTCGGCAAAGTTGCAAGCCACTAGTATAACCTCTCAAACTTCATATTGATAATAGGTTTAATTACACTTTATGTCTTGAAAGATTTTAAAATTTTAATTTATACTTTAAAAGTTTATTTTTTAAAAATTAAATTGCATCCTCAATTAAACAAATCTGTTCCAATCACATAAAGCAAGGATGAACTTGTCGGTCAAACCAAACCTGTTTTGAGGTTAGAACACACTTGTTTTGAAAGCTAGATCGAGAGAAGATTGTGGGGCTTCATTAGATAATTAGTTGGGTTTAACGTCGAAAATAAGTGTGTTGTGACCAATAACCCCATCCTTATGTCACGTGATTTGCACGTGTGGTGAAATAGGCGGCAAATGGAATAGAAGTTATTTAGTGGGTGTTATTGAAATATATTTGTTTGATTTGTGGTACAATTTTAGAAAATTAAATTTTTAGGGTATAAATTAAAAGTTTTAGAATTTTTTGGGATATAAAATGAAATCAAGCCTTGAAAATATTCAGAAACTAAAAATTTTGAGGAAAATGTTAACACTTTGGTCTAGACTCCATTCTTTCCCAATCTAACTGTAACACACACACACACACACAGAGAAGGGCCTGGTCAACGGTTTGGGACTGGGGAGGGTATAAAATGCAATAATGGGAAAATACCAGCGTACATTAGCAAGGATGCATAATTCTGTTCAACTATCATCGTCATGGCAAAGCGATTTCTCTCTGTCTGCTTTTCATTTCTCCCTCTGCTCTTTTCCCATTTTCTGCAACAACTGCCATAAGTTCTATAGAGGTCTATACATGACTAGACCACCACCACAGAGAGCAGAGAGAGACAGACACATTGATGACAAAGCTAGTATGTGTATATGTGTATGTGTGTGTGTGTGATATTATGAATTCCTAAGCAATCCCCCTGTGTAACACAATCCACCCACAAAGACCTTTTAGGATGGACCGACCCACGAGAAATTCCAAGACTCTTACGTCAGAGTGTAGTATATGGGAAGGAATCATGGATTCTGTTTTTACAGATAAAATAGCTACCTATGCCTGCTGGTTTATAAGTAGGTCTGAATGGCATCTTCTATAGGGCAGGGCCTAGGCTGGATTAAAGATATTAAATGAAGCTGAATTTTTTTTTTTGGCTGTTCAAAAAATGGACGTGGCAAAAGAGAACATTCAAAACCTATTTTGATAAGCTTTTGTTAATAAGAGCATAAAACTTTCATTGTGTCCATTATTATTTTTTTGAAAATCAACCTAATTAAGTTAGCATAATAAGCATCAATTATCGAATTTTAATTTGAATTTTAAGGCTCTAATTTCTAACTTCAAAATAAGAAATTTGGTTAATACTCTTAGAGACTGTTTGTTTGAGGTATAAGGGTGGTACTCTTAGAGAAATTTGGTTATTGAATACAACGGTGATACCATGTCACAATTGATGATATGGTATCACCAATCAATAATAAAATCCTAAATAGAAAGATGAACCCTACTTGAACTTACATGGCAAGAGGGTGAAAAATTATTTGCTTACATGACAGGTTAGTTATTAATTTTTGTGGAGTCTATATACTTATTTGTTTTAGTATTATTAGTTGGTGATACCACTTACCTTGCCACGTGGTATCACCGTTGTAATGAATATTTTTTCGTACAAAAGGATGGTATAAGAAAAATAGTATGTGGGGTTTACTTTATACCGTGTTTGTTTGGCTTATTTTGAACAATATTATTTTTCGGGTCGTAATAGCGACCCGCTATGAACAGTGCCCCTAATGCCTTGTACAAGGTGTTATTCAATACCATCTACCTGGTCGTATAATATCTTGGTATAAATTTGAAAGAGGTATTAAAATGTAAAAAGATCCAAATGCCTTCTTCTTATTCTTAAGTAGCAATTGTTGACTTTGGATTATGAAGTTAAAATTATTTTTTTATACAATAGCCGCAATTGTTGACTTTTTTTAATAGGTATTACACAAATAATGTTTGTGATAAACAAACAAAGGGAATGATGGAATTATAGTTTAAGACCGGGAATAGTATACCATTGGATCGAAGTGGAATGGATATAAAATCTTATACCGCCTAAACCTAATACCCGAAACAAACATGCCCTTACTGAACTATCCCACTTAGTTAAATAAAGTTGAGTTTGTAAAACTTTGATTATGTTTAAATTAGACATCGGGTTTAAATAATAATAAAGACGAACTATAAATTCGTAAATTTAAATATTTTAAGTTTAAATCTTGACAATTTCTTAAAATTAAATTATAAAAAATTTATCTCTCATAAATATTTTAATTTTTACATAAATAATTTTTTTATATTAAAATAAAAAAATTAATTAAAATACAAGTAAGTTAATTCAAATATACCTAATTATTTATACACATCT
>CM042196.1:22430923-22443731 GCA_023539305.1 Ilex asprella
TAACCGTTTATGTTTTTCGTTTCTATCATCGTTTGATAAACGATGGGTGATTTTCAAAAATAAAAAAAAAAGACATTTTTTTTTCGTTTTTTTTTTTTAAAAAACAAAAAACAAAAACGTTACCAAACGGGAACTTAATTACTTGGTCACACGGCCTGTAGAAAGAGTAATGCTATATTGATCAAATTTTTTGGATCAAATTTAGAACTCAAATGATATGACAGTTGAATTGAACTTCTTTATTCGGTGCAAAGTCATTAGAATTTCAATAAAAATATTAAATTTAATCTCAAAATTTGCTATATATCGTTACTGTTATAAGAAAAGAGGCAAGATTTTTCTATCTGTCTTTATTTGGGAGCATTGACAAGACTTCACCTATTAAAATCCCAATTAACTAGCTTTTGACAAAGATCTGCAGTGAACTCTTTGGCCAAAAAAAGTGAGGGGCATCTTTGAGATTAGCAACAGTGACATTGACAGATCAACAGATATTGTAAAATTGAGGGAGATCCTCCGTAATATCCACTAGAGCCCCACTCCACCCCACCCCACTCCACCCTCTGAAAAGAAAAGGCTGTGTGGTAGCAGAGAGGGTGAGGGATTTTCAGCAGTGAACTGTCCCTCCTGAGATCTGTCATCCCCTCCTACTCCTTACCATGTAACCGTTGGATATATCACAGAAAACATCCAAGATTTAGCTGCAAAACAAAATAAGATAACTCTAATATGATAGTTGAAATGGTAATAAAAATAAGTAATACATTTAAATATTTTGAATTTAAAATTAAATAATTTTTTAGAACTAATTTACATGAATATATTAGTCCAGATGTGAATAATTTATTTTTAAATTAATTGAAATATACATAAAATAATCTGAATATTTCCTCACTGTTGAACCAAGCTAAGGTACATATAGATAATGTGTGATAGGCTTTCCCTTCGAGAGATTATTGTTGTTACAGTGAAGGACAGTACAAAGAAAGCCTGCAGATCATATGGGGATCTGTGAAAATGGTTAAAATCCAAGTCCCCTCCGTTAACCTCTCCGTTACCTGACTTCTTTATCAAAGTGATTTGGTTTGGTTTGGTTAAAGGGAAACATACCACCAGGTCCTCAATTCAGCATTTTTTTGCTTAGGCAGTGGTGCTTGTTTAGCTCTTTCATGCTCTAAACTGGTGCAAGTTCTTGTCTATATTGATCCATTAACACCGAGCTTGGCTTGCTTGACCTCAACTTTGATTGTATTATAAATGAACTAGTTATGGTTGGTGTCAGAAGATATGGAATAATAAAAAAAATAGTTAATAATAAAATATTTATATTCACACACATAAAATTAAATTCCAAACATAAAAAGTAGAAAAAAAAAATCAAAACTGATTATAATGGGTGAGCGGTTGTAGTGGTGGTGGTAAGAGATAGTGATGATTTTGGTGGATGACGACAATCGAGGTGATGAAGGCAGCCATGGGTTGCAATAGTGATTGTGGTGGTGGTGGTGGTGGTGAATTTTTGGGTGATAATGGTGGTAGTAGTAGTCATGGATAACGGCGATGGTGGTGGTGAGTGTGGATGGTAGTGGGGCGACGACAATGGTTGGTTGTAGTGGGTGGACAGTGACGACGGTTGAGATAGACGATAGTGTGATAGGTGGTGACAAATGACGGTGGTGGTGGTGGTGGTGGTATGCGTAGTGGGGGTGAGTGACAATTGGTGGTGGTGATAGGTGTTGGGGGGTGACAGTGGCTGACAACGACGATGGACAACAAAAGATAGTGATGGGTTATGGTAATTGATGATGATGGACAACAATAGTGGTGATGGGTGGTGACAGTGGATGACACTGGTGGTGGTGGTGGTGATAGAGGTGACAACAACGGTGGTAGTGGTAGTGGTGGTGATGGTATAGGAGTGGTGGTGGGGCAATGGGATGAGGGTGAGGGTGATGGTGGTTATGGTTATGGGGTAGCAACGACGGTGATAGTGGTGGTGATAATGGTAGAGTGATTTCAAATATTTTTTTTTCTAAAAAAATACCTATAAGAAATTATAAGTATTAAAAATACTTTTAAAAAGTGATACCAAATACACATTTAGGGACCTATTTTTTCTATTAAATTTGAAGTATTAATATTAATATTAAACGTCAGATTAATTTTAAAATAAATTTATAGACATATCAATTGTAAAAAGAAAAATTCATTTTGTTTATTTTTGAAATTTGAATTGTATTATATTTTATTATACTATCAATGCATCACATGTGCTACACGTGAATAGTTTCATATATAAAATATTAATAAAAAATATTAGGTATATGTGTACCTACATTTAAATATCATCTCAATTTTCAAAATTATATTTTTTATTACTCGTATTATATTATAGTATTTAAAAAATGTTATCTATTCCCAGCAATACGTTATTCTAATTATAAGAAAAGGGAAAAAAAATAATTCATTTAAAATTCATTTGATTAGATTTCATCTTATAAATTATTGATTAAAATAAAAATAATTATCAATATTTTAATTAATGCTTACTATAATTAGGAATTAGTTAGGTCAATAGGGATAAAATATAGGGTTAATAATACTTTTGGTCTCTAAAATATGCATTTTTTATCAGATTAGTCTTCAATATATATTTTTTATCAATTTGATCCTTGAAATATTCAATTCTTATTTAAATGGTCTCTAGCTACATAGTCCATTAAATTTTTTTATGGAAGCGTCATCCCGTCAAAAAGTGTCACGTGAGCAGCACGTGATCACTTTTATCCAAAACTTAGTAGATTGTCTGTATATAAATCATTTAAACTTTAACTAAATAATTTAATAACCAAATTGATAAAAATTGATGCAATGAGGACCAAACTGATAAAATATGCATATCTTGGTGACTAAAAGTGCTATTAACTCTAAAATATTTATTGTGATTGAAGAATTATATTAATTTAACATAAATTATTTTAAAAAAACTACGTAAAAGATTATTTTTTATCTTAAAAATGAAATTTTTAAAATTTTGGATGAAAAATATAAACATATGTAAGTATAGTATTATCTTTATATTTGAAATGAATAATATTAGATTGATGAAATTTTTGAAGATTTTTTAAACGTTTTATTGAAATATGTAGTGATGTATATATTTTTTAAGAGTAATGTAGTCAATTAAAAGTTTTATAGATAATGACATTTAAACATAGGAAATAAAGAATTAAAAGAGATGTTAGGGGTAATTTGGAGATTTAAACACGTAAGTATATTGTGATAATTTAGATATTTAACTACAAAAGAATAGTGTGGTATTTAAAATTCTTTATAAGAATAAAATATTGAATAAAATTTTTTTCATGCTAAGGCAAAAAATTCCATTCTCTATTAGTAGTATAGATGGAAAAAAATACATATATATAGACATAATATTATCTATATATTTGAAAATATTAATGATATATTGATGGAGTTTTTGAACACTTTATTGAAAACTATAATGACTCATATATATTTTTTAAGGGTAATGTAGTCAATTAAAATTTTTCATAAATATTGATATTTATACAAAAATAATAGACAATTAAAAGATAAGTTAGAAGGTAATTTGAAGTTTTAAATACATGAAGATATGATTGTAATTTAAATATTTAACTATAGAAAAATAATGTGGTATTTAAACTTTTTTATAAGGGTAAAATACTTAATCAAATTTTTTTCACTTAAGGTACTTTTATTAGTACCTAGTAATGTACCACGTGCGTTGCACGTGAATAGTTTCATACATAAAATTAATATAATATATTAGTATATGTGTATTTGAATTAAATATTATCTCAAATTTACCAGACTTAATTTTTTACTATTCATATTCTATTATAGGATTATAAAAACTTGGTATATTTCTAAAATTCGTTATTCTAACTATAAGAAAAAAGATAAAGAAAATAGTTAAAGTTCTATTTTTTTTTTAGAATTTTGTGATTGAGAGTGGTTTTTTATTAAAGTTTGAAAAATTAAATTTTTTGAAATTCATTCAATTAGGATTTCATTTATAATTTCTTGAATAAAATAAAAGTAATTGTCAATAAATTACTTAATTATATTGGAACTTTATTGTAATTAAGAATTAGTTTGATTAATTAGGATAAGATTTAATATAATACTCAATAATATATATTTTAAAACATATGAAGATTTTAAAAAATTCAAATTTTACTTAAGAATACGCTTCAAACTATTTTCACATAAAATCTTACTACAACTTAAAAAGTTTATTGTAAACAAAAAAAATTATATTGATAAAGCCTAAATTAATTTTACAAAATTATATATATAATTATTTTTTATCTTAGAAATAAAAGGTTTAAAATTTTTAAATAAAAAAGAAAATAAACATATATGTGGATAATGTTATCTTTGCACATGAGATTAACAATATTAGATTGATAAAGTTTTTTAAACACTTTATTGAAAATATAATACTGCATAATTTTTTTTCATAGAAATCGATATTTATATAGAGAGAATAGATAGTTAAAAGAGATGTTAGAGGTAATTTAGAAATTTAAATACATAAGGAGATAATAAATAATTTAGATATTTAATTGTAAAAGGATAGAGTGGTCTTTATAACTTTTTATAAGGATAAAATAAAGAATCAAAAAATTTTCATGTTAAAGTATTTTTATTAGTAATACATATATAATATAATATAGATAGATAAACTTAAACTAGCTCTAATGCAAAACTAACCCAAACTATTTATGAATAGTTAGTTTCATTCGCAGCGGATCGATAGATAAGGAAAGGGAATTACAAGTTCTAATTCATTGATCAAGTAGAAGAAGTCGAGAAACACGTGTACTATTGTGAAACCTACAGGTATTCATTGTTTGTGTGTCCTACTACTAATACTCTGCATCCAAGGGCGGATTTTCTAGTGGGCTTAGGTGGGTTGAAGCCTAGAGTAAAAAGAAAAAAAATTATCATTAAGTACCAGCCCACCCCCACCAAAAAAAAATCTCATCCAGCCCAAACCAACTAACCCAACCCAGCCCACCTGCAAAACTTCTCCAAAATTAGTCGAGTCTCATCCAACCCACCTGCAAGCTCCTCTCTTAGACGAGTCCCTTCCCCAAATTTCCGGACAAGCAACAGCTTAACACACAGGCGACTCCTGCTCTTGGTCTAATCCTTCCATCAAATCTCTCTATCTAGACTCTAGTCTCTAGTCTCTACAGAGATGGTGGTGGGTGAGGTGGTGTTAAACCCAAAGCAGAGATTCAGATGATTAGTTTGATGGCAAAGTTGAATGTTGAGATAAATGATGTTGTCTTAAAGAAAGCTTCAGGAAATGCAAAGAATACGTTTCTTGTGATCTAAAAAGATATTTTTCATATTCTAGCTACTACAGTAAGAGAAAAAATATGTGAAGAATTTAAAAATGCCAAGTTTTGTATTTTGGTTGATGAAGCAAATGATGCATCAAATAAATAACATATGACAATTGTTCTGAGATTTGTTGATGTTAAGGTTTTTTGCATGAGAGATTTTTTGAAATTATGCATGTTAAAAATACCACTTCTTAAACTTTTAAGAAGAAAATATCAAAATTTTTAACTCGACACAATTTACACATTTAAGATTTACGAGGTCAGGGATATGATAGTGCTAGCAACGGGTCTGGCTCCTCTGCAGTTGGGGACTTACTGCATGACATGTGGTTTAATAGAACGGCGCCATTTTTCAGTACTGTTTGCAATTTTTTTTAAAAAAACCCAAGGACCAAAAACGACGTCGTTTTGGTCCTTCAAATTCCATATCATTTATTTTTCCCACTTCTTCTTCGTCAGTCCGATTCTCCTGCCTTCTTCACAGCGGGTCTGGCTCCGTTCTTCATAGCACATAACACAACTCACTTCTTCTTCGTCATCTGGTTCTCCCGCCTTCTTCACAACGGGTCTGGCTCCGTTCCTCACAACATACGTTATAGGTAGCTCAGTCTTCACAACACACAACACAACTTTGTATTTCTTTTCACAGCATAGCTCAGTCTCCTACTTCACAGCACAGCTCAATCTCCCTCTTCTCAACTCATTCTTCTTTGTCATACTGAAGGTGATTGATCAAATCATTAAATATTTTTTGCTTGTTCTACTTGGGCATCTATTTTCTATGAAAAATCATGTTTTCACCTTAGACTAATAGAAGCACTTTAATTAGAACTCTTTCTTGGGAAGGTGAATTGTATTTTCAATTTTGTGTGTATGTTCCTTTGATGTTTCTTCATTCTTGGTCTATATATCTAGTTTGGTTCGTGTGATAGTTATTATAACTATGCCACACATTTTAGATCCTCAAGTTGGACCATTTCTTTGCCTTGGTTTATGTGATTTGGGTTGACTTTCACAGTTTTTTGCATTCTTGACTACATGTTTTTTGCACTTTATATCCTAGGTTTATTTGTTCATGTTTCACTGCTGTAAATTATTCATATGAATTGAATGTTGGGTTGTTTATTTTGATTGTGAAGTACCCCCAGAATTTTGTGAGTATTACAAAGTTGGACAATAAATTGTATAAGTTAACAGGTTTAAATTGAATGTGACAAGTTCCATCTAATGTTATTTCCATTAATTTCTTATTATAAGATACTATGATGGATGATTTGAGAGTTAATGTGACTGAGAATATACCTCATATTGGTATGCAATTCGATGTGGAGGAAGATGCTTATACGTTTTACAATAGTTAAGGAGGGTTTGTGAGATTTAGCATGAGAAAATATTTTCAGAATAAAAATTTAAAAGATGACGTTGTTATTTATAGAAAATTTGTTTGTTGTAAACAAGGTCAAAGGGGTCGTGATAAAAGAGAGTGTCAAATAAGAAAGCCTTGAGCAGAGACAAGAACAAATTGTCAAGCTCATATATGCATATCTCTTAATAGAGAAATTGGTAAATTTCTTGTGGTGAAGTGGGACGACAACCACAACCATCATTTGCACCTTGCAGAATGTGTGCATATGATGTCATCTCAACGGAAAATTACCGCAGCACAAGACATTAATATTAATATGGTAGCGGATTCTAGATTGTCACTTAAGATTTCTTATGATCTTTTCAGTACTCAGTCTGGAGGAAATGAAAGTCTTGGTTTTACTCTTCAAGACCAAAAGAATTACCTTCGTGAAAGGAGGCAACGAGACTTAAGGTATGGTGAGGCGGGTCGTTTGTTGAAGTATTTTCAAACGAAAGCAGTGAAAAATTCATCATTCTATTATGGAGTGCAATTGGATGTGGAAGAGCATATTACTATTTTTTTTTGGGCCGACCCAGTGACGATTATTTACTATGACAACTTTGGAGATGTTGTCTAATTTGACACTACTTTCAGAACGAACAAGGAGTATTGACCATTTGCTTATTTTACTGGCTTCAATCATTTCATGGAGACAGTCTTATTTGGAGCTCCATTATTGTAGATGAAACGACAACATCATTTCAGTGGTTGTTTGAAACATTCCTACAAGCTATGTCTGGAAAATATCTTATTACCAAATTCACCGATCAAGATCTAAGGCTATTTCTATAGTCATGCCAGAGACATACCATGGGTTATGTGCTTGATACCTTTGCCAAAATGCTTTGAAATATTTGGGGAACATATATGAGGATGGTTCACAATTCCTACTCGATTTAAAGAGTGTGTGTATGGATATGAGGAAGAACATGAATTATTTGAGGCTTAAAAATCGTTGCTTGCAGAGTATAATTTGCATGATAATATGTGGATGAAAGCCATTGGAGCATTGCGAGAGAAATGAGGGCATGTATATATGAAGAAGACTTTCACTATAGGAATGAGAAGCACCCAATTGAATGAGAGCTTGAATGTAGCCTTACAGAAGTACTTAAATCCAGACCATGACATAGTTCAGTTCTTTATACATTTTGAAAGAGTTGTGAATGATAAGTGATACAAGGAGTCAGACTCAGAATAGCAAGCTAGACAAAAATTACCTAGATTGAAGTTAAAAAAAGCTGCAATGTTAGTGCAAGGAGGACAAGTATACACTCCTACTATGTTTAACCTGTTTCAAGAGGAGTATGATATATTTCAGTGTGTTATGACGACACCATATGATGTGTTGGATAGGTGACATCAATTTGAGGTTCGATTATATGATGAATGCAGAGAGTGTTTGGTCTTGGTTAAGACTAATGAGGAGATAGTCAATTGCAGTTGCCGAAAGTTTGAAATGGAGAGAATATTATGTGGTCATGCACTTAAAGTCTTTGACATGATGAATATTAAGAAAATTCTCGAGCAATATATATGTAAGAGATGGAGACAAGATGCAAGAAAGAGTTATAGAACAACTCCCATTTTTCAATCAAATGAAGAGAATCCTAAGTTAATAGTGGCGTCACGTTATATGCAAATTTGTCCTAGAATGGTACAACTAGCTGCTCGATGCTCTAGTCTTCAACTTGCATATCAATTGGTGACACATGGTATTGGAGAATTGTTCAAACAAGTGGATAGTATGAATGCATCGATTGGTAATGGTGGCGATGATTCAATCCATGAAAATGTTGACCCAATCCTTGAAAATGTTAACCCAAGTGGAATAAAAAATATTGACTCAAACCTTCTTCAAGTTAAAGGTTTAAAAAGAAAAGAAAGTGGTTACAAGGCTGGGGTCGACTAAAATTTTAGCATGAGAAAGCAACAAAAAGAAAAAAAAAAGCTTCCCAACCATCACATATTGTAGATTTTTTTAATTCACTTCATATTTTTATTCACGTTATTTTTTTATTCACTTCATATTTTTATAAAGATAATTGTAAGTATTTTTTTATTCCAGGTACAAGGTTTCAGTCACCTGTGTATATCAGCATATGGTCATTCGATGTTTTCTCAAGCTTCAAATAGTGTACAAAGTGTTATGGTATGTTACCTTATTGTTAATTTTATTGTTTCACATATTAATCAAGTTTCTTTGTCTGATACATTCTCATTAATGTAGGGTACTCCGATTGATTCAACATATGTGCATTTTTTAAACGATGCTGAATCATTTTTCATGCATGGAGGGATACAACTTGCAAGGATACTTGGAGGATCAACAGTTATAAGGATGCACATGGAGGCTTATCAATTTCTCATTTTGTTGAAAATGTGAAATTGTATGGACTACTAGCAGTTGTATAAATAGTAGTTGTATTTGTAATGAATCTGATTATTTTTAAATGAATGTGATCTTTTTTTTAATGAATGTGATCTTCTTTAATGAATATGATATTTGGTGATACCGAAAAATATTCTAAGTATGAGCTCAGACCAAAGAGGTCAACCCAGGAGGGAGGTCGGATAAGCAATCCTGAGCTAAGGGGAGCCGGCCCAGAGCTCGGTCCAGGCAAGGTGATAGAAGAGTTATGGAATGAACGACTGGCCAACAACAAGCATTCCCAAAGCAGTAGGAAGCGACAATCAAGGCGTGAAATCTCAATCAACCAAGATCCTCTCCTAATTAAAAGGGGAGTCCCGCGAGGGAAGGGAAAAGATATCGCCGGGAATCCCTTAGAAATAGGGATCATGCTATAAATATGATATGAGGCCTTCATGGAGAAGGGTCCAGATTCAGAAGAGGCAACCCTAGAGGCGAGAGAGCCACGCGAAAACCCCAGTTATTTCTCATATTGAACCTAAGAAACACGAGAGTGATCAATAAAGAAAAAGGGGCAAGAGTCTCCATTAGAGAGTGGACTAGCCGAGCTCCAGAGCCGGTGAACCACTATATTTCTTACTGTTTACATTCTCCCAAACTCCCTTGAATATTCTACCACTAATCAAGAGAGTCATATAGCTCAGATCCATCACATTCATCACCGGTTACACACCCCCCAGGGCAATCGTATCTGACAACGGAAAGCAGTTTGACAACGCAAAGTTCAAAGAATTCTGTGCTGAGCTCGGAATAAAGAACTATTTTTCAGCTCCGGCACACCCCCAATCCAATGGGCAAGCAGAAGTTACTATCAGAACCCTAAAAGCTGCCCTGAAGACCAAGCTAGAAAACCTGAAGGGAAAGTGGGTGGAATGCCTCCCTAAAGTATTGTGGGCCTACAGATCCACCACCAGGTCAGCGACCCAGGAAACCCCTTTCTCTCTATCTTTCGGAACTGAAGCAGTGGCACCAGTGGAGGTGGGGCTCCCTTCTCCTAGGGTTGAATTCTCCAATGCTGAGCATAATGATGAATCTCTCCTGCTGAACCTCGACCTCCTGGATGAGAAGAGAGACATAGCGCTTCGTCACACTCAGGACTACCAGAGAAAAACTGCAAGATATTATGACCGAAGAGTTAGGCACAGGAGCTTCAAAGTAGGGGACTTGGTGCTTAAAAAGCTCTTACTTGCCAGAAAGGATCCCACTCATGGAAAGCTAGGACCAAATTGGGAAGGACCTTTCATCATTTCTAGGATAATCAGACCAGGGAATTACGAACAACAAACCTAGGAAGGAAGGATCCTACCTCACTCTTGGAATGCAGAACACTTTAAGAGGTTTTTTCAGTAAGTCACCTTTGTAGCGACAGAAAATTTTTGATTCACGTAGTTGATTCAATAAAGCAGCAAATTTTTGGCTTACTTAGTTGCAGCTATCTAAACACGCCAATGAGCCCTGAAATTCCTGGTATGGGCCATGTAGCCCACAAAGGGAGCACTTCAGTATCTAATATGAGCCAAATAGCTCACGACAGAGCTTAAATAGCTCATTTAGAGCCAAGTAGCTCATGATGAACTCACGTTTATAAACCAAGGAAGAGATCAGTAGCTCATGATGAACTCACGTTTATAAACCAAGGAAGAGCCCAGTAGCTCATGATGAACCCACGTTTATAAATCAAGGAAGAGCCCAGTAGCTCATGATCGACTCACGTTTATAAATCCAGGGATAGCCTCCAACTTTAAAGTCTTGATAAAGACCATAGAAGCGTTAGCTCAAACCTCTCTGAAAATTCATCAGACCTCACAGGGGAGTTCGGAGGAGAAAACCCTGAAAACTCTTTTAACTAAAAAAAAACTTGTAGATCTCCTTCAAGTTCAGGGAAGAGAACTCTACATAAATGGGGCTCGATGGGGTCAAAATGAAATTCTGTGCGTTGAAACCACAGGAAAAATGCAAGAGAGAAGCATCAAGGTCATGGCTAGTACAAGTAAGTTCAAAGAAGCAAAATCTGATTAGTCCTTTAGAGCCCAGCCAAATTTTGCTTCAAGGAGAGCTCAACACCCCTCAAAGCAAAAGGGGGCAAGGGAAATATATCAAACATATGCGAGAACAGATTTCAAAAATGGATCAAGCATATACGAAAGCAGACTTCAAAATCAAAAGATCTTCCCAAAGAGCAGAGATAACAAAAGTATATTTCAGCAAAACAAGAGGGCACATACAAAGGCATATTTCAGAAGAAAGCTCTCAAGTTCTCTATTTCAGCAAACAAATTACAATCAATTTCAATGAAAATTACGAAGTTCTAAGCTTCTGGAGGGGAAATAGACAGAAGATCCTGCGACGAGGCAGGTGCAACTTCGGTAAAAACACCAGAGGTCGGAATAATAAGGTTTTCTGGGGTATTTGATCCAGGAGCCTCGACCCTATCTGTCAACACATCCTGAGCCAGAGCCTCGTTCACGAGCCCAGCCGAGAAAGAAGCAGCTTGGGGCATGGCAGGAGGGACAGGTACCTCTTGATCTAAGACTTCGACGGGTAGAGCTTCGATGGGTAGAGCTGGGAGATTCTCCTCGACATCAGAGTCGGACTCCTCCAACTCCTCCTCAGTTGGGACAGAAAAGCTAAAGTCCAAATCCCTGAAGGTCTTAGAGGCTTTTCGCTGAAAAACGAGCCACCTAGAAGCCCATTGCGTGGTAGCGCCATCCTCCAGTTCGGCAATCAGGTCCTTTTTCTCCTTGAGTTCCTCATGAAGGACCTCGTTCACCTCGTAGAGGGCCTCGTGATCTTGTTTCAGGGTATTGAGAGAACAACGGGCATCAAAGGCATCCTGATTGGCTTTGGCCCAGAGCTCAGTCTTGTGCTTCAGCTTTTTCCCTATAATCCTTAGCTCATCTCGAGCCCTCTTCTCACCTTCCTCAGCCTTAGACTTAGCCTTTTGAAGGTCCTGGAGCTCTGAAGCTTGCTTCCCTATTTTATCCTGAAGGCTATCCATTTGAGCTTTGAGTTCTTTGTTTTGGAACGAAAGATTAGCAACCTTAAACTCATAAGCCTTCAGAGCCTTGGCCGAATCCTCTGCTGAGCGAACCCTACCCAGCAGGCCTTTTACGTGGAGAGCCATCTAGAAAACAAGAATAAGAGCAAAGATCAGCCTTAAGGACTAGAAATAGTTAAAAAGTATGTGTATGTATAAGATAATAAAAAATAAGAATAAAAGCATAAAGGCTTACGACAGTGGCTCCCTGGAGAGCTGAGGCGATTGCTTCTTCAAGAGGCATGGAGCAAGCCCTCTTGATATCAAGGTCAGTAAGAATGGACACCATGGCCCCAGCAGCGAGCTCAGCATTCTCAAAAAATGAGTCTCCTCGCTCCTCCATCTTGACACTCTTGCCCTTGTCAACCCCAGACTTTATCAGAGATGATTCGATAACCTTGCCTGAAGGGCTGAACATAATTCTCTCGGACTGGACGTTGGAAACGAACTCCCAAGCCCTTTCGACCTCGGACAAGGTGGGAAAAGCATCACCCAGCTCGTCAGGCTTAGGGTGAGTGGCCTGGGGCTGC
>CM042196.1:22450597-22466007 GCA_023539305.1 Ilex asprella
AGTTATTGTTTTTTATATGAAATTAATGTATATATAATATATGTACTTATCAAAAGATATATAGACAAATAATTAACTTTTCATTCACTTTCTTTCCGATTTTTAGAGGAATTGATTTTAGTGAGTTGGAAGGAAAGTTAATGTATCCATTTTTTCATCATTCTTATTTTTCTTCCTCATAAAACATGATGTTTTATTTATCCCTTAAATTTTTTATCTTTCTAATCTTTCATTCTTTCATTTTTTCATCATACCAAATGAAGCATTAGAGAGATTTATTGTAAAAAAAATAGATCACAAATGGGAGGAGGTCAGTTGGTGAGACTGAAAAGCAGTTGGGGGTTAGGAACATTCATGAGAAGACTTAATTTGTTATTGGTGTAGATTCATATTTATATAGATTCAACTAATGACGGGACTTTAGGTGGTTCAGTAGTCCCTAGATTGACACGTGTAAAGATGTAGCCATCATAAAACTCAAAGGACGCCGAGAAATGGAGCCAAGGAGTAATTGCTCGGAGAAGCCAACTATCTATACTGACACCAACATTTAAGAAGACACAATAGCTCATTAATGGAGATATGAGTGATTGAGACATGGCTATTAATGAGTCTTCGCACCCTTGAGACCCTAGCTGAGAATCATGATTGCAAAGTATTAATGACTGTGATGCCGAATACATACCCTCGGGGGGTATTGTTCCCCGAGCATTGAACGCTCAGGAGTAAGCAACAAGCACCGATCAAAAGACTTGAATGATCAGAAATGCTCGGCGTGGCCCGAGAAGCCATCCTTATCGCCCCGAGCCAACTAGGCACAAGGATCTGAGTGGAGGGCACTCATTGCGCATGGGTAAGAGTGCGTATCATTAAATGGTGAGATAAGATTCTCAATCTTAACACTCATTGTTAATTCAAATATAAATACTCTTCAAAATAATGAACAAAGGTACGAAAATGAGACTTAAAAAAACTAATACATTATGCTGAATTCTCCAACCTTATATTAACTTAAGCTTTGGAGGGAATAAGTCAAGTGTTCACCAGGCCCTCTCTGACCCATTTTGATTGTTTCAGGCAGTTCATTGTGAGGATCGTCATCTTAATCTATTACAGAAAATCTTGTGTGCAACTAATGTTGTAGTTCATACGATGGTAACAAGTGAATATATCAAAAATTAGATCGAAATAAATATTATTTTCCGTCGTTACATAATTTTGAAATATCCAATGCGTAAGACACCAACAATTAAATCTATTTTCAAAGAGTCGGTAGCAACTTTGAGATCAAAGAAAAAATATGAATTTGACGTAGTAAGGGGGTACGGTTTAGTTATATGTCACATTTCTTAGAAAACGACTAAACACATCCGTCACCCAATCATGAAAAGGCTGGACTATGACCTAAAAAAATGGAAAATTTACAATGGCAAAAACCCACACAAGAAGCCCCCATCAGATGCTCAAACCTAGTAGGGGTCCAAGGCACCTACGTTAGGCATTGTGGGCCAAGATAAGAGGTAGAACATAGTGGGCCAAGCTCTTTATTACCAAACTGGGATCAGGCCCTTTGGTGTCCAAGAAGCAGGGTTGGTAGCGAAGAATGGTAAATAAGGGGCCTTTTACAAACATGCTTTCGAAGATCGAATGATCAAAATGAGTTGATTTTAGTATTGCATTGAAGGCGATACGATTAGAAGCAGCAAAATGACAAATTAAAGTTAGTTAGTTATGTGATCGGTTACCATCTGATCAATCAGATTCAAATCTCGTCTTCTATTAAAAAAAATGATTAAAATGAGTTTGAGAGAAAGACAACATTCCGATCACTCTCTCTCTCTTTCTAAATATTCAAGTTAATATACGCGTTATGCAGATAACAAAATTTACAAACCATACCATATCAGGTGAGTATTTTTGGCCATGGCGTGCGTGGTTTGGCATTTGACGCGTTTGCTTTAGTACATATGGAATTGGTCGGATTTTAGATTATAAAATGACAAATTGTACTAATAAATGACCAGATTGTACTAATAAAATATTGTCATTATAATTTAATGTAATAAGGACATACATACCAATCATATGCAACCTTAAAATACATATATATTCAAAAAATGACTAAATTACAAAAAAATAAATAAAAAAAAGGCTAAGCAATATGGCAGACAGTGTAGCTGAATTTAGTTTTAGATTGAATCAATGTTTAATGATTTTTTTTAAGATTAAATAATTATTTTGTCTTCTTATTGTTTTTTGAATGAGTGAATAATTAGTCACTCCATGTATTGTACCATTGTAAAAGACCGGAAGCTAAAAAGCAAGTCAACCGTCAGTCTTCCACAAAGGTCTCAAAAAAAGCTGCTTACTATCAGAGCTATGCACCACCAACCCTCTCTCACTTCTCAATCCCAAGTCTCTCTAATTATTTTCCCATCACCACCCAAAAGAAAAGAATCAGTACTAGTTTGGTTTTGTAACTCTTCTATCTTTTTCCTTACTGATTCTCTGTCAAACCAAACAGGTTGTGGAGAGAGAGAGAGAGATACAGAAGTGGTGGGGTTGGCGGAGATAGAGAAAACAGGCTAAGAAAAAAAATCAAAGGATTCACATCCACATTAGATCTGAGGATTCTTTTGGGGTTCACGGACCTTGTAGGGGCTGTATTGAAGTTCTCTGCACCTGGCAGACTGAGAAAATACAGGGTTTTTATGATTATGTTGTTTTCCTTCTACATATAGTAATGAAACCCTGAGTCTGGCCTTGTTTTTGTGATCTGTAAAAGTAGAGGAGTGACAGTTTTCCAAGGTTTGATGGGTATTTGCTTGAGCAACCAAATCAAGGCTGAGAGCCCATATGAATCTGGGGCAGGTACTACCTTTTCATTTCATACTCACTTTGTATGTCTATTATCTGGTTTCTTGGGAAAGTAGGAAAAAAAAACAAAATATAACTTGGGTTCTTTTTCATGTTGGTCCTGTTTCTTGAAAATGGTCAACTCAGCTCTGCTCATCTAAATTTTGTTGCTCCTTTTTATCTTTGTTAGAGTTCAAAATTTTCCTTAAAGCCAGAGGGATTATTCAGTTAATTTATGCTGTTTGTACGAGATGGTTTCTGTTTTTTTCCTAATACTAATGGGCGTATTATGTTGTTTCCAATCTATATATACCAATTTGTATGACAAATTTGTTTCTGGTTTAGTATAGCTAGAGTTTCATTTATCATCTTTACAAACTTTGGTGGCAATTTTAGGTTTAGTATGTGATTTGTTGTCAAAGTTATAATTTGGTATCATTAAGCTAGGAGATCCTTTTGAACATTAGTTGATTGCTGTTGTTGTCAACTCTTTTGCATGGGTGTATTGATTATTCAGTTTATGCTATTTGAAAATTATCTTTCTCAGATGCAAAGTGTTTTATTGAAAGTTCTATCCATATATGCCGTTCATAAGAGATTTTGATGCTTTAAATATTTAAGTTAAGTTGGCATTTGCTAAATACTATACTAGGGTCTCCGTTTTTGTGCATGCTTAATTAATGTTTTAGTTATGTCGGATTTTGCATAGGGTTAAGTTCTAAAAATGTCAGCAGAGATGAGACTGAAATGAGTAATTCAAGTGGCAAGGTTTCATCTGCCTCCATACCCCAAACTCCTAGAAGTGAGGGTGAGATCTTGCAGTCCTCCAACATAAAGAGTTTCACATTAAGCGAACTCAAAACAGCAACCAAAAACTTCCGTTCTGATAGTGTATTAGGAGAAGGTGGATTTGGTTCCGTTTTCAAGGGGTGGGTTGACGAGCAGTCATTAGCTGCTTCCAAGCCTGGAATTGGGATGGTGATAGCTGTGAAGAGGCTTAACCCAGAAGGGTGGCAGGGGCACAAGGAATGGTTGGTTAGTACACAATTTAACTTCTGAACCTCCTTTGAATTTCTTTGGAAACTAATTATTCTATTACTCTGCCAGTAGTATAATCTTTGTAGGCCCTTTGTGAAAATTTTTGATAGAATAGGGAGCAGGGATTCTTGATCAGTGTAGTATTGTGTAGTGTGTACTGTAATTCAATTTTCCATGTTGCCTTAGCTACATTCATGAAAGTGTCAAATCCACCTGGCATCGCCATAAATGTTTTTGCAATGTATCCATTTGCCACAACCCTCCCAATTCCCCTCCCCCAAGGAAAGAGTCCGTAATTTGGGGGAATCTTTTTTTTGGGGTGTGTGTGTGTGTGTGTTTGTTTATATTCCCATTGCCTTAGTGCCTAAAGTCTTTCGGAAGATACAAATGTTGAAATTACTCCAGTAAATCGGATACCCATTTGTTGTAAGCAATGAGTTGCACAAGCAGAGCTCTAAACTGTATATAGGTATTTGCATACATGTAATTCTCCAATACATTCAAAGTACCTATCAATGTATCTATGCTTTCTAGACTAGTACTTTGAACTTACACAAATGCATGAATACTTAGTGCATGAATATGGTTTGAACTTATACAAGTGACTCCGAGTCCTAACATCACTTGTGTCTAATAGGCGAATGCTTGGTTAAAAGGTACTCTAGAATAATCTAGATTAGTCATTATTCATTGAAAGTGCATTATCCTTGACAAAAAATAGCTAATTTTCTGCTACACCTATATGTACAGGCAGAAATCAATTACCTTGGGCAGTTACGTCATCCTAATCTTGTGAAATTGATTGGTTACTGCTTAGAGGATGACCATAGGCTTTTGGTTTACGAGTTTATGCCCAAAGGCAGCTTGGAGAATCATTTATTCAGGAGTGAGTTCTTCATGTCTTCTCATATACTGGAAATTTTTGTTATCATATTAGTGTTTGAAGTGAAGCATTTTGCCTTAACCTTATTGGAGTCAGGAGGGTCTTTCTACCAACCGCTTTCTTGGAGCCTTCGAATGAAAGTTGCTATTGGTGCTGCGAGGGGGCTTGCCTTTCTTCACAGTGCTGAAACGAAAGTTATATATCGGGACTTCAAGACTTCTAATATCTTGCTTGACTCGGTATGTAATTTCTGAATCATGAACTGATTATAAAACGGTTAAATTTATTTTTTAGAGTTCTTCCCAACTGAATTACTTTGCATTCATGCATTGATTCACAGAACTACAATGCAAAGCTTTCCGATTTTGGGTTGGCCAGGGATGGGCCAACTGGTGATAAGAGCCACGTCTCTACGAGGGTAATGGGGACCTATGGATATGCTGCTCCTGAATATCTATCTACAGGTACATTTGCTTGTGCAGTATCGTCCATAAGTTAAATTGACCTATGTCTGCTTATCTGGCTCTAATGCTTCCTTATCTGCTTTATCTGATTACTATTTTTGTGTATCCTCCGTAAGTTACATTGACCTATGTCTGCTTATCCGGCTTTAATGCTTCCTTATCTGCTTTATCTGATTACTATTTTTGTGATTTTTTGTTGAGCTTGTATATACAAGTATGTTTGTGGTCGATGTTACTTTCCAATTTAGATGACCTTGTCATGTCATGTTTCTCATCTGGACATGACTAATATGTTTGAAACAAGCAGCCACGCATAACATATGCATGATGGAATATAATAACCTCTGACATATGAGAAGGCCGAGGATTCGTCACACTTTATTTTTATTGTAATAATACAGTGGTTGAAATGAATACTAATGGTTTGGATCTTGAAACTCTTTGGTGGTAAAAACCAGACTTTTTGTATGTTATGTGTGTCAGTTTTTAAAACTAACTGAATGGTTCAGAAAGTGCTCAAATTAATGACACATCCATATAAATCAAATATATATATTCGGCCCAAGAGAAAAATAAAATACCACAAAGAATGAAATTTCAAACCGTTGAACGGTAGTTTCCTTTACCTTGGTCGACCATTGCAAGCCACTTTTTGTGCTGTTTCACTTTGATTACATTTTGCACTGTATACTTATCAAATAAAGTATATTTGATAAATATACCTCGTAATGGCAGGAGCCTCTGCCACTGGGTACTTTATTTGATAAGTAATAATGATGTGCCTTCTGCTCTAATGCCCAAATTTATCTCTTATGTGAAGGTCATCTAACTGCCAAGAGTGACATCTACAGCTTTGGAGTTGTGCTTTTAGAAATTTTGTCTGGTAAGAAAGCAATAGACAAGAATAGGCCGACTGGACAACACAACCTAGTGGAGTGGGCAAAACCTTATCTGACAAACAAACGCAGAGTACTCCATGTAATGGACGCCCGTCTGGAAGGCCAGTATTCGCTTAGTAGGGCTCTCAAGGCAGCTACCCTTGCACTTCAATGCCTCTGTATGGAACCCAAGTTGAGGCCAACCATGGATGAGGTGGTCACAGCCTTGGAACAACTTCAGGACTCGAAAGACACATTGAAAAATGATCAGAAAGACCCACAGCTAAATCGTCAAAGCCATTCCAATGTTGGTCCTAGATCCTGCAGAACCAGTTCAGAGGAAGCTCCTGGAGTAACTGCTTATCCCAGACCTTCATCTTCTCCTCTTTATGGTTAGAAAGGTTTAATGGAAGAAAAAACCGGAAGACTTTTTGATGTGGCAGTTAATTTATTTTCTTATTTCAGGAGTTTCAGTCATGTATTGTACCTATTATTTTTCAAACCAGTGTACAGTTCTTATTTTGGTTTGTGGACTTAAACATCTGGCTTTGGCACATGTTATGATATGACTGGATTTATGAGGAGCTGTCTATGTTATCAGTTGGGGTTTAATTGTTTCATCAGTGGTATGCATACTCTGGAAACTGTTCTACAACTCTGCTACAAGTCGTCTATACTGACTGCAGAATAGGAGGAATTCACCATTCTCCCCAAACCTTATCGACTCCATTATCTAGATGTTGATATCAACAGGACAAGACCATCTCACATCAGTATGTTAATGTTGAAGCCACGGTTGGCGACTTCAATGTCACAAACTTTTGATGATTGGATTCACAATGTGTATATATTAAGCTATTATCGTGATTTTCGCACACACGTTGAGCAAACAAACAACCAGTTGCATTAATATTATGTACACATAAATCTGAATTTTGGTACATTGTTGTGGACTTATACAAAGGTTTTTTTTCAAGTGGAGGTTTGGCATGTTCCTAGATTTCTTTGAAACTATAGAGATGGGGGTCTACTGGTGATGGTATCAAGTATCAACATTCTAAATGGTAATTATTGTATCAAATTCTGGGTATTTTTCTAGATACAATAACTGGATTCATCAAATTATTAGAGCTGTCGATGTTTTTAGAATGATTATTGTTAGCTTTAATCACAAGAAACATCATTCTGGCATTGTGGGAAAAAGAAAGGAAAATGACATTATTTTAATAAATAAATATTTGTGCATCATGTTGCAAAGCCGTCTTAGCTCAGCTGGTAGAGCGCGTGGCTTTTAACCACGTGGTCGTGGGTTCGATTCCCACAGACGGCGAAGTTTGTTCTGTGATTACCTTTTGACATGTTGTGTCATTATTTAATAATATTTTTTTTTTTTGCTGGGACATCTAATAAATATTTTTTATTAGATGATATTTATTAAAATATGTGGAATCCACTTACCCACATTATATCTTGTCATTGGACGAATGACATGGTATAACGGTTACATTCAATATTTGTTCCTATATTTGATGTCGAGAACTTATATATGTGATTATGTCTGTCAATAGATTGAATTTTGATCCGAATTCGATTAATCGAATATGAATTAATATTTTTATTGATAATTTAAATTTTAATCTGATATCTTATTTTTAACGAATTTAGGTATACATATATTTGATCTAAGTTATTTATATATTTTTATATAAATATTAAAAAACTAAGTGATTATTTTAAAAAATTGGTTGAAATTTCGGTATAATTTATTAAAAGTTGGTTAATTAAGTTATTCAGATCGGATCGAATCGAAATTTGAATTGTTAACGGATTTGGATATGGATCATGAAAATAAAATTTATCAAATTATCGAATTCGAATCGATTAAAACCCGATTCATTCAGAGACCTACTAATTCATCAGATTATCGAATCCATAACATCTATGATTTTATGTAACGGGCACATAAGACTTTTGATTAGTAACTATAAGTAGATAAATTTTTTACAATAATGATATGCTCACTATTTTATCTACACTACTTGATGTGGCATAATCTCAACTTTTAAATATTTACTAAATTCAACAAGACTCACTAATCTAATGGTTCATACTGAAGTAGTGTACAAATGTGGTATAGAAAGATGATGTGTATAACATTGTTGAAATTTTTAAGGATATAAAAATGATTCCTACCTACTTTAGCAATTGAGTGAATTTCAAGTTCGATACTGTCGAGAAGTTATCAGTTACTAGTGATTGTATTTTCATAAAAATATTACTGAGCAGTGCGTCCTTTCGACTAAGAGTTTCGAATCGAAAAAATAAACTGAAGTTGAGTTACAAGGAATGAGCTAAAGCCCACCTTCTACAGGGAAAAGAAAAAAATATTGAAGAGTGAAGAGTGAAGACTCTTCTAAGATTTACCAAAAGTTGAAAGAAAAATCTGGTTTAACAAAAGTGCTGACTGTGGAACAAAG
This sequence comes from Ilex asprella, assembly GCA_023539305.1. NCBI lineage: Eukaryota > Viridiplantae > Streptophyta > Magnoliopsida > Aquifoliales > Aquifoliaceae > Ilex > Ilex asprella. The sequence continues at coordinate 22,459,194 of CM042196.1, forward strand.
CAACTCGGTATGGCACTTCTAATAAAGTTTTCACTCCCCCAGGAGAGAGACTGCCCCTGAATTTTTGAAAATTAGATATTATGCCCTTCAACTTTTTTATGCCATTTATAGAAGAAGATTATTGAACTGTTTCTCATAAGTTATAATTGTCCTCCTCCAATTTGTTCTCACTGCACTTGTTACAAACATTATAGTTTTAACAAGAAGGAAAAAGATGCTCTTTGCAAAACTTTTCATTTGCCAAGGGAATATAAGGTGTAAGAAGTCTTCACCAGAAAGTTCAAACAAAAGCATAATAGAATAAGGAAGGTCACGGAGAAGCGAGAGGTTTTGAAATGAGTAAGTTACTTTGAGAGAGTTGCATATGTCTCATTTTTTTTTTTTTTTTTTTTGAGATTCCTAAATTCGACCAAGTTACCAAAGGTTTAGGTACAAATTCAAATCTCTTATTATCCTTTCAAACCATTGAATCCCCATTTTGAAAAGAATGATTCTAATACAACTAGACTACTAGTTGGAATAAACATTTGTTACGAGAATCCAATGTAAAACCAGAACAATCCTTCATTAATAAGAGCATCACTAATGAAGGTTTAAATTTTTACTCAAATTTAATTTTTACAGATTATTCTAATAGAAAAACTCAAATATTTACTTAAATATTCTCATATTATCCCAAAAGCAAACCAAGAACTCATACATAGCAAAAGGAAAATCCCATAACATTGATATCTAGAGGGGATTCATTCACAATTAAGAAATCAACAATGTGAAGCTACACAGTATGAGCAATTAAAAGGGCCACAAAATTCGATATCTACGTAGGATTGATTCGTACGCCATCATTTTACACTTCGAGTTCAATGAGTAGGGTTAGAGTTTATACAAAATATGTATATATATATATATATATATATATATATATATTTGGACAGTCAATGCGGTCATTCTTCTTGGTAGAGGCGTTGAAGTGAGAAAGTGCAGGGAAGAAGAACGTTTTTTTACACACAAAAGAGGGCTTTGGTGGAGAGAAAAAGTTATCGTTAGATTTTAGTATAGAGTCTAGGTCTCCCTCAATTTGGGTCCAAAAAAGATTTTTTCTTGATTTGATATAAGCTTGAGTCAAAAGATGAAGCAAACTTTTTGGGCATTTTTACTCAAATTTAAATGAGTCTAAATTTGAGTCAGGATTGGAGATGTCCTAATATTGCAGTGATAGATTTATCTTATCAACTCTTTTTTTAAAAAATATGTCATAGGACACAAAGTAGAACCTATTAATCCGACGGTATGCATGAAGTGGTGAGTAAATTTTGTAAAAAAAGTAGGCAATCTCCTTGATAGAAAGATGACTGTGACAATGTCAATTGTGCCATGTAAAGGAAAATGTGGAATCAAAGTATGAGAATTCTATAGGCCATGGATGTTGGTAAATGGTAACAAAATGTAGTGGTCCAAGTGTGCCCATTGTTTTTCTACCGAAAGACATAGCAGATATGATAGATAAGGCATATATCCCATTCCCTCCTCTTTTCAAAGGCTAATGTTTTTTCTTTTTCACTTTACAAGTATCTCAACAAAAATTTATTACTCTGTTTTTTCCCTTAGTAGTCACCGTATTAGTTAAAATGGTATAACAGTCTAGATTCCTTCCCCAAGTAGTTCATATCTACTCCCAAAGTTAAGTTGCATGAATAGACTTCAAAAAATGAGTGGCCACTATACATGAAGCATTTCTCTCACACCATTAGATGCCATTACATTTCACAACCCTCCCCCCCTATTTCCTTTAATATTTACAAGTGGGTCTGGGTGAAATCAATAGTTTGAATGCCATCACACTATACCACTGCACCTACCTTCTCTCCATAAATTCAGCACCCCCACCACCATAAATCTCACCTCAAAGGCTCCACTTGCCCACATACATTATTACTTCAGGTTTGACTCCCCTCCAATTTCTTAAGAATTGAAAGAGAGTCGAACTACTTTTGGGCTTTCCATATACCCACTTGTACAAAAACTTCAAATCATCACCAAAGCATCAATTTCAATTACCCACAAAGCATTCAACATTGTCAAAAAAAAAAGGTAAGAACTTGTAAAAGACAATTACAATATCACAACTACTCATTATATTATAGTGATAATTTGATGAGAAGCTGCGGGCTATCTTTTTCCTGCAGCCACTTCAGAGCCTCTTTACACTTTTTCACCTTTCTTACTTTAACCAACACCACCAAAACATAAATAAAGCAACAACCCCACAATACAGATAAAAGTTCAAAAACCCAAAAAATAAAAAATAAAAAAAGTTACCACAGACCCACTTTTCTACCCTATGATTTCTATCTAATTCTACTACCCCCTCCCTCTAACTTCAAATTTTCCCAGGAAAAAAGAGAAAACTGAAGGAGGGAATCGTGGGAAAATAAAACATAAAATTAAAAATAAGGCTTTTTATCTCCTTTTTTTTTTTTGGTTTTCTAGACCCTGAAGTTCTTGCCCATGAAGGTCTGACCAAACTGCCAATTAGCTGGTGCCACGTTCCAAGAGGTTGAGGTGCGTCGGTCACTGCCAGTGACCCTAAAAGACAAGGCCTGGCCAACAAAGACAGCATTGGATTGCCAGTTTTGGCCCCAGTTGCGGCTCATGACCATCCACTGAGTATTGGTCCCTTTGATGCTAACGCGTGTGATATCCCCTGCACCAGCGACGTTGGTGACCAGAACTAGGTTGAAGTAACGGAAGCCGTTGATGGTGAATCTGATCCCTCCCTCCTTCCTGCATGGGACCCTGTTATAAAAATTAAAAAAAAAAGTAAAATATCATTTCGGGGGATTTATAGAATTGGATACAGACAAATTAGTTACAATATGATCCAGAAAATAAATATTCAATGCTATAGTATTTTTTTGGGCTTTGGGCCCAAAATGAAATTCACCGATTGGTGACGTTTGGGCGGTTAGAAACGATTGATTGAATCGTATTTCCGGTGGCATGGCCCACCAAAACTGAGCGGCTTTTGAACATTGGTGATGGTGGTGGGTTTTTAATTGGCCCAACAAGCCGCGTGGGGTCACCATGAGGTGGTCCCCTGATTCTAAAGTATGGGGCACCCGACAACCCTGATTTCATGGGCAGTGTAAAATGAACAAGCTTTACTATACTGCCCTCCAGGTGCAGAGAAATTGCAATAATACTTTATCCTACATAAATAAATATCGATATGAATATGAATATGAATTTAGAATTGACAAATTTGGTGAAAATAAATAGACGTAGACTACCGTCACATAGATGGGTAGATTGGAACCCATTAAATATGATGCAAATCTACAAGACACAACTTTACGCCCGATTTATACACAAACACAAATTGATCAAAAAAAAGTTTGACAAATTTTTATACAACATTAATAGGATACGATAAGATTTTACTGACACTTGAGTATAAGAATCTAATTCTGTCAAAAAAAAAAAAAAGGGCTATAATAGTCTTTTTGAGCTATGTGGTAGCATCGATGCAAAGCCAACCGAAAGCTGAAGTGACCCAAAGGTCTTATAAAACGACCAGAAACGCGAATTCCGTTGGCTCTGGCCATAAGTTTAAACGACAGAAGATTCTGCCAACTTGCACTTGAAAGGTTTCACTTAAAACGTAAATTAACAAGAACTAAAGGGCATTCCTGTCCGCCAGGCAAAAAGTTCGAGGTCATGATCAGGTCGCGGGCAGATTACACGACGAATGGTGACCCAACACATTTAAGGTCAGTTATGGCATAGACTTGAATTACCGCACTACCCTCACTGTTTAATTACTATTGCAAACGTAATTAACAGAAAGTAAAGGGTATTTTTGTCCTCCAAAAGAATGTTTGGAGGCGCAGTATAAGGTGCAGACTTGGAGAAACACCAGATCTGTCCTACGAATTCAAATATACCCTCGCAATATAACAGAAATTACTCAAATGAAGGAAGTGATTCTGGTGAAAGGATCAAGGGCATTACGGTCCACAAAGCAACAGAATCTGATCTACCATCAAGGGCATCAAAACAAAACTCAAAAATAAAAGGGTTTAGGGTTTTTCTTCACTCACCGGCGGAAATTGACCGGAACAATACCGGCACGGTACTGAGCGATCTTGAGGAACATGGGCATGGCGAGGTCGAAGTGTGTCCGAGGAGGGTTGCACCACCCACCATTGTCATTCGGTAAGGCGTAGTTTGGCGGGCAAAAATTTGTGCCGGTAACGAAGATTGAGGGGTTTCCTGGGTTGCACCATTTGGGGTCTTCGGCGCACTTGATCTCAAAGCAAGCTCCACAGCTCAGGCCATTGTTGAATAGCGCTGTGCTTAGTGCGGCTGTTTTTACTCCGTAGCCTTGGCTGTACAGATTGCCATAACCACAGGCACCACCTGAAGAAAACAGCAGTTACAAGGAGAGTTCGTTAGAGTTTATAATATGGGTTGGTGGGTTGAGTTATACACCGTGTATGCACAAGTGGATTTAAGCATTGAAATGATTTGTATAGACATAGTAGTCAAGCAGATCATTTTGGCTTTGGAGGGCTTCGGGAAAATGGCGGGAAAATGGAGGCCATGGATTGAAAGATTTGATACTTGGCGGAAAAAGTAAGAAGCGAATGAAGTGTCTCTGAAATGTGTCTTAAACCAAAAGAAACAGAGCAGAAAACAGAGCACACCAGAGAAAGATTAGCTTCACTGGACAGTATGAAAGGTATAAACACACACACACACACACACACACACAGAGAAAGGTATATGTCGTGTACCCATAGTGCCTGAAGCGTCGCTGCCGCCGTAGAAGGTGGCGTGGGCGCTTTCCCACGCCCCACCAGTGTAAACACCGGGGATGCGAGCATGAGCCACAGTGAAAAAACAGAGTAGACCACAAATGCAGAGCAAACCCATTGGAGCCATTTTCACACTGACTGAACTAGAGAGAGAGAGAGAGAGAGAGTAAGACGGGTTTGGGGCGAATGGAAAGTGGGAGGAAGGTGGGGGGCTATTTATAGAAAGAGTGGGGGGATGAGGAATGACCGTATCACAAAGGGTAGGGTTCTGTAATTATCATCTTGTAACTTGTAACTAATCCCTTTTTTCATTTCTCTCTTTCTTTTTTTCTTCGTTCCCTTTTTCGCATGAAATTTATGCTTTTTTATATTATGGCCCAAAAAATAAAAAAAGAATAATTGAAAACCATCTACATGTGCGTTGCACATGGTCACTAGGATTTCTTAGTGTTATTTATACCTAAATGTCTATACCACATATTATAATGAATTGATTAATATTTGAAAGAAACAAAGTCAAGATTAAAGCAGGTTTTGGTTCCGTACCACTTTAGTCTTAGCACAGAGGTATTACAATAAGCATATTCTACTAATTAATCTCAGCTTATACGTACAACACCATTTCCCGATTTATGCGTATCATCTTTGTGCAAGGACGATGTTAATCTTCTCTATATCGTTCCAATTTTATTAAATGTCCCCCAAGGGACTATACATACACCAAGAGTCCATAGCCCCACATAAAAAAAAAAGACATTTTACTATTATGGAGTTATTTTTATTTTATAGCATTTGATTCAACCCTAAGGAGATTCCATTAAATCTATTAGGCCATTGCTTTAAAGGGTTGCAATAATATATTCTCTTTCATACATGTTTTTGAAATTATGATGATAACGCAAACTCTTTACATCTTTCACTAGAACGAATTAATGGGAGAAAATGATTGAAAAACCTCCACCTCGTTTCTTTTTTTCTTTTTTTCTTTTTTTATTTAACTAAAATTAAAAAAAAATGGAAGGTTTGTCAGTTACGTGCATTACACGGAACTACCACTAACAGATTACAATTTAGGGAATCATCTATACTGTAAGATTTATTTGTAGGTGTAACAGATATCATTATTGATACATGATATTATTAATTAATTATAAATTAGTAAAAAAATTAAAAAATTCCACCATTCTAACATGACACTTGATAACTATTAAATAGTAGGACCCACTAAATTCTCATGAAATTCTACAACTTAGTGATGTCACATAATATTAATGATGTAATATATCATATTGAATATTTTCCCGCTCATTTTTTAACAGATAGAAAATATTTAATAGACTTAAAAAATTAATTTAAAAATTTTACTTGATGAATCTTTAAGATTGAATAGTTAATGGGTTCTAATAAATACTGAAACTCATAATTAAATCTATAATTATATTATATTATACTATTAATAAAAGTACTTCAACATGAAAAACTTTTGATTAACTATTTTATTTTTATAAAAAAATTTAAATATGACATCATTCTTCCATAGTTAAATGTTTAAATTACCATCATATCTTTATGTGTTTAAATCTTCAAATTACACCTAACATCTCTTTTATTCTCTATTTTTTATGTATAAATATCAAAATCTATAAAACTTTTTAATTGACTGTTTCCCTTAAAAAATAAGTATTGATTAGAATATTGATAATTATTGTTATTTTATTTACTGAATTATAAGTTGAAACTTAATCAAATGATTTTTAAAATGAATTATTTTGTCTTTGTTTTATATAGTTAAAACGACGAATCCTTGAGAATAGACAAAAAAAAATCAAATTCTATAACATAATACGAATAATAAAAACATAATTTTTATAAACTTGAAATGATATTTAATTTAAGTAAATATATATCTAAAAAAAATTATTAATATTTTATATACGAAAATTATTCATGTGTAACACACGTGATACATTGCTAATTAATAAAAAATATAACAATTT
>CM042196.1:22486007-22502908 GCA_023539305.1 Ilex asprella
ATATATATATATATATATATATATATATATATATATATATATAGTTTGTTTCACTTTTTGCTTTACACTTTATACACACACACACATATCTATATAATAAAATAAAAGTGAGTTTGAATTTTATCTCAATCATATTTTCTCTCTCAAAACCATCATTAATTACTTACCTCATCCATCATCCATTTTTCATACTCAAACGTCACATCACATCACTCATTTTCATCACATGTTTAATCATTTATATATTTTTTCTTTAAAAATATCACATAACTCATTTCTATCATATATTTAATCATTTAATATTTGATTAATTTGTAATTAATAAATTTTGAAAAAAGTTAATATAGTGGGATCGATTTTCAGGACGCGTGAATTTTATATTTATTTTGCTTTCAGGTACAGGTTATGACTAGTATATATATATGTCGTCCCATGCCACCAACCTTGCTTCCACATCATCTGACTAAAAAGAATAAAGTCTTTTACTATAATGATTGATCAAACCTTGATTTTTTTTTAAAAAAAATAGAATCGGTCAAGATGTTTTGTTAGATATTATATATTGGTCATTGTTGGAATGTAGGAAAAATAACTTCTTTGTTTTTTTTAATGGGTGTAACTGCTTTTTAAATGGGTGTAAATATTTTTTTAATGAGTGCAATTATTTTTTTTAATGGGTGTAACTTTTTTTTAATGGATGTAACTATTTTTTTAATGAGTGTAACTATTTTTTAATGAATGTAACTGTTTTTTAATTGGTGTAACAATCACAGTCTCATGCAATTGTTAAGACATAATGGTGGAATGATACTAAATAGTACAACTATTTAGCTTATGCAAACAACTTAATAACAAATTGAGTTGATGTCATGATTTTGTGTATCTGTTTGGTTTATTAGAATGCATGAATAACTATTTGGTGTATTATATAACAATTGTAATTGATTAATATAATTATGTTGTTGTAATATCAATATAAATAGAGTAAGAGAAAATAGGGGGAGAGAGAGAGAAATTGTTAGAAAAAATCTACCCCTATTTTACCTCCCATTACTTGATTGTAGCCAAAAGAAAAGGGAAAGAATACAAAAGGGTTTCCATTCATATGCTGTTTATCAATGGCAATAGTGACATTTTTAAAAAAATATGCACTTTATCCAAAATAAGTTTTTGACTTGTACTTTTGACTAAATAAGTCTAAAAAATTATACTGACTTCTAAATCACCCTAAAATAGAAGTTAAATTTTGGACATGCGCTCTGGGCTTTGCAAAGCCCGCCTGTTAGAACTATGAACCTTGTATTTTGGGCTTGATGGGTGGAAGAACTGGCCCATTAGCAAGACAAAACTCGAAAAAATGTAGAGACATTGGGGCCAGTCCGATGGGCAGATGATGGGCCATTCTTTTGTCAAATGGATTGGGCCACCCTGACCTGATGCCGATACTTATGCTTCGATTAGTTTGCAAATCTCACTGGACCTCCTTGTTCCTTAGTCTCGAGCTCAAGGTCAGGAGAGGTGCAAAATCAGCAAAGGTATGTTATTGGTCTATCAATCGTGTCGGTCGAAACGGGTTCGTGTCGAGTTTTAATAAATTTGTGTCAAAAAATATTTAACTTATATTTAATTCATTTATTAATTTATATTTAACAAGTCGTGTCACGACAAATTTATGTCGTGTATCAATCTTGTACTATTGGTATATAAACGAATCGTGTAATATATTTTTTTTATTGACTTTACTCATACCTGATTTATTTATTAATCGTGTTGGATCGAGTACATTCGTTTACAAAACAAGTGACTTAAAGAAGATTCAAACTTTTTAATTTTGTGTCAGCCCTTAATTTGTTGTATTGATTTTGGGCTTAATCACTTTGCCGCGTTTGTCTAATAGGCTTGAGTGTCGGAAAAAGTATTATTTTTAAATTTAATCTGAATAAAACATAAAACGTAAAAAAAACCCTTATTGATTAATGATTAAAGGTAACGTAGTGTTATTTTATAATATAGTCCCACAAAAAATTAATGTAGCCATATCACTTTTGTGAGACTTTACGGAAGAATCTGCCAGAGCCAGCCATGGTGTCAAAAGACTTTTCTGCGCTGGTGGTTCTGCGTGTGTGAATGTGATGCCAACCTGCATTCTTTTTTGGTTAAGTTTTTGAACCTTCAAAGTAACCACCATCTACTCACCGAGTGGAGCGGTCGGGGGGAGGGGGTGGTGTGGTTACTGACTGAATTTCTTATATTGAGATTAGATGTTTGAATCTTAGAATCCATATTAAAATTTGGTAATTGATCACTATATTAACATAACTAAATTTATTTTTGAAAAAAATAAGAAAAATGCTATGTATCCTAAAACTCTAACTCAAATCTCTATCCCAAATGAAGGGAGACTATTGGATGAGTGAGTCCCATTAATTTTTTCAAATGAGACCCACTGATCTAATGGTCTCCCTTGATTTGGGATGGAGATTTGGGATACATAGCATTGCTCAAAAAATAATAGGATGTGGTTAAGAGTTTTATAATCTCACTAATGAGAACTTTTCGGAGTTGTTTTTCGACACTCTCTTTTGCCCCTTCTAAAAGGGGACTCAAGCTTTAGTTTCTTTTTGAGTACGACATGTAAATGAATTTAGTCGTTAAAGTGATAATAAAGATTAGTTGTAAATTCAAATTTCTTAAATTCGAATTTTGATAATTTTTAAGGATCAGGTAACGAGAAATTTAATTCTTATTAATACCCTCGTCCCGACGTAGATGGTCTGTCATTACTCGCACAAGAGAAGAGATTAGTCAACATGAATGTAAATTGTTCTACACACCTCTGATTGTTGAAAAAAAAAAAAAAAAAAATCAGCCGATCAATTCTAGCTCCCCTCGGATAGAATTTCGAATGGTTCAAATTTGTTTGTGTTAAAAAATTGAATCTGAGTATAATCACATTCCTCTTTTTAGTTAAATATTGATGTTGAGTTGGAACGATATTTCAATTGAATAACAAACTCGACCTCATTTTGTTTATAATTGTAACTATCTCCCCCAACATAAGTATATCATAAGACGTAATACCTATATCTTGGTTTTTTATCATAAGACGTAACATCCATATCGTTATAATCCTCTCCTAGAAATGGTCCTATGAAATTGACTAAGTTTGGTAATTAAGGGGAGCATGTGATATTAAACCAAAAACAGGGGCTACAAAAGGTAATTGCCTTACTTCTTATTGAAAGCCGGCAATCAGAAGTTGCTCTAGAACAGCCTCGGCCGCCTCTAGAAGCCAGACTCTGCGACCACATTCAACGCGCTCCACACGCGTACCACAGAGAGAGAGAGAGAGGGAGAGAGACACGATGCTCTGGGGACATCGTGATTGACTTCAAACGAAAGAACCCGCCAAGGAGCATATGTTATCCTCGCTGTTCTCTTCCGCATAAAACAATCGTCGAAACAACGCACGAAATATTCAGATCGACGTACCTCTCTTTCTATTTCTCTTTCTCTCTCTCTTTGTGGATCCGTTGTATTGGGTTGAGATCTGTTTGCAGGGCCGGGCGACCTATTTGGAAGAAATCATTATCATAATTAGGGTTTTGCAGAGATGGGTTCTAATGATAAAGATCAGAAGCAAGGCGGTGGTGGGTTCTTCGCATCCATCGCTACAAGCTTGTCCAATTTCGGCAGTGCAATGTCCAAATCAGTTAACGGGTATATCCACTTGACATAATTTTGATATTTTTTTAGCTTTGCCAATTAAGTTTCTTGCTGGTTTCAAGCTTTAACTCAGTTGATTTATCGTTAATTCAACATTACGTCTCTGTCTCTCTCTGTATGTGGAGGGAAGGGTGCGAGATCGAATGGAAATTGTAATTTTAAATAATTTAATTGTGCCTAACTACACAACATTCCAATTACCCACCAAATTGTGAAGAATAAGGGAGCTATGTGGGTAATTTGAAGATGTAAAAAGATGATACAGTGTGAGATAGAGCATTTGCAATCTAGCGTGTGTTCTTGAAATTTTATCTCTAGGTATTGCTCTTCTTTCCACTGCAATAAAAGAAGAAGAAGAAAAGAAACCGGTGATAGCCAGGTAAAAGAGACATGAAATAGAAAAAGCAAACAAAGATGTGATTTTAACATCAATTGCAGTTTAGGTGCTTTGTTGAAGTTCTAAGCGGAGAACTAAATTGTTCATTTGTTATGGTTTCTGCTTTGATTTTGAACTTCTAGGCAAAAGTTTAACTCGATGCTCATACATGTGGGTGTTTGAGTTACACTTTAATTTTCCAATTCTCTGGCTATTAACATGATCTTCATTTGTCGTGTTTATCGGCTAACTTTGTAGTGCACAGCGCACTTCAAAATATGTGCCAAATACAGATAGCTCAAGCCATTATGCTTTCTGTAAGAATGCTAATGGATGATTTTGTTATCTCTGCTTCCCTTAGAATGCATAACCATTATGGCTTAGCAGAACCTTATTTTCTGACGATTATTTGCTGTTTTTGTTATATTGTTTCATGAGATAATGACTTTTTTTTTTGAGTTGAGTGTATTGGTGATAACATTTTATCATTATGTTGGTGCCTTGTTTTAAGTATCATATTGACTGCCTAAAATGTTGCTTCTTTGTTTTACGTGAACTTGATTAGTGTCTTTCTTTTTGTATGTGCATATTAGCTTTTTGCTTTATTGATTCAAATTTACAATTTACATGTTTTGCCTCCTTGTTGCTACCGTTTCATCCATGAACCTGTTTGTACCTAGTCATGTATGGCAGTGCTGGTCTTTTTCTTCTGCTGATTGATGCCAAAGTTCTGTTGTCATGGGTTGTTTATGATTTGCCATGTTTTTGTTGTATATACTTATTAGTTTCATGTGCTGAGCAATAAGTTTTTACCAAGCTACTTGTGTTTCCCTTTAGTTTGATTGGTTATGAAGGACTGGAAGTTATCAATCCTGAAGGAGGCACTGAAGATGCCGAGACAGAAGCACAAAAAGGAAGATGGAGGCAAGAGGTACAAAATCATTTCTCTTCTCCTCCTTTCACATTATTTTGCTGATATATATGGGTTTTGGAATAGTTTAGTGGCTTAGGAATGTACAAAGAATTCAAGTGTGTTCGTGAATCATGATACGTGTTGTAATAGGCAATACCTATAGTTTGTTGAGTATTTCTGCTCTCTCTCTCACACACACACTATGTATGTGTAGTATATAAAAAAAGGAGCAGCTCTGTCCTCCCCCAATCCCCAGCAAACTTACTCACAAGAAAGAAAAGAAGACTCAGTTTAGTCCTCATTAGTGGGGGTCTGGGAGAGACAGAAAAATAGATCCACACACAAATACAAGTGTGGAAACATATGAACAAAATACAAATGACAGAAGGTTGGTTTGGTACATGCAACTGAGAACATTACTTGGCACACGTCAAGCTGGGAGACTGTATTTTCTACCTATTTTGGAATACTTCGTCACATTCTCATTATTGGTTTTCTGTTTTGCAGGATCGGGACACTTATTGGAAGATGATGCAGAAGTATATAGGCTCTGATATCACGTCAATGGTGACACTCCCAGTTCTCATTTTTGAGCCTATGACAATGGTTCAGAAAATGGCAGAGGTATGTGTTATTTACAGCTAAGTGATGTCTTATGTTATATTCGTTGCTGTTCTGCATGATAGTAATTCCAAGATGTACATTTTTTTGTCACAGCTGATGGAGTATTCGTACCTGTTAGATCTTGCAGATGAATGTGAGGATCCACACATGCGATTGGTGTATGCTGGTGAGAATTCCTCTGCTTCTCTCTCTCTCTCTCTCTCCATGCATGGTCTCATGTGAAACTAACACTTGTCCATTGCAGCATCCTGGTTTATATCTGTATATTATGCCCTCCAGCGAACCTGGAAGCCATTTAACCCAATTCTTGGTGAAACTTATGAAATGGTCAATCATGGCGGCATTACATTTATTTCAGAACAGGTATTTTTTTTGAAGGATCATGTTTGTGACATGATTTTATTTATCTTGTATATGCAGGTGCATTTAGGGTTTGATAGTTAGGAGTCTTGTGAGTTACGACTCTAAGCAAGTTGCAATTTCATAACTCAAAAACAAGTTGCCATTATTTTCTGTTACATGATTATAGGAATGGAATCTAAGCCTTAGGTTTTTTTATTACAATAGACACATCCCATACTCTCAGTTCTTGTATCTGGTGGTTTCTATGATATTGTGGTATTTACTTGTGCCATTTTTGACAAATTATCTTTATATCAGGTTAGTCATCATCCTCCAATGGGTGCAGCACATGCTGAAAATGACCATTTTGTTTATGACATAACTTCAAAGTTGAAGACCAAATTTTTGGGAAACTCTCTGGATATCTATCCTGTTGGGAGGTATAAATTGCATCATGGTTTTTCACTCTAAGTGGCATGTTGGTTTTCTAGAATGTTGATCATTTTTACCCCTTGAGAGATTTTATGAGAATATTTTCGGTGTCTGAACCTGTTTAATGTATTGTTGTTTCCCTGGCATATGTTTACACTTGTATGAATTTTTGGTGAGATTTTTTTTTGTTAACAAAGTGTTAAAAATAAAATTTTCCTAAGACAGCATATAACAACCTAAGAAACAGGTAACGGAATAGATTTTTTTCATTCTTCTTGCTGGGACTTTGCATATGTCTGTGGTTTCTATGACTATGAGAACTGGTCTCATCAGACGTCTGAGGGGTCAGGATATTGTCTGGATGGATATGCTGCAATTGATCCCTGACTATCTAGTTTGGTGATCTTCAGCAGTTCAGTTCTGTACAACATTGGTGGCTTACTGAATTTAATCAATTAGCTGTGTTTCAGAAAAGTTTAGAGCTGATAACTGTGGGTACTGGTTTAGAAATTAGACATCCACTCATGATGATCTTACATAAGCTGCTTGAAACTGTGTTTACTATGTAGGAGTTTTTGGAAGCTGAAGTACCTACTTTAGCTTTAATTTTTTTAACTGAAGCAATATAAAAGGGAATTCATGCATCTGTAGAGGTGCTCTTATGCACTAAGAGAGTCCAAACCCTTCCTATTTTTCTTCTACTTCTTCCTCCTCTCCTCCCTCCTCCTCCTACTCTTCTTCTTTATTTTGTTTTTTTAAGGAACTGAGGTTTCATTAAATTTTCAAAGCCATCTGAGTCCAAACCCTTCCTAGTTTTCTTCTACTTCTTCCTCCTCTCCTCCCTCCTCCTCCTACTCTTCTTCTTTATTTTGTTCTTTTGAGGAACTGAGGTATCATTTAATTGTCAAAGCCATCTTTTGAATTTTTGTTGGATACTTTTCTCTGCATGTTTTTTTGGTTGTCCTTTTGTAGTTAGTTGATTTACTGTTTGATCATTCTTTTGCCAAGCATCATCTCTTAGTGAAATATGAAATAAGTTTGATGAATTATGTATTTGCAACTAACTTATTATACAATTTTTTGTGCAGAACGAGGCTTACCCTCAAAAAGGATGGTGTAGTCCTAGATTTAGTACCTCCTCCCTCAAAAGTGAACAACTTGATATTTGGACGAACTTGGGTTGATTCACCAGGGGAGATGATCTTGACAAACTTGACCACAGGGGACAAAGTTGTGCTGTATTTTCAGCCTTGTGGCTGGTTCGGGTATGGGCCTATGACTATCAGCTGTCTTTTTTGGCTTTGCTTGTATTTAATGGCATCTTTGAGAAGTACATATTGGCTGCGTCTGACTTCAGTCTGTACATGGAAAGTTTTCAAATAATGCGAGGATGCAAATTTACCAAACATTTCTGGTTTTCTTTCATCTTATTTGTGTGTTGTGTCTATGTTTATTGTACCCAATTGCCTCATTTGATATCCATAAGTGATGCTGGACCAAACTCATGTTGTGTTGACTTAGGTTGAGTAAAAAAAATAGGTTTATTGATGAAAGCTTGGTGGTAGGGTTTAGGGTTTACAAATTGCTGTGTTCAGTTGGTTAAGAAAGTGAGAGTAGCATTATTCTTAGAGAGCAAGTTGCCAGAAATTCTTGACAGCAATTATGTCAGTGTTTGGAGGATGAATAATAGGTCAAAGTGCAGGGGTATAGTTGGAGGTTGACTGGAGCAGGATGCGGTGGAATTTCGGTACTGAAACACTTCGTAGGTTGTAAACAGTAGCCCTTGAACAGTCAATTGGGGGGAAAGTGTGTCTTAAGAGGAGAGGTGAAGATCGTTCCAAGGGATCGGCCAAATTCCCAAAAAAAATTCTCAAGAGTTCATCTTCTTCATTCAAGTGAATACAACTAATTTTATTGTACATTTATGTTTAAGCTGATAAGATGGGAAGGCTACTGATGTAACAGCTCTCCCTTTTTTTCTTTTTCCTCTTTTTCTGCTGCTCCTATCATTTCAACCACTTTTCAGTTCTCATTTCTTTTGAGCCCCCACATTCTTCAGAACAAGTCAACGAGCAATTAACTATGTTTTGTTTGTATACAGCCAATCCTTGCAGGCCCCATATCCAAAGTCCAAACCTTACTCCCCCACACATACTACTCACTTTTTCTCTCACATCCAGACCCATGGGTCATCCATGACCCATTTCGAGCAAGTATTGAAATTACATGCTAAGAACCTACTAAAACATTAGTAGAGATATGTTCTCCACTTATAATCCTAAAATAAGACTCCACATACTATTAAAACATTAATCGATTATGTTCTTAACTTATAATCCTAAAACAAGACTCCACATAATTCTCTACTTTATCACAGTTTTCCAAATTGAGATCCATGTGAGATTCCTGGAATTTCCATTCCCTTGTTAATAAGACCTGCATCAACAAGAGGCTAGATGTTTGTAGTGATGCTGGGAAGAGTTTCAGCTGGGATTTTCTTTAGGCTTGTCCCCCGCCCCCCTTTTTTTTCTTTTTAAGTTGGAGCTAATATTGTCAGTACTACTGGATTGTCTGACAAATGCTTATTGAACATTATTTCTTGGTGGTGAAGGTTGTTTTCTGTATAGTATGTCAACTAATAAAGTTTAGAATAAATTGTTGATTTTGTGGGCTAAGCTAAAAACACCATACCATATTTATCCTTGCTATTGTTTATCTCGACTCATCCATCTCTTTGTTTTCATATTTATGATACATGTGTTTGGTTGCAGGGCTGGTCGCTATGAAGTGGATGGATATGTATATAATTCAGCTGAAGAACCCAAAATATTGATGACTGGGAAATGGAACGAGTCATTGAGCTATCAACTTTGTGACCTGGAAGGGGAACCCCTCTCAGGCACTGAACTGAAAGAGGTTAGCTCCAGCAGCTTTCCTTGAACGTTCCCCCTGCCCCCACCTTACCTATTCTTTTTGCTGCTGATTTCAAAGTAAAGTAATAGCTAAAAAGAAACTTCAATATGCTTTCTACATTCAGTCTATAAGGAGATTGAGAGGCATTTGCCTCCATATGGATGGAATTGATTGCTGCAGAAACGTGTCATGTTATTTTTGGAGAAACATTCATATCTTTCTTTATTAGGTACACCTGTTGGGAACCTGGAAAACATCCATGTAATTAATATGTTTAGCCAATCATGGTTTTAAATTTTATTACTGAACCTACAGTATTTTATGAAATCTTACTGCACATGTTTAAGTTTTTCAACTGTTTTTTCCATGATAATGGTAGGTTGCTGTGATTTGATGATTGGACTTGAGTTTCATTGCCATTATTAATTAGAGTACAGATTAACTTGGCTAAAGTCCTTTCTAGGGAATGTATATCTACATATGACATGCAATTATGAAGTATCAAAAATCACCTTTGTTGGACACATACTTAAAGCAAAAAAACTTGTTCCTCAAACTTCAAAAGATAATAATGAAGACCTACAATTGCTTCAATAATGCTACCATTATAATTAGGTAGCTGTTGTTCAAACTTAGTTGAATGATTCATTTATGAATTACTCTCCCTGGCAATTTGTCTGATGATGATGCTCTACAGGTTTGGAGAGTTGCTGATTTTCCCAAAAATGACAAGTTCCAGTATACATATTTCGCACATAAGATAAACAGCTTTGACACAGCACCTAAGAAGTTGTTGGCATCAGATTCTCGTTTGCGTCCAGATAGATATGCACTTGAGAATGGTGACCTATCAAAAGCTGGTGCGGAAAAGAGCAGGTCTTTCTTCTGTCCTCTGTGTGTGTGTGTGTGTGTGTGGAATGTAGCAGAAAGACAATAAACTTCTGTAAAAACAGTCTTTATTTTGTTGGGAATTAACCAGGCCATCCCATCCTGGATTAGAAGTTTGGCACATACATACAGCCACATGCGCTACTATAAATTGCATCTTAGGCAGTGTTTTAAAACCCGGCCTGGCCTGGCGGGTTGGCCTGGAAACCCCGTGAAATGGACCAAAACCGGGCCGGTTCGTCATTTAGATCGTTCAAGCATTTAACCCATGCGAGACCCTTTGACTGGGCAGTTTTTAGCTGGATTGTGCAAACCGTCCGTTCTTATGATAACCATCCGGGTCATTTAAACGCCTATAAAATCAGGTCTATTTGGGTCTTTTTGCCCTAATCAACTCAACAGCCTACTTAGACCAAAAAAAAACTTAACAGCCTACTCGATCTCCATTCTCAAAAGATCAGCTCAACCCCACCCCCTTTCTATCTCTCTCTCACATCTCCACCACGAGATCATCTCAGCAGTGGTCATCACTTTCATTGTCAATCGACAATCTGTTTGTGCTTCGTGGTTGCCTCCTCATCCTTCCCTCTGGTTTCGTTGGCTTGAATCAAAGTGGTCGCCTCCACCTCTAGATCATCTCAGCAGCAGCATCTTAGCGCTGCATGTATCTCTCCTCATCTCATGCTCTCACGGTCTAACCATCATAATCTCAGCCCTCAAGTTTGATATTGCCTCTCTCTCTCTCTCTCTCTTTCTATATATATATATATATATTTGTAAGGTTGAATCTAGAATTTTGGTATTGAATCATCCAAATTGAATATTGATAGTGTGAAATGTGATTTTGAGTTTTCAATTTGGAATTTAACTAAATTCTTTGGTCTGAATTTTTGGGTTTTTGTTTGATCTAACATACATTAAAGTGACTATAATAAAATAATTAGTAATTATTTTTATTTTTTTATTATATGATTGGATTGACGAGTGACCCAATAGTTGAACCAGTGAGTGACGCGGTCTTTTTGCTGGGTTGATGAGTGGGCCGAGTTCTAAAAACTATGATCATAGGCTTTTAGCAGGCTTTGAAGTTTAATATGACTGAAAAGATTCCAATACCACCCATTTGTATGCCTGCTGCTTAGATAATTTGACACTTTGGATGGAGCAGCTTGAGTATATTACCTTCTAGCATGATTGTTATTTGAGAGATGGAGGTTCAAATTTCCTACTACACACTGCTTTAATGGAAAGAGACTCATACTAAACACAAGACTTGGCACAAAATGGAATTTTATTACCCATGAAGTGGGGTTCTCACTAGATTGCTAGATGATTACCTGTGGTTTTTTATGACCTTACTTGGAATATATTGATCTAAATTATTTATTTTCGCTTTCCTAAAATAAAAGCTATTACACAGTATGGATGAGCGAGTAGCAATTAACACTAGTTCTTTTTCCTTTTCAGTCTGGAGGAGAGGCAGAGAGCTGAAAAGAGAATGAGAGAGGCCAAAGGTCATCAATATACTCCGAAATGGTTTGAGCTATCTTCTGAAATCGCTCCAACACCTTGGGGTGACATAGAAGTGTACAAATACAATGGCAAGTATGCTGAACATAGGGCTGTTGTGGATAATTCCGACAGCATCGAGGAGGTTGACATCAGATCAACAGAGTTCAACCCCTGGCAGTATGGAAATTTGGCTGCAGAATGAGCTGTATAGACATATAGATTTGTTTGCCTGCATCGTTTTGTCTCTTCTATATTTTCTTCTTTTTGTACTATGTGTTCTTTTCATTTCGTTGGCCGTGATTGTATTCTTATTTAGGATGAGTAACAAAATCATATTAAGATTCAAATGACTTAGCTCACATGACATTTAGTTCTATAATTTTAGTATTTGATTTGAGCTTGCGATCCTGAAATCTAGTGCTGTAACATTTCTTTACTAAGAAAAGAAAAAGCCAACTATTGTATGGAGATTATCAGCAACCCTTTAAACACAAACTGGGCAAGATGTAAACTGCCCAACTGCCCCATTTCTTTTTGTTGAAGCCTAAAGATCTATGAACTATCTCATGCTTGACTAGCCAAGCAGATGAACAACTAGCATTCTTTTACATTTGACAGTTCTTTTCTTTTATGAATATTTCACGTTTATGATGAATTTATGAAGATTGACATGTTTATTATTCCGCACAAAAATATCTTGCCTGATTCACTAGAAGAGACTGAACTCTGGTATTTTAAAAATGCTTCAGAAGGTATCTTTGAAGTAGATGGCAATGTTGAGTATCTAATTGCTAGGGTTTTCAACATTCCATCAACTTCTTCACCTGGTCTGGTTAGGGCAGTTTTTCAATGCCAAAAACTGCAAGTTTACAGATGTGGGGCTGATTTGGAGCTTTTCATAGTTACAGAGGCGAAAGTTAGGTTGTGAAGTTGTCCATATGCCAAGATTATGAGGTTTTTGAGGCCCTCTGTTTTCATAGTATTTCCTGCCATGGTAATTATGCAGATATTTTGTGGTCGAATCTAGAATGAGGCATATACAATTTTATGGTTTATTCAATGTGTATGGTTAACTGGTGATTGGGTATATGGGAGGCCATGTTGTGACTATAAGTTTAAAAAATGAGTTCAAAAGATACGAGATTGAGATGAATCTCAATTTTCTAGACAAATATCATTGGTTCTTGATGGAGCAAAAAATTGAGAAGCCTGAGGTGATTGAGCTGAATGGACTAAGAGTGAGGTGTGCAAAGTGTAAGAACTGAAATGGGTAAAGAATGTTCAAGAATTTGAGTGGTTCATCTGGTAGAATAGTTAGGTTAGTACACTGTAATTGAAACTCTTGGTTTTTATTTTTTTTTTGGGGGGGAGGGGGAAGGAGGGACTTGAATTCTTGACTTTGAGAAAACAAAGCCTTTACAAAACTCTTGTTTCTTGGTTGTGTATTACTTGGATAAGAAGAAGATGAGCTTATAGTACTTAATTGTACTGTGAACTATTGTATTGGTTCTCTATTTGCACACTAGCAATCATTGTAATCTTCAATCGTATTATCGATGAATATTTGAGAAATATTTGACGGTTAGAACCCCTTCTTTCTGCCACATGGACTTCGAGAAATGATGACATGACTTTCCAAAAAAGTGTTTTTCTTGTGGTGGTTAGCTTGCTGCTGGATTCTTTGTAGGCCTTCTTTACTTCCTTCAGGTTTTTCCTGCCCAACCCAACTTTTGTCGAGCTGAACCATTCTCTTGGTGTTGAAAAAATGAGCTTATGACTTATTTTTAAGTGAAAATTGGAGGTGAGTCCTCTTAAATGTACTTGTTTGGAGATAAGTCCGGTAATGAAGCTTATAAGGGGCTAAGTTCATGTTTAAAATTATGTGTAATGACTTAAGTTCACTTTTTTTTATCTAAAAAATATCTCTAACAGTGTTAAATTTGGTCAATTATAGAAAGCCATATGTTAGATGTTTGAGATATATATGGTAAAAGATTGTTCAATTTTTTATGGAAATCGAATATACCATAATTTGATGCTTGAATTACGACAAAATCATTGGTCTATTAATTCAATTTCCAATTAAAAGATTTCATTAACAATTCAAATTCAAATTCAAAATCTGAATCAAGCAGCAACTGAAACATTTATATATATATAAATAATATGAACAATAACATAAACAAATAATAGAAGTAGAGAAAGTATAAAGAGTTTAATGAACAGCGTCTGAGAAATTAAATCAAATTGTCACTTATAGTTGCTAGGACTTGTCTCTCTTTGCTTTTCGCTATTTTATGCAGTGAATAATGAGGGCATGATGGTGCCTCCAATTGAAGGTGTTGCTGGAGGAGGGACAACATATGGATGGAATGATAGTGGCTTTCATGATCCAAGGCCACTCAGGGGCGCAATTGATTCAAAGAAAGCTCCATCTAAAGAGTTAGCGCATGTATGGTGCATGCCAAGCACGTCAAATGTCGGAGCACAAGAAATGCCACGACCTTTAGAACCTGTAAGTGTCTCTCTATTATTTTTTTTCTAGTGCTTCGTAGATCAAATTGTCTTTTCTTCATGTTAGATATCTATGTACTATGCATACAAATTTTACTGTTCCATTTATCCCTCAAAACTATCTAATTACTGTTTTTGTTGAGTATATTACTGTTCATGTTACTATTATTTTGAGCATGTTATTGTTTTAGTTGAGCATGTTATTACTATTATTTTCCTAAATATTAATATTCAATGTTATTATTTTTTTTAATATTACTATTTTTGTGTTTGAATGATATTATTTTTGTGTTTTAATTTGAGAGAGATAATTATTGTTAAGCATGCTATTTTTTTTTTAAGCATGTTGCTATTTTTGTTAAACATGTTACTATGGTTATTTTTTAAAAATATTAATATTGAATCTG
This sequence comes from Ilex asprella, assembly GCA_023539305.1. Lineage (NCBI taxonomy): Eukaryota > Viridiplantae > Streptophyta > Magnoliopsida > Aquifoliales > Aquifoliaceae > Ilex > Ilex asprella. The sequence continues at coordinate 22,500,655 of CM042196.1, forward strand.
ACTATTTTTTATGTGTTTAAATGGTATTATTTTTTGTGTCTAAATAATAATTTTTTTTTTGCATTTTAATGTCACTATTTGTTATTTTTAATGTTACTATATATATATTCCTAATTTATATATGAATATAGATAGGTATGAGAGAGAAATAGTTTCGATATTAGTCAAACTTCTAAGATTTAGGAATTTTTAATTTTTAGTTTTACTTCACTTTTAAAGGAAAATGATAGCCTGGAAAAATTGACAAAAACGGATTTTATAACAAATAAGTTTCCTTGGCGGACTAAAGTCCAAACAAGTTCATCTAGGAGAATCGACTTCCAAATTTCCCTATTTTTAATGGAGGATTTTATGTGTACGAAAATTTGTATCAAATTAATTATGGTCATTGGATCAACAATAAGTAGGTCTGTCAAAATCTGACATAACACAAATCAACATGAATTAAGTGGGTTTGGGTGAGACCTTAACGAGTTCGAGTAGTAAACGGGTTGACCTGTCAAACATGTTTAATAAATGGGTTGTATTTGGGTGAGTCATGTCAACCCGTTTATCACCTGTTTAAATAAAATTCATATAATAATTATTTTAAAAAATTAGGCATATTTTTTTAAATGACTTGTTTAACCCGTTCAGTTTTAATTTATTATTATATTTTTTGTGATTATCACTAAATTAAAATATATATTATTTTTAGTGATAGCCACATAATTTTTATTTTAATTTAGTGACAATTACAAAAATATAATAATAAATTAAAATTGAACGGGTTAAACGAGTCGTGCCGAGTTACCTGTTTATTAAACGGTTCGTGTTTATGTTGAAAATTTTCACTCGTTTATTAAACGAAAAGAGTATGAGTTTATATATTTTTTACTCGTTCAACCCGACGCATAATCGTTTAATCCAACATGTTTAACACCTCTAATAATAAAACCTATTATTTTAACGACTGTAAGTAATTTAGCACAATTTTAGCGTTGATCTATTTTTAACGGGTGGTATCATCAAGTTTAAACTTTCCACTAATGTCATGTTCTATGTTTGTTTTGATAGGTCAACTTAGCACAGTGTACACAGACAACCCACTTTTAATGGCTTTGCTTTTTTACGGGAGTGGCACCCACTTCCACTTCCTTGATAGCTTCGTGTGTCCCATTTATTCAAAAATTCGTCCCCCACATTAAGGGTGTTTATCTTATTTTACGGGTAAAAAATATAATCTTTTGTGTTTCTATATGATATTTTGTAAAATAATTTTTTTTTCGCCTATCTTACTCGATCAAGTATAATATTACTACCCGACTTCTTACTTGATTAATCGGGTAAGAAATCAAGTAAACATTTTTGTATCTTTTGTAGGTACAATGCAAAACGCAAGCACTAACTCTAGTTAGTTTGAATTCCGATTTAAGATTTAAAAATTGGGATTTTTCATGCTTGACGTTAACTGGATAAATTTTTAAGAGTACCTAGGAGGTTGAGACGAAATGATGAAGCCCTGAGCTATGGAAGCAAAGGCTTGAGCGATGAAAGCCGATGGAGGCAAAATGAGAGGAGTGGAGTGTGACACTTGCTTAGTCAGTAGATGATAAAGTTGATTAGTAATTACGTTTATATATATATATATAAATTAATTAATTAATACGGATAGGGTAAGGTAGGAATACAAAAATTAAAAGATATTCCACATTCCTATATAATTTTTACGGCTAACCGTTCAGTGAGATAAGATAGAGCCAAATAAAAAAAAATTTACGACCAATCAAAAATTTGACAAACCCTTATCCTAACCCTCATGTCTCCTAAATCCTTAACCACCCTCAAAATATGCAAACTCCACGTCATGCTCGTGCCCTCCAATTACTGCCACGTAATCATAAAGAGGTATTTTTAACAATGTAATTATTTCAAAATAATGGTGAGAGTGTTTATGCCCCCATAATTTTAGACACAATCTACAAAATTGGCACTAATTCAATAAGAAATTGGAGGATTTGGTTTTAATCTTTTGGTCCATTTGGTAGGAAAGATAGAAAGTATGAAAGATGAAAAATATGAGGTGTACACTTTCTGTTTTCAAAGAAAGAAAAGTAAAAATGATACAGTTTTCTTTCTTTGTATTTGGTAGGATGAATAAAAAATAAAAATATATTTTTTTATGCTTAGTAAAATAAAAAAAATATTTTTTAATTTTATTTTTTTAAAAAAATATAAAAATATATTTTATCATTGTATGTATAAATGAAATTAA
>CM042196.1:22503308-22522513 GCA_023539305.1 Ilex asprella
AAGAAATATATTTTATCATTGTATGTATAAATGAAATTAATGTATATATCCCCAAAAAAATTAACTTTTTATCCACTTCCCTTCTAATTTTAGAAGGGAAGATTTTAGTGAGTTAAAAAGAAAATTAATTAATTTATTTTTTTATTTTTCTTATTTTTTTAATCAAACATGATATTTTATTTATCTCTCAAATTTTCTATTCTTTCATTTTTCTATCGTACCAAACAGAGCATTAAGGTGACGAATGGTAAAATTATTGAATTCGTTAGACCAATCAAATAAATAATTTGTAAAACTCAATTAAATATAACCTGAACTCCTTAAGCGGGTTTCACCTAACATAAAGTAAATTCAATTAAACATAACGTTGTGATCTAATTTAATGTAAGTATTGGATTGGAAGTAAATTTCATCTAATATTAGAAGTTTATAACTACTCTAAAGAATATATTAAATTAAGCCTCTAAATTAAGTTCATTCAATATTATTCATTTATAATTAATAACTAAAAATAATAAAAAAAAATACAATTAAAAACGTTCTTATTGATTAAAAAGTGGAGCTCCAATACGAACCGGACAAGATTACCGATGATTTTCATGAAATTGACCAGTCACCTGCTTCGCCGGTGGCATTTTTGCTGACTTTGAATCGACGGCTGTGATTGCCCCCCAGTTTCTTCCTGCAGCTTTTAAGCTGCAAATGAGCACTTCTTCCCCACTTTCCACACCTCTGACATCTCTCTCTCTCTCTCTCTCTGTGGAAAAATTCTCCTAGGGCTTCTTGAGGTATGATGCTTCTTGTAATCTTTGTCTTGTATTTTCTTCTGTGTAAGCATAGTTTGGCAACAGTCTATGGTCATTTCCAGGTGTTCTTGAAGTAATTTTGGTAGCTGAACTTCATGTCAAGTTGATCCTGATGCTTTCATAATTATAATGCAGAAATTATTTCTCAATTGATAGCCCTTTTGGCTCTATGTTCAGCATATACTGCTAGTTTAGTCTGTTAAACCTGAAAAGTTTTAATCCTGTTGGCCTAGTATTAGAGCTGTTGTTAAATACTTCCAGGGGCTCAAAGGGGTTTATAGGGCAAAATACATGAATTTGATTACTTAAAAAGCTTGATATTTATTTTTTGTGCACAGGACTATCATAGCAATATAGCTGCAATTAAAATTTGAGGTTGTAGAGGTGAAGTTTCTACTGGGTTTTTGTCCAGTAGAAAATAATGGATCCACGACTTGGTGGAATTTCTGGTTCTACAAATGCAACCCAATTGGGAAATCAATCTGTGTCCCTTTTTCCAGATCAGAAATTAGTTAGTGGACCTAGATTTGAAACTATTTTTCGGGATCGGAGACTGATTGATGGATCTAGATTTGAAAATACTTTTCCAGTTCACAATTTGGGACGAATTCAGTCTCTTCCATATAATCCACCTTTGAGTAATTCTGTTCCAAGTTCGAGTATAAGTTGCGAGGAAGAAGACTGTGATTTGTCGGATGCAGTTTTGGGATATATAAGCCAGATGCTTATGGAAGAAGACATGGAAGATAAGACATGTATGCTTCAAGAGTCTTTGGATCTCCAAGCTAAAGAGAAGTCATTCTATGAGGTTCTTGGCAAGAAGTACCCACCTTCACCCGAACCACACCTGACTTATGTTGATCAGAATTGTGAGAACCCAGATGATTATTTCTCTGGACATCACAACAATTACATTTGTAGCAGTAGTAATGGTGGTGGTTACTTAGTTGATCGTAGCTTAATTGATTTGAGCTGGAATAACTCTCCAGCTGAGTACAATAACTCTCAATTTCAAAGTCTTCTTGCATATACTTCTTCCTACTCATCTGCTAGCTCATCAAATAGCTTAAACAATATTGGGTTTTTGGATTCTCCTATAAGTCCTCTTCAGGTTTCTGATTTATATAATGAGAGCCGATCTATTGGGCAGTTCAGAAGAGGGGTCGAAGAAGCAAAGAAATTCCTTCCAAATGGCAATGGGTTGTTACCTCTGGAACTGAAGGGAAAAACTAGTGAAATGGTGGTCAAGGTGGAGCAAAAAGATGAGGGAGAGTACTCCACAACTAGGCGGAGGAGTAGGAAGAATCCTCAAAGGGAGAATATAGAATTAGAAGAAGAGAGAAGTAGCAAGCTGGCAGCAGTTTATGAAGAATCCACTGTTCGGTCAGATGAGTTTGATTTGGTTTTGCTTTGTAGTATGGGTGAAGGTGAGGCTGCCTTAATAGCATATCGCAAAAGCTTGCAGGATAAAACAAGCAAGAATATGCAGCAGAATGGACAGCCAAAAGGATCCAGTGGAGGAAAAGGTCGTGGTAAGAGGCAAAACAGGAAAAAGGAGGTGGTGGATTTGAGAACTCTCCTGGTTCATTGTGCACAGGCTGTAGCTGCTGATGATTGTTGGACAGCAAATGAACTGTTAAAAGAGATCAGGCAGCATTCTTCTCCTATTGGTGATGGGAATCAAAGATTGGCTCATTGCTTTGCCAATGGTCTTGAGGCACGCTTGGCTGGCACTGGTAGCCAGATTTATAAAGCTCTTGTTGGTAAGAGAGCTTCAGCTGCTGATTACTTGAAGGCTCACCACCTGTACATCGCGTCGTGCCCATTCAGGAAGATTTCACACATGGCCTCAAACAGGACAATAATGTCAAAAGCGGAGAGTGCGATGAGGGTCCATATCATAGATTTTGGTATCCTCTATGGTTTCCAGTGGCCCACCCTTATTCAACGCATTTCATTGAGAGAGGGTGGGCCTCCAAAACTTCGCATTACTGGGATAGAATTTCCGCAACCTGGATTCCGTCCAGCAGAGCGAATTGAGGAGACAGGACGTCGCTTAGCAGCTTATGCCCAGAGTTTCAAAGTGCCTTTTGAGTACAATGCTATAGCGAAGAGATGGGAAAACATCGAACTTGAGGATCTTAAGATTGACAAGGATGAGTTTCTTGTCGTCAACTGTTTGTATCGATCTAAAAACTTACATGATGAGACTGTTGACAGTTCAAGAAATAATGTTATCAACCTGATAAGGAAGATTAATCCAGACATATTCATCCATGGTATTGTCAATGGAGCCTTCAGTGCCCCATTCTTTGTCACCCGGTTCCGGGAGGCTCTGTTCCACTTCTCCGCACTCTTTGATATGCTTGAAACAAACGTACCCCGTGAGCATGGTGAAAGGATGCTCATTGAGAGAGAAATCTTTGGTAGGGAAGCGTTGAATGTTATAGCTTGTGAGGGCTGGGAGAGAGTTGAGAGGCCAGAGACATACAAGCAGTGGCAAGTCCGTCATCTGAGGGCAGGTTTCATGCAAATTCCTTTTGACAGGGAGATCATGGAACTAGCAACTTATAAAGTGAGGTCAAGCTACCACAAGGATTTTGTGATTGATGTAGATGGCCAGTGGATGTTGCAGGGATGGAAAGGGCGAATAATTTATGCCCTTTCTTGTTGGAAACCTGTATAGGGACTTGAGGGATTGTACGATTCACCTCTGGCTTCTTACATAATTGCATCTACAATTAACTACTCAAAGGTACCTCCATTCAATCAACCCCCTCTTCTTTTTCTGTTATTTTCCTTTACTTCGTTTACTCATTACTTCATAACCACATTATTTCAGTTTTTGGTCTTGTTGCTTTACTTCTTTAACTCCCAATGACAGGATTTTACTGATCCAACAGGTAGATAGCTGATTTTGATGGTGAACTACTTATGGATACGGTAGATAATTTGGTGAATGCTTATTCATTTGATAATGTGGTAAGGTAAGTGCTGTGACATGCATATGATGATGATTAAAATCTAACATATACAGAAAGAAGCTGCACTAACACAACCCAATGCGAGTTATGAGAGCCATTTTTGCTGCTGCAGCAGTTGTTGTTGATGCTGTTTAAGGCTTCTCTCTCCATGTTTAGATGTGTCTGTGCTTGGGAGCACACCATCCTTCTTTTGTTGGGTGTTCTGAGTTGTGTAATTCTGATGACAACGTAAAACATTACACACATGAAAAGGGTTTGAGTTACATGGAGTTTTTAAGTGTTTGTTGTTCCTCTCTTTACCTTGTGGCCTTGTTTAAATGCTGCATGAAAGGAGCAGTACTGTTTGTGGGCGATTGGGTGCCCATTCCGGTGCAAACTTCTTATGTTTCTGAGTTTCATCTCATTACTTTTGTGCTGGCAAGCCTGCATACGTGTTCTTTGATAATGCCAGGATCTGAAGTGAAGAGTACTTGAATGAAAACGCACAATATGACCTCTGTAAAATTGATTGTGAAATGTTAATGAGTCCACAACTTCTGGGGCATTCAAACAGCATGTTAAGGATTTTTGTTTCTAAATTGTCGGACGAAATAGAAGATCTACTTGAGATAATTTTCATGTTCAAAAGAAGATGTCTCTTCTTATTCATTTTATTGATGCATCAACAAAGCTGCCAAAATTAGGCTAACGAGAAGCAAGTTTCAGCTGCTTTATTATACAATCCTATGGTAGCAATTGGGTTTAGAGTAGGTTTTGCAATCGTGTCGAGTGGAACAGTTTTATGTCGGGTGAAACGAGTTTATGTTAAAAAAATTTTCATCCATACTCCATTCGTTTAGATAAACGACTCTAACTATCATACTCATATATGAATCGTTTATTAGACGGATTATCCGTTACAACCCGTTAAATATGAGTATTTCGAGTCCACATGAAAAATTATCAATTTGTCACACATTACACATGTTTAACTTGTTTAATATAATAATAAATTATGGTTGAGCCAAAAAATAAAGTCAAGAAATAAACATTAAATGATTATTAAATTTGAATGAGTCTGAGAGATGGAGGTGTGAGATGAGACAAAGACTGAGAAGTCTAACTTTTTTTTAAAAAAATTATAGTACCATTGTTAACTGAATAAATGAGTTAAAACGTGTTTATTGGTTAGCCACAAAACTGGTTTATTTTTTTTTCACGGGTCTGTCGAGTTAATTTGTTAACCATTCAAACCCGTTAAAATTATATTTAAACCTATTAAATTCTTGTTGAATTCGTGTCAATTTCACGAGCCATGTTTAGAATTATCAGACTTGGGTTAAAGTGCACTTTTAGCTTGAGTTATTACATTGTGTTGTCATGACATTTTACCAAGGTACTGAAAAGTTCGTTTTCATCTCACACTCAAAGTTATAATTTTTATCTATTCAAGTTGAGTCAAAATATGTTCACATTTCAACTCAATGGGGTCGATTAAGATCTCAATACTTTGGGATTTATAATTTTTTTTAATGATATGTTTACGTTAATTTTTTTTTATATAGGAGCGATGCTATGTATCCTAAATTTTTATCTCAAATAAAAAATGATCATTGGATCAGTGGGCCCCATTTAAAAAGGTTGATGAGACTTACTCATTCAATAATTCCTCTTCATTTGGAATAACGATTTGAGATAGAAATTTGGTATACATAATATTTTTCTTGATATAGTACCTATGTAATTAATCGAGGTTTGACTTAATGGTAAATGAGTGGTTATGAAGTTTAAATCCCATTTTGAAACCCGAGAGAGAGATTAGAAACACATCAAATGTCCATTGATAATGATAGAGAGGGAGAAGCTAAAATATGGAAAAAAAAAATACAAGTTTTGAATGACCAATGATAAATCTTAAACGTGCAAAGCAAGTCTCAATTGGGCAACAATCCGCTCGCTGCCGTATTGTATAGTGGTATCATTTAAAAGAACAGTAAGTAACCCTAGAATACTGCAGAGGAGGTGTATCTACTCCTCAATCAGTATCTATTCGGAATATATTAGGTGTTTCTCATCACATCTGGAATATTATTTTCGTAGTAGTAGTAGTAGTTGATAATGATGGCATACATAACGATTAGCAGGTGGACCGTCCTTTTCTATCTTCTCTCGTTGAGAGGTCCCGCAACAATAGTTGCTGTTTTTTTTATCTGATAGACACGTGGTGGTACCTGTAATAGTTGGTGGACCTTCCTTGAGGAGGCTGCATGGGAAAAGAAAACAGCAAGATTAGTATTCACTAATTTTAAGTTCTTGCCTCCCGGAACTGCTTAGACTTCGCTATACAAAAATAATTCTTCGGTGTTAAAGCTTAAATCCAAGTATGGAAGATTTGCATCTGCAATTCAAATTTGTATTCTAAATGAAGGTAGATTATTGAATTAGTGGGTCTCATTTAAAAAAATTGATAGAACTCAAACTCACTCATCCAACGGTCCCCTTTCATTTGAAATGTAAATTTGAATTGTAAATTTGTGATGCATAATATTTTTTTCTCTCTCTCTATATTTATACTACGAAATCACACTATAAAGTCTAATTTTTATTGCTCTTATACTATTTTGAGACACTGTATTGATATAATTTAATTATTTGACAGTAAAAAATGTAAAACAGTACATAATTTACCACGTGGCAAAAATCTGGGGATTTGCATCCCCCTGCGCGTGAGTCATCTGCAACGCGTTTGGTTAATTGGTTTCCAAAATGGTTTCCCCAAATTCCTTTGGGCCTTCACTTGGACTCGTGGGTGCGAGACTGTTAATGTATCCTAGCCCATAATTGCTGAAGTCTTATACTACAATAGTATTGATAAACGTTTTTTTCTTCAATCAAGGTGGGATTGAAATAAAGAGAAATGGTGGGGCTAAGCGGATTAAGGGGATGGAGCTATCCCGCATCGGATAGTTCTGGGTGTGTGTGTGTGTGTTTATATAGAGGCTATGAAACTTTCACTTTTTAGTGGTTGTCATGTAGTTCTCGTTGATCAAAAAAATAAATAAATAAAGAGAAATGATGACTATACTGTTGTGAAACAAATAACTCAAACAGAGCAGTACACTTAATCTGGGAGAATGATTTGTTATTGAATTCAGCAAACTCTGGCTATTATATAGCCTTACAACTTCCTAAATAAAAGCAAGATTATAGCCCACATTTACTCTAACAGAAACATGGTAATCAAGAAGGAAAAAGTCAAAAATAAACAACCTACTCCCTAGTCAACAAGGATTATTTAAAACAAAAGATCAAACCTAATAGAAAACTTCTAAAAACTTGACATTCCTTCCCTTAAACTAATTATTAGCAATTAGTTTACTTCTGGTACTTGGCAAACTCCCCACAAATATCGAAGCTTTTGAAACACGTCTAGCTTTAGGGGCTTGGTCATCACATCAGCAACTTGCTCTTGAGTTCCACCGTATACTAACTCCATAGCTCCCACCTTTGTAAGATCATGCAAGAAATGGAAACGAATATTGGTGTGTTTACAACGTCCATGCAGAATAGGATTCTTGGAGAGCTTGATCGTCGAACTATTGTCACAAAACATAGGAGTACTGCCATGTTGTGGGTGACCAAGTTTCTCCAAAATCCTTCTCATCCAAATGACTTGACTAGCACAATGAGCAGCTGCCACAAACTCGACCTCGGTTGTTGAGAGAGTAACTATTGGCTGTTTTTTAGATGACCATGAAACAGCTCCTGAACTCATCAAGGAGACATAGCCTGAAGTGCTTTTCCTGTCTTCCAGATCGCCAGCGTAATCACTATCAGCATAAGCCACCAAATTTTCATTCCCTTTTGGCACCAGCTGGCAAATCAGTCAACACCCAAGTTTCGTTCTTCTCAACGGACTTCATATCAGAGTCCATAGTTGCTCTCCACTTTTCATGTTTTACTGCTTCTTCAAAATACACAGGGTCAGTAGATGTAAAGAATACCAAATTAGTCACATCTTTTTCTTCAAATAAGCCTTCACCGCTCTCGTAATCATTCTTTCAGACTGGTCTTCTTCTAATCCTTTCTTCACGCCCTTTTTCACTAGAGCTAGACAAGCTCCCTTCTTTCATATTATTTGAAGAATCAGTCCCCACTTCTCTAGTATTGCTTTCTCCTTCACTATCTTCTTTGTTGACACCATTTAAAGCAGTATCCTCTTCGTTGTCACCCCACTCCAAATCAGTTGCAACTAATTCTTTGTAACTCTTGTCCTAGTCCCAACTCTTATCTTCTTCAAATTTGACATCTCGGCTTACCACAATCTTCTTTGACACTGGATCATAAAGCCTATAGGCTTTGGACTCCTCACTAACCTCCAACAATACACAACTAAAGCTTTTATCTTCTAGCTTGGTTCTTTTGGCATCCGATATGTGCACATGTGAAACATATCCAAACACTCGAAAGTGTTCGACTGAAGGCTTGATTCCACTCCAAGCCTCTTCTGGAGTCTTATTCTTCACAATTAAGGTAGGACTTCAGTTTAGAACATGTACCCTCCAGTTTACTGCTTCCAACCAGAAGCATTTTGGAATCTTCTTTTCTGACAACATACACCGAACCATGTTCATGATTGTCCTGTTCTTCCTTTCTGCCACCCCGTTTTGTTGTGGAGTGAATGTAGCCGTCAACTGCCTCTTGATGCCATTCTCCTTACAAAACTGATTGAACTCTTGTAAAGTAAATTCTCCTCCACGATCAGTACGTAAACACTTAATGTAGGTGCTTGTTTCTTTCTCAACAAGACTCTTAAAATATTTAAACATACTAAAAGCTCCTAATTTCTCAACTAAATAATAGACCCATGTTTTCCGACTAAAGTCGTCAATGAAACATATTGTGGACCTCTTGTTGCTATTGGAAATAGGCGTGATTGGACCACATAAGTCTGCATGGATTAGTTTGAGCTTCTCTGATGCTCTCCAGATGCTTTTCTTTAGGATAGGATCACGGTGTTGTTTTTCTTTCATGCAGTCCTTACACACTGTTGTGGGAGCAGCAAGTTGTGGAAATCCATGTACCATCTTCTTGAATTGGAGTGTTTTCAGGCCTTTATAGCTCAAATGGCCATACCTTCGATGCCATAACTGAGACATATCTTGAGTGGTTGTATGAATGCAGGCAGCCTTGCTTGGTTGAGACATAGCTAATAGAAAGAACATTCGATTAGCTGACATTTCAGTTTGAATCATCAACCCCCTTTCTGGATGATAAATCTGACATTTTCCATGTTAAATGAGGATTGCTAATCCTCTCTCCTACAACTGCCCAATACTCAATAGGTTGTTTTTTAATTTCGGCACATAGAACACCTCAGTAACTACATGCACAAGTCCATTCACTTATAGCCTCACACTGCCTTTTTCCATAACTAATATCCTTGAGTTATCTACAAGCTTAACCTTCTGTCTAAAGCTTTCGTTGAGATCAGTGAACCAGGTTTTATCTCCACTCATATGATTGCTGCACCACGAGTCTAGAAACCAAATATCTTCTCTTTTTGCTCCATGTAACTCCATGTATGACATCAGTAACATTTATTTCTTTTCATCAAGCTCAGCAAAATTGGCTTCTTTACCCCAACTTGGACACTCATATTGAAAGTGTCCGAGCTTGTGACAAGTATAACACTCAACAAGGGATTTTTCGAATGTTTGACGCCCTCTACCTCTGCCTCTTCCTCTATATGGTCCTCTGCCACGTCCTCTCTCATTCCCTATCTTCATAAGTTATCTTCAAGGCCCGCTCTTCCCCATCATGCTTGTGAAATTTTTGCTCATGAACGATCAACGAGCTTTGTAATTCATCAATGGACAACTGGTCAATATCTTTCGACTCCTTAATAGAAAAAACTATGTAATTAAAATTTTCTATTAAGGAGCGAAGTATTTTCTCCACAATTGTAATGTCTACCATACGTTCACCACGCACCCTCATCTTATTTGCAATAGACATCACACAAGAAAAATAGTCACAAATTTTTTCACCAGTTTTCATTTCTAATGTTTCAAACTCTTTACAAGGAGCTTGTAGGATCGACCGCTTCACCCTTGCATTCCCCTCATATTTCTTCCTCATCGAGTCCCATATTTTCTTTGAAGTGTCTTTCTGAAGTATGGTCTCCAAGATGGTTCGGTCGATTGCCTGGAACAAGTAATACTTCACTTTAAGATCCTTCAACTTCAACTCGTTGAGCTTTCTTTGTTGTGCCTCAGTCATAGCTGCTCCATCCTCTGTTTCTGCATAACCAGTCTCCACCAAGTTCCAATATTCCTTAGACCTCAGAAAATTTTCCATTAGCATGCTCCAATGGTCATAATGGCGATCAAAGCGAGGAATTGTTGGCTGCACGAAATTCCCTTCACTCGTCATACCTCTCTCTTTCTTTCTGTTTGCAAGCCAGTCAAAAAGATCTGCAACTTTCCTTTTTTTTTTCCTCTCAGGCCCAGTGGGAGCTCTGATTCCAAATTGTTGTGAAACAAAAAACTCAAACGGAGCAGTACACTTAATCTGGGAGAATGACTTGTTATTGAATTCAGCAAACTCTAGCTATTATATAGCCTTACAACTTCCTAAATAAAAGCAAGATTACAACCCACATTTACTCTAACAGAAACATGGTAATTAAGAATGAAAGAGTAAAAAACAAACAACCTACTCCTTAGTCAACAAGGATTATTAAAAACAAAAGATCAAACCTAACAGAAAACTCCTAAAAACTCAACATATACACTGTTGAATTCAAATAGTTACAAAGATAAGAGACCTTTGGCTTTTGAAATGCACTTCATTCAAGCACAACTTGCAACAAAGAGATCCTCGGGTAGCCATTGATTGCCTACTATTCTTTGACTATGTTTATTGTTAGGTAATGCCATGTATCTTTTTCTCATATTTTAGAATTTTTGAATAAATTAAGATTGTACTAAAATGTTATCATCGATCCAACAGCCTCATTTTATTGTAACTTAACTCAAAAACTTAATCCACAAAAATTGTAAATATGAGTAGGGTAACAAAAAAATAACTTTTGATGGTGAATGACTCTTTATATCCTTTTATTATGCACTACACGGACATCCTTCCCAACAAACATGTCAAAATATGCCCCCGAGCAATCTGGACCCACCAAGGAAATATTTGAGTCACAAAGTGTAAGGGGACCACATCTTCAATGGACCTACCAAACATTGTTGGAGTAAAATTAAATATATGGGCTTATATATTAAATAAATGAGAATTATAGGCTATCAAATAAAATTAGACTAATTAAAGTGATTAATTTAAGTTTTGGGACCTTAATTAATATATTATAAAGAGTGGGCATTAATGTGTAGAGACAAGCGTAATTTCTATTTTTATGATGGGTTAAAATAGAAAATACGAATAGACGCGATTGTTTATGAACAAACATGACTGCTTATAAACAGACACGGTTGTTATAAATAGGAGTCATGGTCCCCAGATCACACAATAGTTTTTTTATTCTTTTGATTCTCATTGTCAGAGAGAAATTTTAGACAGAAAACAAGTGTAGATTTGGAAGATCATAAAGCCTCAGACTCAGATATTTTAATCTTTTTGTTATGGATTCAGGTACGCATCCGCAAATCCAATCTTTTAATTCTTGATGATTCAATATGAATGATCCTGTTTGTATGATGGTTTTCACATAATAAAATTAATCTTACATGTGGTATCAGAACCATTTCATGTTAAATTGTTGAGAATAAACTAGGAAAAGAATTTTTCTTTTTAGGGCCGAAAATATTTTTTTTTCCGAAAAGTTTAATATTTCTAGAAATATTTTACAACAGAATTTTTTTTTACATCTCATTACGAGTCCAACGGTATAAATTTCATAATTTTTGGACATACGATTGATTTTATATATTTTTTAAAAGTTAAAGAGGAAATGTAGAATCTGGTCACTGTTATGTTCTGAATCTGTGAAGAAGAAGACCTAAACGACGTCGTTTCATTTGCATTCATATGATTCATACAATTTTAAATTTATTCACACGCATCTATTAACAAACGGTGTGTTAGTTCGATGACATCTCTTGCAAAGGATTGCATCGCTTGGATGAATGAGGCTCCTGGTTCGAATCCTGGTCGAGTATTTTGTTTCTATATATATATATATATATAAAGGACCTGCCTAATGAGATTCGATCACTGTGTGGTTAGTTTCCCGTGTGGAAACTGCACCCTACCACTGCTAAGGCGGCAGATTAAGTTATTTAAATATAAATATGTTGACGTTATAGTGCATTTACGCAAATTTACATTCAAATATTGGTATTTAAATATATATTTGGAGATAAATTTATTGAAACAACATGTCACAAAAGTGACATTTTTTGTGAAAATTAATTTTATTTCAAAATATAACAAGAATATGTGCATGTAACTTATGTGAATATTAATCGGCCCAAAGGAAGATTAATATTTAACAAAATTGCATGCACGCCTGTGGTAATAAAAGCGTGATAATTATTTAGTTTTACATATGAATAATAAATCGGCTCAAAGGAAGATTTATTATTCAATATGTTCGTATTATCAGTGTTTGATTACTACACCAAGATATCACTTACAAGTTAATATTTTTTATCCAAAGATAAAATATTAATAGAGTGTCTGGTATCTTGAGATGGAGTTTGCCTTTATTTGAATTTATTTTTGTTTTGAGGCTTATGTGAGTTTGTTTTGCTTGTTTATTATTTTCTGATTTAGCTATTAGTTCTACTTCTAACATTACTGTCAACATTAATTCTATTCCGCTAAATGGCACTAACTTCAAAACATGGCATGAGAAACTCCAAATAGTTTTCGGTGTCATGGATCTGGACCATGCGTTAAGGGTTTCTTCTCCTGCACCTCTTACTGATGAAAGTTCCTCTGATGAAAAGAGGGATATTGAAAGGTAGGATAAGTCAAATCGCATGTGTGTGATGATTATTAAGAAGGTCATTCCAGAAGCATTCAGGGGCACAATATCCAAAACGATAAAGACAGCCAAAGAGTTCCTAGAAGAAATTAAGAATAAATTTGTTAAGAATGAAAAGTCTGAAACAAGTACACTTTTGACAAATCTCATCTCAATGAGATATAAAGGTAATGAGAACATTAGCGAGTACATTATGGAAATGTCTCATCTCGCTTCAAAGTTAAGAGCACATAAACTTGATCTCTTTGAGGTTTTGCTTGTGCATTTGGTTATGATATATTTTGCCACACAACTTAGTCAATTTAAGGTGAGCTACAACTGCCAAAAGGAGACTTGGTCTTTTAATGAGCTCATCTCACATTATGTGCAAGAAGAGGAAAGGCTGAAGCAAGAAAAGATAAAAAATGCTCATTTGGCTAGTATTTCCAAGGATTAAGGGAAGAAAAGAAAGAAGGATAAAGAAGCTGCAAATGTTCCATATCAAAAGAAACAACATAAAGAAAAGAATATTGATGGTTGTTTCTTTTGTGGAGCTGCGAGATATAAGAAGAAGCAATGTACCAACTATTATGCTTAGAGTGCAAAGAACAGTACACTACTTAATCTAATTTGTTCTGAGGTTAATTTGATTTCGGTACCTAAACACACTTGGTGGATAGATTTTGGTGCAACCACTCACACTAGTGTATCCATGCAGAGCTGCCGACAACCAAATAATGGTGAAAGATACATGTTTGTAGGTGATGGTAAGAAGGTCAAAGTTGAGGCAATTGAGATATTTAGGTTATTATTAAAGTCTAGTACTTATTTGGATTTGAATGAGACATTTGTTGTAGCGTCCATTAGACAGAATTTGGTTTCTATTTTTGTATTAGACAAATTTGGTTATTCTTGTTCTTTTGGAAATATAAATTTAGTCTTTTTCAGAATTCAAATTGGGTTGGTACTGGCTCTTTATCTTATATAGATAACATTTATATGCTTGATACAGTTGCTTCATATCATGAAACCTTGCAATTAAGTACTCGAGGTGTTAAAAGAAAATTAACTAATGAGAATTCCTCATCATTATGACATAAGAGATTAGGTCACATCTCCAAAAGGAGAATTTAAAGACTTGTGTCAGATGGGATTCTAAATTCCCTTGATTTTGCAGATTTTGAAATTTGCACAAAGGGAAAACAAACAAACATAAGAAGATTTGATGTCAACAAGGCTACAGATGTTTTAGAACTGATACATAGATATTTGTGGGCCATTTCCTACAGTTTCATGGAATGACCAACAATATTTTATAGCATTCACAGACGATTTTTCACATTATGACTACCTTTGTCTTATTCATGAAAAGTTTTAATCATTGAAAGTGTTCAGATCGTTCAAAGTTGAAGTTGAAAATCAACTCAGCAAAAGGATTAAAAACGTCAGATCTAATCGTGGTGGTGAATACTATGGTAAGTATGACAGTTCAAGTGAACAACGTCCGGGACCATTTTCTAAATTCCTAGAGGAGTGCGGTATCGTACCACAGTACACCATACCAAGTTCTCCAAACATGAATGGTGTTGCTGAAAGGCGAAATAGAACGCCCAAAGACATGGTAAGGAGTATGATTAGTCATTCTAACTTGCCAAAATCACTCTGGGGTGAAACATTAAAGACTACAACATATATCCTTAACAGAGTACCAACTAAAGCAATTGCTAAAATCCCTTATGAACTTTGGACAGGCAAGAAGCATAGTTTGAAGCACCTACGCATTTGGGAATGTCTAGCTGAAGCAAGGCCTTACGGGCCACATGAAAAGAAAACTGGATTTAAGAATGGTTAGTTGCTATTTTATTGGATTTGGATACTCTGAAAGATCCAAGGGTTACAAATTCTATGATCCTACTACTAGATCAATTTTTGAGACGAGAAACGATCGATTCTATGAGAATGTTGAGTTTGATGGGGGAGATAAGGATAGGGATTTGTTCTTGAAGAGGAATATGTTGATATTCCCACAATTGTTATTGTTATTGACATTGATCAGACTCCTATATCTGACATTGTTCAAGAAGCAGATCCAAATGAAAACAATATCCAAGAACTTCCCATTCTAGAAGAACAAACTTTACCTCCTCTAGAACCTACGCCACTAAGGAGGTCCACTAGAGAAAGGATAAGTGCAGTGCCAAATGATTATATTGTATTTCTCCAAGAACATGAGTTTGACATTTGGTGTAGTGGAAGATGATCCAATCAACTTCCGTCAAGCCCTGAAAAGTTCTAAATCTCAAGAGTGGATTGATGCCATGAATGAGGAGATAAAGTCCATGAAGGACAATGACATTTGTGATCTTATCCCATTGCCTGAAGGTGTTAAACTCATTGGTTGCAAATGAAAATTTAAAACCAAGAGGGATTCGAAAGGTGATGTGGAGAGATACAAAGCTTGTCTCGTCGCTAAAGGCTTTACACAAAAAGAAGGCATCGATTATAAAGAGAATTTCTCTCCGGTTTCATCGAAAGACTCTTTTAGGACAATAATGACACTTGTGTGGCACACTTTGACCTTGAGCTTCATCAGATGGATGTTAAGACTGCATTTTTCAATGATGACATTGATGAAACAATCTATATAGTGCAACCATAAAATTTTGTGTCGGAAGATGCAAAAAGATGGTTTGCAAGTTAAAGAAATTCATCTATGGGCTTAAGCAAGCTTCTCATCAATGGTATTACAAGTTTCATCAAGTTGTTATTTCGTTTGGTTTTGAGATGAATATGGTTGATGATTGTATATATCATAAGTTTAGTGGGGGTAAACATATTTACTTAGTTTTATATGTTGATGACATATTGCTTGCCACCAATGATATAGGCATGTTCCATGAAACCAAGATATTTCTATCAAACAAATTTGAGATGAAAGATCTTGGTGATGCTTCTTTTGTGTTGGGTATACAAATACACCGGGATCGTTCTCGGAGTATACATGGTTTATCACAAAAGAGCTATATCGAGAAAATTCTTAAAAGGTTTGACATGCATGATTGCATACTAGGTGACACCCCTGTGGCTAAGGGATACAAATTTAGTCTCAGTCAATGTCCCAAGAATAATTTTGAGATTCAAGAGATGCAAAAGATTCCTTATGCGTCATCAATAGGAAGTCTGATGTATGCTCAAGTATGTACGAGTCCAGAAATTGCGTACATTGTTAGCGTGTTGGGCAGATACTTAAGCAATCCTAGAAAGGATCATTGGATAGCAGCCAAGCGAGTCATGAGGTATTTACAGAGAACAAAAGGCTACATGCTCACTTATTAGAAGTTAAATCAGTTAGAGATCATTAGATATTCTTACTCCGATTTTACTGCATGCCGAGATAACATGAAATCTACTTCAGGCTATATCTACTTACTTGCTGGAGGTGATATATCTTGGAAGAGTGTTAAACAGTCTATTGTAGCTTCGTCCACCATGCTAGTTGAGTTTGTAGCTTGTTATGAGGCGTCCAATTTTGGAATATGGTTGCGAAATTTTATCACAGGGCTACGTATTCTAGATGACATTGAAAGATCACTTAAGTTATTTTGTGACAATAAATCAGCAGTATTCCAACAACAACAGGAGTTCGACGAAGTCAAAGTTTATAGACATCAAATTCCTAGTTGTCAAAGAAAGAGTTCAGAGTGAACTTATATCTATAGATCACATTGGGACAAACTCCATGATTGCAGATCCACTGACTAAGGGATTACCACCCAAGGTCTTTCATGAGCACACTGCTCATATGAGTGTGATTTGTCTTCAGGATATATCGTTTTAGTGGGAGTTTGTATTTTAGATGATTTTATTTATAGATACATTTGTTATGAATATTATAGATTTTATGGTTATTTACTGCAGTAAAGTATTCAGTTTTCATTCATGCTAATTTTGTATAGTTTGATCTCACTAAAGTTTAAGAAGGACCAGTTGGAAATAAGCATTCTAAGATCACATTGCATGAAATTTTCATGCTATACATCCACACTTGATCTTTGTCATTAGTTGCATTGATATATGTCATCATTGATAGGTGTAGTTATGAAATATGTTACGACGATCGCTTTGGTTCTGTATTGGTGTGGTTAATGGATAAAATTGTTAAAATATATAAAGTTTTGATAGCAAAACTCATGAGCTCGTAAAGTATAATTCACGTTTATAAAATTACATACACAGCCCAAGTGGGAGATTGTTGGAGTAAAATTAAATATATGGGCATATATATTAAATAAATGTGAATTATAGGCTATCAAATAAAGTTAGACTAATTAAAGTGATTAATTTAAATTTTGGGGCCTTAATTAATATATTATAAAGTGTGGGCATTAAAGTGTAGAGACAAGCGTAATTTCTATTTTTCTGATGAGTTAAAATAAAAAATACGAACATGTGTGATTGCTTATAAACAAACACGATTGTTTATAAATAGGAGTTAAGGTCCCCAAATCACACAACAATTTTTTTATTCTTCTAATTCCCATTGTCAGAGAGAAATTTTAAACAGAAAACTAGTGTAGATCTGAAAGATCATAAAGCCTCAGACTCGGATATTTCAATCTTTTTGTTATGGATTCAGGTACGCTTCCGCAAATCCAATATTTTTATTCTTGATGATTCAGTATGAATAATCATGTTTGTGTGATGATTTTCACGAAATTAATCTCACAAACAACCCCTAATCAATGAAGTGACATAAAAAAGATATAGCATTCCAGGCTCCTTAAGAGAAATTATAGATCACCTTGCACCATTAGATGCTCTGGCTACAAAACAATCTTCCCACTCTCTCTTCCACAATGGTTGGTGCAAGAGAAAGAGAGAATCTTCACCCATCAAAAAATATTATGGTGAATAACCAAATTCCCCTTGAAATAATCAATATAATATAGCAAGGTTATATATGATATGGGCACATTTTAGTTAGGTACCTGTGAAGGTTTCTATTATTGGGTTTGTTACGCTGGATATGAAATACAATTCTCTTTGCTTCATCTATGCCAGAGCTCACCATAGGTGAGCACCTTTCCTTACTTTCCCCCTGCTTTGTTGTCATGTGACTTATCTGTTTGCTGTTTTTTCTACTAGTCAATTCAAGCTACAATCCTCTTGTGACACAGATTACTGACCATATGAGTAAAAAGTTGGCTTATGTACCTAGATGCAGAAGTGTAGATGGGTAGCAGAGATTAACGGTGCACAAAATCGTATTTGTGTAAGATCAACAGTTAAGAGAATGATAATGTATAATTAAAGAGCAGTAAATAGACAATCAATGACAATCAATGGTAAAACGGTAAGTATAGAGTCAATACCAAGATTTATAGTGGTTCGGTCTGGGTGACCTACGTCCACTTTCTCGAATGGCAGCGGTGGCCGACGATCTTTATTAATGTATCAAGGTACTCCGGAGAGTTTACAGTGCTTAGAGAGATGGAGAAAGAGAGAGAGCAGTGAGTGTATCGAATTCGGAGGCGTAATGCGTGTAGTGATCAAGATGCTCCCCTGGTGGAGAGAGCTTACATTATATAGGCTAGGGTTAAGGCAGTGCCGTGAGTAAGAGGAGCTCTACTATTTTAGTAAGTACAACTTAGGTAGGAGATCTCCGTATTTTGTTTTTCTCTCCCTCGTGCTCCTATTCCTTCGGAGGAGGACTCCTCATCTTGAGCTCGGACGTGTCTTGGATCAACGTGGATTGGACTTGTATTGGAGTCAAGAGGACTTGTGTTGGACTTGCATTAAGATATCAAAGTGGAGAGGAGAGCCAGGGGATCAAAGTGGGCGGTGCCCAAGGGCCTGCCTAGGCGGTTCCCAAGGAGTCCCCATGGGCGGCGCCCAAGGGGCCTAGGCTGCGTCCTGTTCTCTTGTCGAGTGCCTTGCACGCGTTGGATCTCCGATGGGTTGATTCCCTTGAATGGGCTTCCATTTTAGGTTTTCTCGGTTTATTTTTATTTGGGCTTGGCCCAGTCAAATTTGGGCTTATCATTTGCCCCCCATGCCCCGAGCCTCTGACTTTTTTCGAGAGGAAGGGGTCGAGGGCATGTACTTCGTCTTCACTTGAGTTGGAGTTTTTCTTGCTTTCCACGGTATATTTTTATCCTCGAGATTTGATATCAAATAAATTATATATGTATATATATGTGTGTGTGTGTGTGTGTGTGTGTGTGTGTATATATATATATATATATATATATATATATGGCCCTTTAGCACACAATTGTTGACTTTTTTTTTCTCCCTTCCTTTGGTCTGGCGTTGGCTGGCCTCCCTTCTTCGTATTTTTTCTTCTCTTTGGCTACAATTGGGCACCGCCTTCTCCTTCACTCTTTCTCTTTTATTTTTTTTTCTTCTCTTTGGCTACACTTGGGCGTCACCCTCTCCTTC
>CM042196.1:22522523-22544157 GCA_023539305.1 Ilex asprella
TTCTTCTCTATGGCTACACTTGGGCGCCACCCTCTCCTTCACTCTTTTTATTTTTTATTTTTTCCTTCTCTTTGGCTACACTTGGGCGCCGCCTAACCCCCTTTCTCCTTCTTTTTTTCTTCTTCTTGCCTTTTGGCTTGCTTGGGCACCGCTCCATCAGTTTTTTCTCTCTCTCTCTCTCTCTCTCTTTTTTTCCTTCTTGGCTTGATTGGCTGGGCACCGCCTCCTTTCCTCATTTTTTTTTGGGCTGCACCCTTAGGCAAAGAGGTGATGGCGCCCTTTGGCATGGAGTGGGCGATGGTGGAGGCTGCAGGCGCCATTAGAGGATGGTAGAGTCCTTTGAGTGATGCCATGAGGCTGGGGCAGGTGCCTTGGACGCTGCCAGGAGGCTGAGCAAGCGCCTTGGGTGACGCCAGTGGGCCTTGGACACTGCTACGTTTATGTTTGGGTGACACTTTGAGTCTTGCTACGGGGCACCTCTTTGGTGATTGGTCATCAACTGGCCTTGTCTCTAATTACAGGCGTCCTGTTGACAGGGCAATGGTGGAGACTCTATGTGCTTTTAGGTGGTGTCTTCCCTTCTTGGCAAGAGACCGAGGTTTGATGCCCCAGTACTTCTCGGTCAAGGTCTGATGGTCAGGCTGCCTCCCAAAGAGATGGGTCCCGGTGGTGCCCCCACTCTTTAGGACTTCTATGTGTATCAGAGTTAGTCTTTGTACCGTTGTAAGAGTTGAGACTCCAGTGCAGTTTTTTACGGGAATTGTTGTTTCACCCTACTTCTAGTAGTGGCTCGGTTGCAGACGACCTGAGCTTCAAAAGTGTCAATGTTATCTTAATATTAAAATATCTAACCTGATTACCTGGATAGACGGGTTGTTTACGTGAGAACAAAGTCAGAGCTGTGAACGTCCCATGAGAGGATCGCATGAACTGAGGCCGAAACTACGTATAATGTCGGTAGATGACTGCCGTAACAGAGGTGATTACTTGCGCGAGAGCAAAGTCATAGAGGCCGAGCTACGTATAGTCTCGGGAGATAGCTGTCGTAACAGAGGCTTACAAGGTGACTTGCGCGAGAGCATAGTCAGAGGGTAACTTGCATGACAGCATAGTCACAAACCGAGCTACGTATAGTCTCGGGAGTTGGCTGCCATAGTAGAGGCTTACAAGATGACTTACACGAGAGCATAGTTAGAGGGTGACTTGTACGAGAGCATAGTCAGAGGCTGAGCTACGTATAGTCTCGAAAGTTGGCTGCTGTAGCAGAGGCTTACAAGGTGACTTGCGCGAGAGCATAGTCAGAGGCCGAGTTACGTATAGTCTCGGGAGTTGGCTGCCGTAGCAGAGGCTTACAAGATAACTTGCGCGAGAGCATAATCAGAGGGTGACTTGCACGAGAGCATAGTCAGAGGCCGAGCTACGTATAGTCTCGGGAGTTGGCTGTCGTAGCAGAGGCTTATTCCATTAAGATGGAGAAAAGGAGGGCGGGAGCCTGAGGTGGTGCAGGGTGCCTGGTGAGAAAGGGCGAGACCCATCGTCTAGGCGGCATCATGGGAGACACTCAAGGCGGAGAGGGCGAGACCTCTAATCTGGGCGCCTGGTGCTATTTGCCTTTTGTTTACACCTTGTTGTTAAGTCATGTTCTGACTTTTGTAAGCTATTTACTTTTAGGAAAACAAAATAATTCTGGACACAATAATCTTTGCGGAATTTTATTTCGTAAAATAACAAATGACAAAATAAATCAACTGAAATAATAAAGGATAGATAAAATATTCTAGTGCTCAGTGTCCCATAGGTGGACTAATACTTTTTGGGTGAAGTTGGAGTTACCTGCTCCCAGCCCTTAGGCGATTGTCTGAATTTCTCTGAGGGGTTGCTGGCGTTCTCTGTCATCCTGGTCCCGACCAGGTGGTGGGGCTTGTCCCCGGCCAGCAATGTACTGCCTCAAGTGGCCACCTTGTATGAGCTCCTCGATCTATTTTTTAAGATCAAAGCAGTCGTCAGTATCAGTACTGTGGTCGTGATGGAAACGACAGTACTTGTTCGAGCTCCTCCGATTTGGGGGGGTCTTCATCTTCTCTGGCCAGCGTACTGTAGGGTCATCCTGTATTTGGAACAGGATATGCTCCACGGAAGCATTGAGTGGTGTGAAGGCTTGATGCTCTCTCAGAGGTGGGGGACCAAGGCGGTCCTTGACAGAGATTCTCTCTTTCCTATTTATTTTGTTCTCTATCTCCCACTTGTCTTCGCGGGTATCGTTTTTCTTCTCCTCTCCCTGAGAGGACTCACCTTGATGGGCCTTGGTGACGTCCTCGGTATTCATGTACTTTTGTGCCCTTGACAGTAGCTCGGGCAAGTTGGAAGGAGGCTTCTTGAGTACAGAGAACATGAAGTTGGAGATGCAAAGTCCAGAGATAAAGGCAGCAAGAGATACCTTATCATCTGGTTCCTCAATTTGGAAGGCCTCCTCGTTGAGGCGGGTGAGGTAGTCTCTGAGGCTTTCATCCCTATCTTGCTTGATGGTGAGCATGTGGGTCATTGGTCTTTGATGTCGGCGTCCCCCAATGAAGTGGGTGATGATTGACCTGCTGAGCTCTGCGAATGAGTGGATGGAGGAGGGTCTAATCTTGGAGAACCAGTGGCGTGCGTACCCCTTGAGGGTGGTAAGGAAGGCCCTACACATGATCTCCTCAAGCACGTTGTGGAGTTGCATGAGAGATTTGTAGGTGTCCAGGTGGTCGAGGGGGTCTTTGGTACCTTCAAAGATCTCGATGGCAGACATCTTAAACTTTGAGGGTAGGGGATAACTGACAATATCAGCGATGAATGGAGTATCAGTGCGGCTTACTAGGTAGTCTACCGTCTCGGGCGCCTGTGCCTTGATGGCGTTGAGGGCATCATCTAGTTGGTTTTACACTTCTCTGATCTTCTCATCCCATTGGTTAGGGATATCCTCCATTGGGTTGTGGTATTGGCTCCCATGGTCGCCATATTGACTCTCTCCGTCTTCGTTCTCCTGCGCAGGTGCGTGTGGATGGGGGACTCGTGAACTCCTTGTGCGCTAAAGAGGGACTGGGCGAGGTGCGCCCTGGTGTGGCCTTGGAGCATTCTGGCGAGGACCCCTATGGTGAGGGGCTGTCTGGCGTCTAGAAGGGATAGGTAGTGGCTTCTCTGCTATCGGAGGGCGTGGGACTCCTCCCACAGGGTGATAGGTGACGCCCCCTTAGGCGAGCATTAGCTGAATGATCTGTTGGTTTTGATTCACCAGCAGCTGTATAGTTTTGAGGAACTGTTGTTGTTGCCCGGCAGGGGTCATAGTAGTAGATAGTTCAGACAGTGCAAAGGGAGGCAGAGTCTCTTCCCGGTGAGCCTGGTTATTGTTTCCCGGTTGTTGAGACACTGATTGAGTAGTGATTGTCATGGATTAAAAGAGTAGGAAAACTAGTCGTTCCCACAGACGGCGCCAAATTGATGGTGCACAAAATCGTCTTTGTGTAAGATCAATAGTTAAGAGAATGATAATGTATAATTAAAGAGCAGTAAATAGGCAATCAATTGTAAAACAGTAAATATAGAGTCAACATCAAGATTTATAGTGGTTCGGTCCGGGTGACCTACGTCCACTTTCTCGAATGGCAGCGGTGGTCGGCGATTTTTATTAATGTATCAAGGTACTCCGGAGAGTTTACAGTGCTTAGAGAGAGGGAGAAAGAGAGAGAGTAGTGAGTGTATGGGATTCGGAGGCGTAATGCGTGTAGTGATCAAGATGCTCCCCTGGTGGAAAGAGCTTACATTATATAGGCTAGGGTTAAGGCGGTGCCGTGAGTAAGAGGAACTCTACTATTTTAGTAAGTACAACTTAGGTAGGAGATCTCCGTATCCTGTCTTTCTCTCCCTCGTGCTCATATTCCTTCGGAGGAGGACTCCTCATCTTGAGCTCGGACGTGCCTTGGATCAACGTGGATTGGACTTGTATCGGAGTCAAGAGGACTTGTGTTGAGCTTGCATTGAGATATCAAAGTGGAGAGGAGAGCCAGGGGATCAAAGTGGGCGGCGCCCAAGGGCCTGCCTAGGTGGTGCCCAAGGAGTCCCTATGGGCGACGCCCAAGGGGCCTAGCTTGCGTCATGTTCTCTTGTTGGGTGCCTTGCGTGCGTTGGATCTCCGATGGGTCAATCCTCTTGAATAGGCTTCCATTTCGGGCTTTCTCGGTTTATTTTTATTTGGGCTTGGCCTAGTCAAATTTGAGCTCATCAGAGATGTTGACTATTGTTGCTTTAGTAATCACAAGTGTAAGCTGCATTTTAAACTCTGAATCTCATAATCTGATTGCGTTTTCTGTTGTAGGATGGTCATGGAGCAACACAGAGTGGTCTCAAAGTTGAGAACGAGGATCCATCAAAATCGCCCACATCGATCTACTCAGATTACAAGTTGGCCTCTGGGATTAGCTTCAGTTTCAATCTGTGAGGCAGTTTTTGTTCTTCATTGCCGTGGAAATGCCCTTAATTGGGCGGTTCTTTCAGAGCAAATCAGTTATGTCAAGTTATGACAGAATCTAGTTTATATCTAATCCGTTGACAAACTTAGTGTAAGGGATAAAATTGATTGGGCTGGAAACATAATAACTAAGGGTGCGTTTGGTAACGTTTTCGTTTATATGTTTTTTTTTAAAGAAATAGAAATAAGTTTTGTTTTTTTGTTTTTGATAAAAATTAAAAATATAAAACATGTTTGGTAGTCATTTAATATTTAAATTTTTGTGAAAACAAAAATAAAAAAATTATTTGGTAATATACCAAAAATTCACCACCCAAACCACACAACCCAACCCTACTGACTACCCAAAACTACCACCCAACCCCATCATCGAACGCCACCACCCACCTCTTCCTCTATTTCATTATCCCTTGTTGTGTCAAGAAACCATACTCTATGAAGAAAGGAAGGAATTAGATAAACTTGTGAAGCAATAAAACAAGATCAATTAGATCAATTGCAATTGATTTTCTTCGATTTCAATCCCTCTTCCTTAAACCATTGACATGGTGTATCTCAGCAAAATTGATTGAGACCTCTACCCAAAACCCACCACCCAACCCCATTGACCACCCCCCACCACTGAAAGTATGAAACACATCGAAACTCACCCCCACCACCACCGAAACCCACAACCTACGCCCACCACCAACGAAACCCACCACTAAAACCCACCACTAAAATCAATCGAAACCCACCCCCACAACTGCCCACAAAACCCAACAATGAAACTCTCCAGCAGAACCCATCATAGAAGGGCGATAGAGAGAGGGAGAGTGTTGGTTCTTTTGTCCTCCTTCGTAGCTCTTTGTCACTGCTTGTGAGAGAGATGAACGAGAGAGTGAGAGAGATAAACGAGAGAAATGAACGAGGGAAGAGGAACGAGGGGTAAGAAATGTTTTTATAGTGGGAATGAAAAAAACCCTTTGTTTTGCTACTAATAGAGTTCGAATGCTATACCTCATTAAATAGTTTAAAGGGACACGCGTGTTTCCTTTTTTCGTGTTTTCAAAAACACATCTTTTTATGTTTTTAAAATTTGGAGTTATTTATAATATAGATCAACAAAAAAAAAATAAAAAAAATTTCAAACGCGTTAGTGTTTTTTTTAGCAAAAAATGAAAATAAAAATAAAAAAAACACAAACATCGAGTTACCAAACACCACGTGAGAAATCAAGCACAGAAACAAATATATTAGAAAGAGTCGAAAAATGAAATTGGAACAAAATCGAGTCAAGTTGCTTCATCTTATAAAAAGTCAATAAACATGCCATTTATCGCCACGTGTGCTCACACACAGTAGGTTGCTGTACTTTCACTCACCTGATCAATAAAAGGACTTATAATTTCATTTGCCTCTACAAGTTTGGATCAAAATGGCGCTAGTTTTGTCAGTTAATAACGGCCTCCACCATAAACCCCTCTCTCTTTCAAGCCCTAATTTCAATTCTCGACAATTCTCCACTAATCTTAAGCATACGCCCTTGTTCCGCTCCTCCGTCACTACGGTACTTCCCCCTTCACAACACCCAACTCTTGAATTTCTCTCTCTCTCTCTCTCACACACACACACACACACACACCAACATACATTCTGAGTCATAGAACACTTTTTCTCGATTCATTTGATGGTTATGTTTTCAATTTTGTAGACGAATCGTCGGTGTCGGCGGCTCTTCCCAATAGTGAACAGGTTGGATAAAGATTCTGCACAGAGCAACTCAACAGGTTAGTCTGTATACATGGTAGGGGCGGAGGCAGGGTGGCGGGCAGTGGGGGCAATTGCTCCAACTAAAATTTTGAAAACTTTTAGGGTTAGTTTAAAATTATAATAAAAATTAAATTTTCTATAACTTGCCACTAAAAACTTTATTTTTTTTTAACCAAATGAACTAAAAACTTATACTGAAAGTTTGCTCATACAGACTTAATCTCACAAATTTTTCTTTAGTCTCTAATTATCTCTATTCCTTGTATAATGACTCACTTAAGTTTGAATATACTACATCATATTTTAAGATTTTTTATTTGGACATAAATTTTTTTTATCTGATTATGAATCAATTCACTTTGATTCAATTTGATATGCATACACAAATACGTATATTTAAACATTTAATGAAACTAAGGGATGAAATTGAACTAAAATTGCAATGCAATAAACATATATATATTAGATTAGATTTTTGATAAAATTCATAATATTTAATAGATTCAAATGTAAATTATAAAAACGAAATCAGTCGAGTAATTAGATTAGATTCAAAATCGATGTAGCGTTCTCTATGAAAACTCTCTTTATTTTAGTACTTTATATAAAAAAAATTATATTAGTTTTTCTTAATCAAGTCCTATCACTTTTTCACATGTATTTATATGTGAAATCTTTGAAAGTAAAAAAAAAAATATGAATTATTTTATAAAAGTTGTTAGATTAGGAATATTTTTTTTATTGAGAATGAAATTTTGAGAAAATAATCATGTTCACTAAATGCAATGAATTTTGATAATTATTGTGTAGTTGTTCTCTTTAACTTGATGGTTGCCCCCTGAAAAGAGAGTCTGGCTCCACCACTGTATACACCCTTGATATGTGTATATACATGTGTATGCTGTTAGTGGATTCATTTCAATATTTTTTGGGGTTTATCTTGAATCAGACGAAGATGTGAATAATTTAGGGGTTAAAGCTGCATTATCTATGCTGAGGTTCTACAAAAGTGAGTTCTCAAGCTGGTGTATTCTGTTTATTATTGTATATTTGATTTATTGACAAAATTGAGCTAAATTTCTTTTTGGGATTTTATAATTAACAATTGGGCAGGTGAAATTTCGCCATTGTTACCAAATAGTTGCCGTTATGTTCCAACATGTAGCGAGTATTCAATGATTGCTTACAGGAAATACGGAGTTCTTAAAGGGACCATCCTGACTGGTTGGCGTCTCTGTCGTTGCAATCCCCTCGGTAATACTCTACTACTGATGTTTGCTCTTATAGTATATCAAATGATCAGGATTTAATGGTTTTTTTAAGCCTCTTTTGATTGGAAAATGTTACTGCTTGAGTTTCTCTGTTGCTTACTATTGGCGTAATTGTTAGCATAGGATATTTCCTTCCTAATCTGTAGCAATTTGACTTCCAGTTTCTAGGAGCTAGGTCATGTAATCTGATACTCAATTTCCTACTGAGGATTGGTCCTTATTCATTTCCACTGAACAGCTATATATACAAGTTCGAAGAAATGTCTTTATTCATTGGGGAAGAAAGCTTTTCATACAATTCTCTGTTCTTGTCATCAGATCGCGTTCTTTGTTCTTCTTATCATGGTATGAGAGCTGTGTTCTTGTCATGGTGTCAGAGCGGTCTTCTCATCATCAATTCACACCTTCGTGTTTTTGGTTGCTTGGTTTTTGCTCATGATGCTCACATTAAGCATAAACTTGATCAACGTGCAAAGTCGGGCATTTTTGTTGGTGCTACCAAAACCATTTATATCACCAGAGATGTTATTTTTCTTGAAACCGTTTTTCCTTTTCGGGATGTTCCTTCATCACCAAAATCTCTACTTTTCATTCCATTGCCTGTTGATGAGAGTCCACACTACAACTTTGCTTCTAAAAATCCTACACCGGTGGGCCCCCCAAACATTTCCATTGAGCCAACCTTGAATCAATCAAATCCACCTACTCCTCCTTCAAATACATCAGCTATACCATCTCTTCCTATTCGTTCAATTGTTGAACATCGCCCACCACCATACCTATATGACTATCATTGTGCTGCAGTCACCAATGGTACACTCGAACAATATATTTTCTATGCTAATTTTTCCAATGCATATGGAGCTTTTTTTTCTACAATTTCTTCCATAGATAATCCCAAGTCCTTTTCTCAATCAGTGAAAATTCCTCATTGGCGTGATGCTATGTGTCGAAATAGCGCTCTTGAAAAGAATCATACTTGGAGCCTTACTCATCTCCCACCCAACAAAAGACCCATTGGGTGTAAGTGGGTTTACTAAGTTAAATATTGGTCAAATGGCAAAGTTGACAGGCACAAAGCCCGTTTGGTCGCAAAGGTTGACTGTTATGATATTTTTCATTAGTCGTTAAACATGTTACAATTAGAGCTCTTCTCTCTATTGCCTCCATCAAGAATTGGTGTCATCACCAACTTGATGTCAACAATGCAACTTTACATGGTGATTTACATGAAGAGGTTTACATGACACATCCACCCAGGTTCGTTCGAAAAGGGAATGCTCATGTTTGCAAATTAAATAAATCATTCCGTGGGTTAAAACAGGCCTCTTGCCAATGGTTTGCCAAGTTCTCCCGTACTCTTCAACAAGCTGTTTTTTTCTCAATCCAAGGTTGATTACTCACTGTTCATGTGACATATTGGACATTCTTCTACATTTGTTCTCGTTTACATTTATAATATAATTTTCACTAGAAATGATGACATTGCTATCTAACATCTCAAAACCTTTATCGCCAATAAATTCTTCCTCAAGGATCTTGGTCTCACGAAGTATTTTCTTGGTATTGAAGTTGTTCAGCCAAGGCATTTTCCTATGCCAGCAAAAATATATTGGATATTCTCAAAGACACAAGATTACATGGTGCCACACCTTTTGACTTTCCCATGGATCAACATCTTCATTTAACACTTGATGATGGGACTCCTTGGCTGATCCTTCTACTTATTGTTGGCTTGTGGTTTGTCTTATTTATCTCACTGTTATGTGGTCTGACATTGCCTATCCGGTCCACAATTTAAGTCAATTTATGCACTCCTCGCATACCAACCATATGACCGCTGCTATAAGAGTGCCTCTATATCTCAAAGAGAGTCCTCAGAAAGGAAGGATCTAGTGCTGGTTATTGTACCATGCTAGGTTACATCCCCATCTCATGGAAAACCAAGAAAGAAACCATTTTCTCTAGGTCCTCTGCCGAAGCGGAGTACGGTGCCATAACTACTCCCAGAGGTTAAAATATTTGTTTGCCAATCTGGGTGTCCCTCATCCCTCTCCTGTCGCTATCTACCGCAATAACCAAGCTGCTATTCACATTGTGGAAAATCCGTATGCCATGAGCGAACGAAGCACATGGAGCTTGATTGTCACTTCGTTCGGGAAAAAATTTAGTCCAAGCTGATTATTCCTCAATACATCCGATCCTCTGAGCAAATTGCTGATGCCTTCACTAAACCGTTGGGCAAGGAACCTTTCAATCAGCTCAATAGCAAGCTGGTTGTTACTCATGTACACACCACAGCTTGAGGGGAAGTATTGGCGCAATTGGTGGCGTAGGATATTTTCTTCTTGGCATAGAATATTTCCTTCCTAGTCTGTAGCAATTTGACTTCCAGTTTATAGAAACTAGCTCATGTAATATGCCTGCTATCACTCAATTTCCTACTGAGGATTGGTCCTCATTCGTTTTCAGCTATATATACATATTAAAGAAACGTCTTTCTTCATTGGAGAAGAAAGGCATTGATACAGTTCTTTGTTCTTCTCATCCGCTTGTGTTCTTTGTTCCTCTTATCCACTGCAGTTAGATAAGTTCAGGAATTGGCTTCCCCAGAGTTTTGGCTTCATAGAAACTTTCATATTATATTGGCTGCTTCTGAGATGTTCTATTAGTTTGAAAGTCACATTTTTTGCTTGTTCTACACAACACGTGTCTATAAAACTTGCAGTGGATTATATTCTTCAGGTGGTTCCGGATTTGATCCCCCAAGATGGTTTGATGAACCAGATCCACCAAATTAATGAGAAATTTCAAACGTACTAGAAAGAAGCCAGAGTGAAAGTTAGTTTTTATGGTTTCATGGTTGGTAAGAACTTATATGTTGATCTTCCTTGTAAACATTGTATCTGTTGTTAATATTACTTTTGTAGTAAATTGTGAGCAGATGCAAGATAGTTTACTTAAATTCATGGCTGTTGCTTTTTCTTAATATCATTTTTTGGTTCACAGATACGCATAGATATTTTTAATTTGTTTGGTTCCTGAGTGCCAATTTTGAAAGTATGTTGAAGAACTTAAAATGAATGGAGCATCTATATATATGCATACAGGCTTCAGGTGTTTATATTTCCATTGCATTTTTAATGGTGCAGCCGGGATACTTAAGACTGTTTCTTGATCTTTCCAGTTGTGAAATCCATTTCCCAATTACACATCAATTGGATATACAGTATACTGATGCATTTCTCTGTTAGTCTTCTCTGATAAAATTCTAGCAAACTCATATCAGATTCAATCTACCATTAGTAAAATAGGGGATGTTGATAGCTCTCCCTGCAGGTACAAGTTGGATTACTATAGGTTGAACTACAGAGTTGTCCTTGCTTGGATTTAATGTCCCTAGAAATAGTTTCACTTCGGTCCTCGAAATAATATTTGAGCTAAATTGATATTTGAGTCAACTATCTATTTGACTGTTGAATTATATCATTTGTATCAATGAAGCCCCTGAACTATGGTATTTGTATTAATATGGTCCTTTCGTCCAAATTCGTTGCTAAGTTTGACAGAATTCCTCATGTGCACAGCACGTGACCCTTAAATTATACTTTAATTCTCGACTCATGTAATGCCCACAAAAGGAATTCACTCCAAGTTAACTGTGAATTTAGATGGAAGGGTCACATTGACACAAAATATAATTTAGGGATTTGATTGATACAAATGATATAGTTCAAGAGCTCTGTGCTAAGCTTTCACAACTGAATGGGTAAAATAGCTAACTCATAATTGGCAAATTTGTTGGTTCAATTCTTATTGGACGCATGCCATTAGGATCCTCGTATAAGTCTATTGGAATTGATTTTTTTTTTTTTGTTAAAGAGTGTTCAGGTTTATAATGATTATTCCCTTGAACTTGCGGCAGACCGACGTGGCTTGATCGAGTCTAGAGCATGTCCCTAAAGAAACAAAGGTAGCCTTTAGGAGGTGTGAAAAAAGATTGAACCTGAGATTTTTGAGTTACCAAATGACAGATCCAATCATTAGACCACCGGTCCACCGATTTACTGGAATTGGTTTTATTATCAATGGAATTTGATCATCCACACATAGCAAATTGGAGTAGTATACATGGCCTTGAGTTTTAGTATCAACAAGATTGTTAGTTCCTAGCTGCTCATATCACAATATACTATTGAAACCTATAATCATCAATTATGGATAGACAAAAGTTGTTCTAGGTAA
This sequence comes from Ilex asprella, assembly GCA_023539305.1. NCBI lineage: Eukaryota > Viridiplantae > Streptophyta > Magnoliopsida > Aquifoliales > Aquifoliaceae > Ilex > Ilex asprella. The sequence goes on from CM042196.1 coordinate 22,534,293, forward strand.
ACTTTCAAGTATATGATATATATCCCGTACTTGCATGCACGAATAAAAATAAAATTTGAGCAGCTAAAAAACGATTTCTCTATATTAAATAACAAATTTTTTCTTTTCATTTATTTGATTGCATCATTTAAAATTTATTTTTATCCATTATTTTTTTTAAAATATCAAATAAAATTTCTCAAAAATATATAATTTTATAAAAATTTTCTCAACATGTGCAAATTGTCGTATATAAATAATATCTGCAGTAAAAATTATGTTAAATTATAAATTAATTAAATATTAAATGATTGAACATGTAATAAGATAGGTGATGTGATATAATTGGGAGGAAAAATATATAGAGAATAAAATACAACTTCCCACGTGATTTATTATACAAATATATTATAAATCAAATATGTTTTTGAACTTATGAGGGATATATTCCCCTCCCCCCCCCCCCCCAAAATTTCACACACCCAACCCAACACACTTTTTTCCCCCAAAATTTCATAAATTCAATACACACTCTACAACACACAATTGCATACACACACTCCAATGCATGTATAATATCATAATTCAGTGTACAGTGATTTTAGTCACAAGATATCGCTAGTAGTATAATATATTAAAAAACTTTACCATTAAAAAAAATAAATATTTTTTTGCAAGTTTGAATTGACATTTCACTGCACTCAAGGGAGATGCAGAACTCAAAATAACCTTGTTTACAGTTCTATTTCTCAGACCTGGATAAGAGTTTAAATCCTAAAAGAATACGTGCAGTGGGAAAAAAAATCCCTTCTTGGAAAGGCTGTTTATTCTCAACTAACAGAAAGAAGTACAGCTTCTTGGAAGGATCTTCACAAAACAAGTGTCCAGCATAGTACACTTAAGCATCACTGTGTTTTAAGAGACCAACAAAACATGAGCTAATATAAGAATTTTCTACCATCACCAGCTAAAGAAATTAAGAGATCTCTATTGCAGCATGGAGAGATGTTCTTTAGGGTGAAAGGGAGAGCATCAGAAGAGAATCACTTGCTGAAACAATAGAGTTTCTCAATAGAAAGGATTTGGATCTTAAGAAGAATCAAGATTGTACGATGCCACGACAATGAGCTGCTTAGGAAAGATTCAAACAGGGAGCTGAATGAATTAAAACATCATGAGCAATAACAAGCTTATAAGCACAGATCTAGTAGTAGACCTTTTAGAACGTGGGTATCAGTATCATAAGAGCCAAATGATGAAAGCATTAGGCAGACCCTACCAGCAAGATGATTCTCTTCTTCTTCTTCTGTACATAGCTGGTGTTACCAAAAACTATCTGCCACAACAATCCTGATAGTTATAGCAATTGTGAAGTACAAGAGATCAAAAAGTTCAAAAATTATTCTATAAAGATAATGTAAAAATAGAGAGTGGAAAAAAATTGCAGGAGAATGCAGCTTGGGATAGATAACACAACTAGATACATAGGAGAACATACCTTGCTAGTTTTCCAACATATGCTTTAGTTGATTTGAAAGGGAACAATGAGGTGGCACCCTAATCTTGAAAATTGTGGGAATACCATCCCATAGTTCCCTATCTTGGAATGGGTGATTCATCTGCCTCAAGTCCTAATCATGGAAGATAAGATATACATTGGGATCAGAATGTTCAAGCTCTATTCACAAAATTGAGAGAGCATGAATAAGCTGAGACAAGTAGTGAAACAGAGTTTTTTTTCCACCTGCGGGGGTACTTGGTAGTCTTCCAACAAGCACTCCCATTGTTGGTAATGATACAATCAAGTGATACTCCGATCTTGAAAGTTTCAGAAGCCCTAGACTGTATTCCCATTTCCCACATACAAGAAAAAGTGCATCATCAGGAAAAAAAGCACAAAACTTTAGCCAGGCCTGGCTGTCCTTTAGTAGCACATGCCGGTATTTCCAAAGTTCCAAAAAATATTTATTTAGTAAATGCATAAAATTGTAAACATAATTACTTGAAGAATTTTTGGAGATATTCAAGAAAGTAAAGCAGCGCAATAAACATCATTAACTGTGCAAGTTGGATGTACATACAGATATGCGCAAAATTGGATGCCATTTATCTGCAGTGTCAACAATAGTTTAGGGAATTGAGTTTATGCAATAACGTTCACCAGAATTAGTTACAAACCTTATGGGCAAGTTGTATCAACAGTCACTTTTGTTGAACTGATCATCTTGGACTATGAAAAACAGCATTATATTACTCATGACAACCAAATAAGCAGTATAAAAAATGCCAAGCCTCTTGGCATCATATTAGTTACTTGTATAGTTGTTAGTATCGTACGATACGTTACGATACAGTGCTAAAATGATATGAATCGTAGTTCTGTATCGTTTTTGTGCTGTATCGTGTGATACACAATACGTTTTTACAATACGATACGTATCGGTACGATACATATAAATGTTGTTTTTTTTTTTTACGGAATGTTATTTTAGGTTAGGTAGACTGATTTTTTTAAATTTTTTTTATGGAACGATGTCGTTTTAAACTAGACAGGTACTCCAACAAATATATGGTCTTGTGTCAAAATTTCTAAATCTTGATTAATGTTAATTTTTTAATTTATTTACAAAGTCCAGTCTCTTTGGAGTTTGAAATTTGAATTAATCAACTATGATTGTGAACTTTGTATTGTAATATTAGTAGACTATGTTGATGACTTGAATAGTTGGTAAAATATTAATGAAATGCTATGTTTTTATGAATGTATGATTTTTTTTCAAAGTTACATATATTTATTTATTATCTATTTAAAATTACACCGTATCTTACGCTACGCGATATAATATACTATTTCTAAAAAATAATACACTTTTCGATACACAATTTGATAACCATGATTACACGCTTAGACTGCCATCCTATTGTAATGCTTGGTTATTATCCTCCACAAGAGAATCTTGGGGAGTTAACCCATCATACATTCCGCAGAAATTTGACTTTATTGATTGACCAGTAAACATATGCTCAGAAATCCAAGCACACACATGTGACATCCTCGTTTTATTTCTTGTATTCTTCCGAGATCAAACATAATCCAGAAAACTATTCTTGAAAGTGGATATCATATTTCGAGACACATAATGGCAAGTGAGCATCAGAAACGAGCAGTAATTTGGGAAAATAGAGCCTTGAAATCGGTCGTTGCCGTGTCAGTTCCTTGGGGCTTCGAGGCCAGATCAAACGCCTTACATTTGGCCTCCTCAAATTGTAGAGCCTGTTCACAAAAGATCACTTATATGCCACTCTTTTACATAATCCCAAACCAAAAGATTCAGTGCAGCTTCAAGAATGAGCAGAGAAGAATGCAAAATCAATATTTGTACCTGAATGCAGACTTCGGCCACATCAGCCCTGGTAATAGTTTTTGTTTGGGTCTGAAGAAGCTCATCATCCTTTCCAACAAGTAACTCCCGTATACCACCTTCCTTATCTTGCAAGCCTCCAGCCCTGGACCAAGCAAAAAAATCCAGGGGGATGGTCTAACTGTTATGATATAAACCGACACGAACAACCACAGACGTAAACGATGGATGTCAACCAGGGATAAAGTATTTTTCATTATCGAGAACAGTCAGTAAAGAAGTACTTAACCATTAAAACTATGGGTAATTTGACAATATTTACAAGCAAACTGTCAGCTTGAGAAGACAAATTGTATTACAAAACAAAAGGGGGAAAAAGAGGAAATCATTGCCTCAAAATCATAATTTACTAATAATTTTATGGATAACCAGGAAAGTGTCAATTACATTTGATAAAGACTTAAAATTTGAAATTGAGAATCACTTATGGTTACACAATTGTTCATTTGGAAGGTAGCTAGAACAAAAAAGTTCGGAGGGCATATCAGAGATAGTATAAGAATAAGACAAATGCTACATAAAAACTTTCATTCCCATAGGTGTTTTTAATAATCTGCCCATTATCAATGCTACATGATATGAATTGGATTTAAAAAAACTGATGAAAGATAAGGCAAACAAATCATGAGCACCGTAATCAACTCAACTCAACAAAGTCTTGCCCCAACCATGAGCACTGTCCTCAATTTGTTAATTTAATTATTAACCCATCTAGTTGAGAAAATATGAACAACTTGGTACGCAGTCATTACACTTGGGGCATATCATTTCCTTCAACTGTCAGTTATCATGCATACGAGATATACTATCTGTAGATATCATAAAAATGCTGTAACAAATTCTGCAAATGTAAAAATCATCTTTTATGCACATACTACGGTAGAAAGACATGATTCGTACTCATCTTATGTTCAACACATCAAGTCAATTTTAAGATGCCATCCCACAAACATTCATTCAGGAAAACAGAAGTATACATGATGGGCACACCTTATAATCGTGTATGGGATTCCAGACTCAGCCAAATACTGTTCAGCTTTTCTCTTCCAGATCTGTCATATGGCAAATCGAAAGTGGGATAAATGCATGGCAAGTGGCAACAAGAGAAAAAGGAGCATTTCTTCAGGAGAAAAAAGCAATACAAACCAAGATATTCCCATTCCCCAGGCTGTTTAGAGGGTGGTTAGGGTTCATTCCTCCCATTGACCCAACTAGAATGATTTGCTTCACTCCAGCAGCTTTAGCTGTACACAGACATCACATAATTTAGCAAACAAAAGACTGAAAATCAATTAAAATAATATGAGACGGTACTACAAAGACTCACCAGCATCTATTTGATTCTTCTGTCCAATCCAGTCAACCTGAAAATATATAATCAACATCACAGGAATCAGGCAAAAGAAAAAAGAACTACACGGATCTTTAAGGCAGATGATAAGATGATTACTTGTTCAGGATATGCTCCATCCTCAAAATAAAACTCAGGCCTTCCACCTTTACTTGGATCAAAATCAGGCTTCAATTTTGGCACAGCACTAGTGAGAATTATAAGAGCATCAACACCTCGGATTGAAGGAACAATGCTGTCAGCATTCCTTATATCCCCAATGTAAACATCTTCTGCTCCACCAATTTTCTCCTTGCTCTCCTCAGTTCTGACCAAACCTCTAACAATATACTGGTCTGACCTTTCCTTCAATTTCTTATAAGCGATTTGTCCTGCACAGATTAAGCAACATAAAATTAAATCAGAAAAGATTTTAAAGATAATTTCTTCACAGAAGAGAAACAAAAAACGAGATTGTTTGTCCCATTTTCACGGCAGAGAATGAGCATCGAGCAAACAAAATTTTAAAAGGTCCAATAAAGTTGATATGACATTTGATTTTTCTATATTAAGCAAATGAAGGTATATTCCAGGAGCGTAAGAATGACAACCTTTTGCATCTTTGTGCTTCTACTTACATTTAAATTCAAGTACATACCATATATGAATCAGTGAATTATTTGAGCTCACTAGTAAACTAAAAACAGTTCATCATTAGTCCCAGATGATTATTAGCCGAGTGCCATGTCTAAATTACTTAAAGTTGGATAGGTTAACAGTAAATTGTTTCAATCCCCTATACAAAAACCAGAAGCGCTTAATACAATTGTTCCGTTTGGTCCTATTGCTTTACATGTATAAAAAAGGTCCCCAATGTTCAATACTGAAGCATATCCTGCATTTTATCAAAGTAAGTACCAATCTGAAAACATGGAGATTATGCCACAAAAACGGAGAGTGGAACCTTCACTTGGTGGAAGTACCTACAAACTAATTCTACAGTACAACAAAGCCAGATGACAATCACTGGGCCATAAATAATGGCTGTGTGTAAAAAAAATCATCATATCAAGAGAGATCTAAATGCCATTCTTAAGGCTTTACTCTGAAATATCATGCAACTTGAATTATTTTTAGGAACTAAATTACCTTGTTCCAACCATCTGATACGAATCCAAAGAGGCGTCTATGAAATATTACACAACTTGGAGTATTCATAGGAACTAAATTGCCGATGGTCTAATATGAATACAATAGACATCCCACACAAAACCAATCAGCAATGGCAAGAGTAGCCCGTTTAACTCTTATTACGAGACTTATTCATTCTGCATTTTCCGATACAGAACAAGGGTACTGTAGCAGACAACAACGCTACACACCCATGGGCCTATGCCACTTCAATTTGCTTTCTCCATGTAGGCCTTTCCGCAGGGCTCTCCTTCTAGATTCTACACTCTGGCGCTAGGTAACCCTCCGCCCCCCTCCCACCTTCCTCAAAAAAAAAAAAAAAAACACCCGAAACCCACATAAACAAAGAAAACACACACACACAGAGTAATTTAATCCTATCTCCTAAAATCCTAATTAGAAGGAAATCAAATTCGAAGCTTTTACAAATTCAAAAGATTAAAATTATAACACTATAATAGAGAATTACAAAAAAAAAAAAAGAGGAGCAGGGAAAGTGTTATTAGTTACCGGTTCTACCACCAGCTCCGGTGACAAGGACTGTGCTCGGATTCGCCATTGCCGATGAAACCACGACCACACAATTGGAAGTCTCTTCTTAAAAGTTTTCTCTCTCTCTCTTCTGGTGATGAAATGTTGATGAATTAAATAGGGGTGGATGTTTCTAGTAACCCTTTTTGCAGAATTCTACGAACAATATTAATTGATGACATTGACAGAAGCTTGAAGCCGAAGAGGAAGTTGAGGCTGGATGGACACGTGTCACCATGGCAATGGGAAGAAGACTAGTAGGATGGATTTGTGTCCATCTGGCGGTGATGAGCGTTACAGTTACTTTGGATTTTTTTTAGAGTTTTTTTTTTTGAGGTCGGTACTTAGATCAATAAAATTCTGAAAAAAAATCTTGTCAATTTATTTTTGGATTAAGTCTATTAAAAAGTTAAAGCAATTGTTATAACTAATATCTTTTAAAATTGTAAAAAATATCTTTTAAAATTGTATCATACACCTTGATTAATGCGTATTTTTTTTAAAGTGATTATATTTTTAAATTATTTTTAATGCACTTTCATTAATGCATTTTTTTTTTTTTTGTAGATAAGAGAAGATAATAACCTTCTTCATAACCATTCAGACAAGTCTCTACATATAAAGACTCCACCTAAAGATGAAGGCTATAAATCTACTCTAGAGAATAGTCCGACTAAGTCTTCAAACTCACTAAAAGCAAAGGACAGAAAGCCTATTAAATGTTTTAAGTGTGGGAAAATAGGTCATGCGGTTTCTAGTTGCTATTTCTCTAAAGCAAAAAAGGCTATTAAGAAATTTAGTGTAACTATGAATGAATTATGATGATGCACAAAATCGATTTCCGTGCAAGATCAACAGTCAATAAGGTGAATAGATACAATCAGTATGTAGTAAACAAACAATCAATGACAAGAACAATAAATAATGGATCGATACAGAAGTTTATAGTGGTTCGGCCGTGGCCTACGTCCACTTTGAATGACAACTATGACCGGTGTTCTTTATTGATGATTTATGATGCTCTCCTTTGAGTTTACTCCGGGTAGCTACAATGTTTTCAGGGAGAGGGAGAGAGCTAGAGAGCAATCTGTGTAGGAGAGGAGTGTAGGTTTCTTGGGAGACGTGCCCTAGATGTGAGGAGGGCTTACTATTTATAGACTTAGGGTTTGGAGGTGAGGCGGTGGAGTAAGCAAGGGGTTTCCTATTTTGGTAATTTTCAAATATAGTAGGGTATCCCCGTGCTCATCTTCCAATTCTTTCTGAGGAGGGCTTCTAGCTGGGCTTGAACTTGGGCTTGATAGGTTTTTATAGGACTGGACTCTTCAAATGAAGTTGGGCCCTTTTACATAATTTGGACTATTTGGGCTTGACCCATCATTTGCCCCCCAATGCCCTCTGTCCAATAAATTTGGAGGGAGAAACATTTATTTGAATTTGAATTTTTACACATGAGGGCTCTTCTTCAGTCTTGATGTAACTTGTTTTGTTAAATGCCTCAAGCTCTTTACCATTTTTGGCTTGTATTTTTAAGAAAACCATTGGTTTTTTAGTTGGGCTTTTTCCCCTTTTAAAAAATCGTAGGCTATAAATATAGCCTTCTTCTTCATTTTATTTGTCTCTTTCATCTTGAAATCAAAGACCCATTCTTGAAACCCTTGAGAATTCAAACCCCCTTTTTTTTTTGACTTCCATAGGAACTTGAGAGAAAGGGGCTAGAGCTTGAAATTTTTCAAGAGTGTTGTATTTGTGAGATTCTTGTATTGACTTTTTGGTGTACAAATGTCGATTGGAGAGGGACATTTGAAGACTTCCATTGGAGTGGTGGAGACCGTAAGAGGGATAGGAGATGGGAGTATTCAAGTAGTACTCAATGGAGAAGGAGATGCCGAGAAAGAAGGAGGTGGAATGGCGTGCATAAAATAGGCGAGCTGGGTGTTGTCCAGGCGTTTTTAGGCGCTGTCCAGGCGCCTTTAGGTGCTGTCCAGGCACCTTTAGGCGTTGGTTTTGAGGTCTTGGACAGCCCAAGAGGGCTGGGCGCTGTACAGGGAGGTTTAGGCGCTGCCCCTGTTTTTGCTGTCCTGGACAGCTCAAAATCTGATGTTCTTGCTTTCCTGGACAGCTCAAATGCGCTGGACAGTGCAAATTCTGATGTTCCTACTGTCCTGGACAGCTCAAATGCGCTGGACAGCTTGCGGGGGCTGGACAACAATATTTTCTCAATAAAAAGTGCAGGAAAACGACCCATGGAGCCTCGTGGAGAGCTGCGCAGCGGCTTGGGCGTAGGGGCTGGTTTGGGCGCCATTCCAGGCGCTAATCCGGGCACCGTAGGAGCTGATTTTGGTGCCGAAAATGAAATTTTGGGCAATTTTGAAGGGTCAGGCATCTCTTTAGCTGCTGGGCCGCTCCGTTTTGGCAAGCAAAAGTGGTCAGGAACCTCTCCTAGTGCTGGGTTGGAGGCAGCAGGCGACAAGGGAGCTTTGGGTGCTATTTTTGGTGATCGGGACCTGACTGCAACTTCTCCAATCCAAGCTCCTCGAGACCTCCCCGATGGTGAGGGTTCAGGCCACTCCTTGAGGCCCCAAAAAAAAAAACGCAGGGACGAATTGGCCCTTAATGATGATGGGTCTAAAGTGAGTACCATTTCTAGTTCACTCAATTCTGATGATATCTCTAGGCTTATTTATGCTTATCGTATTCTTCCTACTGTGCTGTGTCGTCGGGCCGAGGAAAATGAGTTTGCTTGCCACGACTCCTCTGGTGACATCGTCGTCTACGAGGAGATGCTTGAGGCGGGGCTCAGGTTCCCCATTTCCTCTCCTATTTGTAAAATCCTACATCACTTTTCTTTGACTTTGGGGCGGTTGGCGCCTAATGGTTGGAGAGTCTTGCTGGGCTTTCTTGCAATATGGAGGAATGTGCATCACGAGGATGCTTCTCCCGCGGAATTCCATGCGGCTTATAATTTGAGTGAGACTCCTACTCCAAATAGATGGTGATTCTACTTTACCACGAGGCACGACATGAACATGTTCACGGGATTATGCTCTAATTGTGGTAACTGAAAATTCTGCTTCTTTTTTGTCAGCGGCGAGTGGGCTGCGAAAGATGACAAAGACTTGGTACCCATGTAGTGGGTTGTTGCTACGAGACCCGGTACATCTTTCATTTATTCTCCCTTTATACTTTTTTCTTTTTTTTTTTATGTGTAGACTCAATATTCCCTTGCAGATGCGCCTGTGCTCTCCATAGACCAAAAGTGAAAACTAGAGGCCGTAAGGGATTATCCCCACAAAGACTTGAGAGCTCTTCTGCCCAAAGTTGTCGGGGTTAAAGGCTCTCCTCTGATTCGTGCTAAGGCTGCTGCTCCCTCCCTACAGTCTGGTGGCTCTTCTTCAAAGAGGAAGGGTGAGTT
>CM042196.1:22544167-22556627 GCA_023539305.1 Ilex asprella
GGGACACCTGGTCACCAAAAGCTTGAGGTGTAGCTCGGGACGCCTAGTCATCAAAAGCTTGAGGTGCAGCTTGGGTTGCCTGGTCATCAAAAGCTTGAGGTGCAGCTTGGGACGCCTAGTCATCAGAAGCTTGAGGTGCGGCTTGGGACACCTGGTCATCAAAAGCTTGAGGTGCAGCTTGGGATGCTTGGTCATCAAAATCTTGAGGTGCAGCTTGGGATGCCTGGTTATCAAAAGCTTGAGGTGCAGCTTGGGACGCCTGATCATCAAAATCTTGAGGTGCAGCTTGGGACGCCTGGTCATCAAAAGCTTGAGGTGCATCCTCATGGCTTTTTTCTTCGGCAGGTGTAAGCTCGACGATAAAGTCCGCCAGAGCCTGTGCTTTGATGGCTGTTCGTGGTTGGTACTAAATATCGAACTCACCGAGCTTCACTGCCCATTTAAGAAGTCTGCCAGATACGTCCGGTTTCCCCAGGACTCTTTTTAGTGGTTGGTCTGTGATGACCATTATACTGTGACTCTGAAAGTAATGCAGTAGTCGTCTTGCTGTTGTGACTAGGGCGAGCGCTAGTTTTTCTAGGCTCGAGTACCTCGTCTCTGCCCCCAGTAGGCCCTGCTCACATAATAAATAGACTTTTGTACTCCGTTATCGTTTCTAATGAGCACAGAGCTTACCGCTGATAGGGAGGCAGAAAGGTAAAGATGGAGAGCCTCTCCTAGAGTGGCACATGACAAGAGGGGAGGTGTAGCTAGGTAGGCCTTGAGCCTTTGGAGGGCCTCCTCCGCCTCAGGTCCCCACTCAAAAGTCTTGCGGAGAATTTTGAAAAAGGGGAGGTACTTGTCTGCGGACTTGGAGACGAACATATTGAGTGCTGCGATCCTCCCATTGAGGCGTTGGAGCTCCTTGGTTGGGGAAGGTAATTTCATGTCGAGGATGGCCTTGATCTTATCGGGGTTTGCCTCAATTCCCCTTTGATTGACCATGAACCCCAAAAATTTTCCAGACCCCACGCCAAAGGCACATTTCTCAGGATTGAGCTTCATGTGATAGGACCTTAGGACGTTGAAGGTCTCCTGGAGGTGATCGACGTGGTCTATTACTGCGAGGCTTTTTACCAGCATATCATCCACATATACTTCCATCGTTCTCCCGATCTGAGACCGGAACCTCTTGTTCACTAGCCGTTGGTAGGTGGCTCTCGCGTTCTTTAGCCTAAAGGGCATTACCCTGTAGCAATAGGTTCCCTTCGGAGTAATGAATGATGTCTTCTCCTGGTCCGGGGGATGCATGCTAATCTGGTTGTATCCAGAGTATGCATCTAAAAAAGTGAGCAACTCGTGTCCGGCGGTGGCGTCGATGAGGAGGTCGATCCGCGGCAATGGATAGCTATCTTTTGGACACGCCTTATTGAGCTTAGAAAAGTCGACGTAGAGACGCCACTTCCCATTAGCCTTAGTTACCATCACTACATTTGAGAGGCACTCAGGATAGGCTACCTCTCTGGCCGCTCCATTTTCTATCAACTTTTTTACCTCTCTTTCCATTGCTTGGGCTCTTTCAATGGAGGTGCCCTTTAGCTTTTGGCGAATGGGCTTGTGACACGGGTCGACATTGAGACGGTGTGTGGCCACTTCTGGGTCGATGCCCTCAAGGTCTGCATGTGACCATGCAAAGACGTCTATGTTACGTCTTAAAAAATCTATTAGTGGGCCCACCAGGTTTGCAGAAAGGGAAGAGCCAACATATACTCTTCTGTCTGGGTGCTCTTCATCCAGGACCATAGGGGTGAGCTCCTCGACTGGTTCTCCTCTTTCCATGGTGGAGTCATCCCTTGGGTCAAGGACCTCCACTTGCAACGTCTCCTATGCCCTTCTGGTCTTCATGGAGGAGACGTAGCATTCCCTTGCCGCTATCTGGTCTCCCTTGACCTCTCCAACTCCGTTAGGGGTTGGAAATCGGAGAATGAGGTGATAGGTAGAGGGCACGACTCTTAACGTGTTGAGAGCAGGTTGCCCTAATATGACATTATAAGCTGATGGACAGTCTATCACCAAAAAATTGACCATGATTGAGGAGCTTCGGGGCGCCACTTCGGCTGTGACTGGTAGGGTGATGGACCCTAGGGGGTATACTTTCTCCCCTGAAAACCCAATGAGGGGAGATCTGATGGGCTGCAACCTCTCTCTGCCCAGGTTGAGCTTTTCATAAGCTTTTGCAAACAAGATATCTGCAAAGCTGCCACTGTCCACTAGGATTCTACGCACCTGAAAGTTGGCAACCGTCATGGTGAGCACCAGGGGGTCATCGTGGGGATGTTGAATCCCTTCCAGGTCCTTGTCTGAGAATGATATGACCTCGTCGGTGCCTTGCCTGGGTGCTTTGGATGGGCGCCCTTCGTCAAGGTGCCTTGCCTTCCTAGCGTGGGTCTTCGTGGCAGAAAAGGACTCACCACCTTCTGCTAATCCTCCCGAGATAGTGTGAATTTCTCCAACGGGATGTTGATCTTCCTGATTATGGGGCGGCGGTGGCGCCTGTCCTCTACCAGCCACATACTGGCGTAGGTGGCCACGTTGGATGAGGTCCTCAATTTGCCTTTGAGGTCATAGCAATCATCGGTGTCATGCCCATGGTCGCAGTAGAAGCGGCAATACTTGTTAAGATTTCTGCGACTAGGAAGAGATTTCATCTTCCCCGACCACTTTATTACGGGGTTATCCTGGATCTGGAGCAGAATATGCCCGACAGCGGCATTGAGGGGAGTGAAGGGTTGTCGGTCCCTCTAGGGAGCAGGACCGAGTCGATCTTTGATGGGTACCCTCTCTGTCCTAGTGTTGTGCTTGTTGCTAGTCTCCTTCTTGTCGTCCCTTTCTCTCTCCTTCCTCTTTTTTTCAGATCGGGAGGACTCACCTCGTTTGGCCTTTATGACGTCCTCAGCATTCATGTACTTTTGGGCTTTGGCTAGCAGTTCTGGCATGCTTCTCGGTGGGCGCTTCATCACTGAGAAGAGGAAGCTTGATGAGCAGAGGTCACCCTGGAAGGCGGTCATCGTCATTTTGTCGTCGGGCTCATCAACTTGGAGTACCTCCTCGTTAAAACGAGTGATGTAGCTTCTCAGGCTTTCCTCTTGGTCCTGCTTTATGCTAAGCAGGTGGGTGACAGGCTTCTGGTGGCGGCGCCCTCCAATGAAGTGTGACACGAACGACCTGCTAAGCTCAGCGAATGAGGCAATGGAGGTTAGGGAGAGCTTAGTGAACCATTGTCGGACGGACCCCTTCAATGTGGTTAGGAACGTCCTGCACATGATTTCGTCTGGGTCATTGTGTAACTGCATCAGAGTTTTGTAGGTGTCGAGGTGATCTAATGGGTCCTTCGTCCCATCAAAGGTCTCTACCGAGGGCATTTTGAAGTTCTGAGGGAGTGGATAGTTGGCTACGTCGGGCTTGAAAGGCGTGTCGATCCACTGCACAAGATAGTCTACTGTTTCTGGTCCTTGCGCCTTCATGGAATTGAAGACGTCTCCTAGTTGGTTTTGCACTTCCTTGATTTTCTCATCCCAAAGGTTGGAGGCTCCTCTGGAATGATCATGAAAGTGACTCCCATGCTCCATACTTTGGTTCTCGTCCTCATCCTCTTGGAGAGGAGGGTCCTCATCATAAGAAGCAGTAAGAGGAGGGGGTGGAGGTCCCTCATGATGAGCTCCCCTATGAGGGGTGCCCATGGGGACTCCAAAGGGAGCGCCCAGCCCTCCGGGGCCGCCTAGATGTGGAGCAGCAGGGCATGGAGCTCCTTGATCTCCAGAACATGGAGCTCCTCCAAGCTGTGCTCCGCCATGTTGTGCTCCTCCTCGTCCGACGAGCATGAGCTGCAGTATCTGTTGGTTTTGGGCCACTAGTTGTTGCATGGTCTCCAACATTTGTTGAGGATTTGGAGCTAGAGCATCCGGCACATGATTGGCAAGTGAAGGAATATCCTTCTCCTCTCGTGGAGGATTGTCTTCATGCTGGTTCTTGGATCTAGTAGTGATTGTCATTGTTTCAGTAAAACGGAATGTTTGGAAATGAGAATTTCGTTGTTTCCCACAGACGGCGCCAAACTGATAATGCACAAAATCGATTTTCGTGCAAGATCAACAGTCAAAAAGATGAATAGATGCAATCAGTATGCAGTAAACAAACAATCAATGACAAGAACAATAAATAATGGATCGATACAGAAGTTTATAGTGGTTCGGCTGTGGCCTACGTCCACTTTGAATGGCAACTATGGCCGGTGTTCTTTATTGATGATTTATGATGCTCTCCTTTGAGTTTATTCCGGGGAGCTACAATACTTTCAGGGAGAGGGAGAGAGCTAGAGAGCAATTTGTGTAGGAGAGGAGTGTAGGTTTCTTGGGAGGCGTGCCCTAGATGTGAGGAGGGCTTACTATTTATAGACTTAGGGTTTGGAGGTGATGCGGTGGAGTAAGCAAGGGGTTTCCTATTTTGGTAATTTTCAAATATAGTAGGGTATCCCTATGCTCATCTTCCAATTCCTTCGAAGGAGGGCTTCTAGCTGGGCTTGAACTTGGGCTTGATAGGTTTTTATAGGACTGGGTTCTTCAAATAAGGTTGGGCCTTTTTACATAATTTGGACTATTTGGGCTTGACCCATCAAATTAAATTTAAATATTCTGACTTAGTCACAAAATTTTATTCTTGATCTTATAGATAAAATTCAAGATCCCGTTTCCAAAAGAGAAGCTTTTGAACAATATTTACAGATAAATCCAGAAGATAAAATTGATAAAGGAATCTTATCACCAAATTTATCTCAACCAGCCATGTCTATTAATATGGACCGTGACTTGAAGGATAACCTTTTTCATATAAAAGATGCTTCCACTTCTACGATTCAAGACTCTAAAAAAAAATTCATAAAGTTAAAGATGACCTAAAAGTCTTGCAAGTTAGGAAGATAGCCTTAGAAAATTTGACGCTTAAGGAAAAAGACAAAGAAGATGATAAAACATTAACATCACACTATATTAAAAGCTTAACTGTATTAGAAAAAATAACTTATCAAAAATGGTATGTTAAAATTATATTAGTAATAAATTTTGAATTAACTGTGGAAACTATTGCTTTAATTGATAGTGGAGCTGATATGAATTGCATAAAAACAGGAATAATTCCAACCAACTATTTTGAAAAAACTACTCAGTCAGTAAGTGTGACTGACGGTTGAAAATTAAAAATAAATTTTAAAATTTATAATATTTCGGTATGTAACCAGGGTATTTGTATTCCTACAACTTTTATGTTTATTGATAATTTAAATCAATTGGTTGTATTGGGAACACCATTTTTATCCTTAATTGAACCTATTGAAAGAGTTGATTCTAAGGAAATTTTGACTACTATAAATGGTAAACCAATATTATTTGAATTTATAACTCCACCCCAGACACATTTGATAAATCAAATAAAACAGGATTTGGTCTATAAAGAGAATCAATTAAACTTTTTAAAAGAAGAAATTAAAATCTTGAATTTATCTGATAAACTTAATCCACCTAAAATCATTCAACAAATAAAACAACTTAAGACTAAGATAACTATGAAAATTTGTGATACTCTTCCTATTGCTTTTTGGACTAGGAAAAAACATGTGGTAACGTTGCCTTATATTAAGAAATTTAATGAAAAGGATATTCCTACTAAGGCTAGACCAACCCAAATGAATAAAGAATATTAGAAATTATGTAAAAGGAAAATTGATTCCTTAATGAAAAAATCATTAATTACGAAAAATTATTCTCCATGGAGTTGTGCTGCTTTTTATGTTAATAATGCAGCAGAAAAGGAAAGAAGAGTTCTTAGACTTGTGATAAATTATAAATCTCTGAATAAAGTTTTACAGTGGATTAGATATTCTATTCTTAATAAAAATGATTTATTATCTCGATTATACAACGCTAAGATTTTTTTTAAGTTTGACTTAAAGTCAGGTTATTGGCAGATCCAAATTGCTGAGGAAGACAGGTATAAAACTGTTTTCACAGTACTTTTTGGACATTATGAATGAAATGTTATGTCATTTGGACTAAAAAAATGCCCCCTCTAAATTTAAAAATATAATAAATGACATTTTTAATCCTTATTATGCAATTTGCATTGTTTATATTGATGACATACTAATCTTCTCTGACTGTATTGATCAACATTTAAAACATTTGAATAAACTCATTCAAATTGTTAAAAACAATGGTCTTGCTCTTTCTGCTATAAAAATGAAATTATTTCAATTAAAAGTCAGATTTTGGGACATTATATTGAACAAGGGAATATAATCCCAATTGAAAGAAATATTGAATTTGCTTCTAAATTTCCTAATGAAATTAAAGAAAAACAGCAACGACAACGATTTTGGGGAAGTTTAAATTGTTTAGCCGATTTTTATCAAAATCTGGCACAGAATACTGCTATTTTGTATGATAGACTTAAAAAGAATCCGCCTCCTTGGACCAATTTACATACAGAAGCGGTCAAAAAGATAAAATTTAAAGCAAAATATTTACCTTGTCTTTCTTTGATAAATCCTACATGGTATAAAATTGTTGAGACTGGTGCCTCTAATATAGGCTATGGAGACATTTTAAAACAAAGAAACCCACTTTCTAATAAAGAATTTCTTGTTAGATTTACTTCGGAAAAATGGGGATTTACTCAATTAAATTATTCTACTATTAAAAAAGAAATTTTATCCATTATTAAAAGTATTAGTAAATTTCAAGATGATCTATTAAATTAAGAATTTTTACTAAGAATTGACTGATGTTTTGCTAAAAATGTTCTTGAACAAGATGTTAAGAATATTGCATCTAAATAGATTTTTGCAAGATGGTAGGCTATTTTATCTGTTTTTTATTTTAAAATTGAATATGTTAAAGGGGAATTAAATTCTCTTCCCGACTTTCTAACTAGGGAATTTTTGCAGGGTTCTCATGAATCGAGGCCAGTGTAATTCCCGTGGCAGAGGCCGCGGAAGAGGAAGGCCTGGCAGAAGAGCCCAGGTTAATGCCTATTATCCCCCCTTAACTGAATCACAAAAGTTTAAAGCTGTTAACAATCAACTTTTTAAAGAAGGATCTTCAACTTCGCATAAAGGTGAATCTTCATCTTCATATAAAAGTGATGATAAAGATACTGATGGTTATACTATCATTCGATCTAAAAAATCTATTAAAGAAGCGTTGATTGCTAAACCCCAACTAAACTATACAGAGTTGAATACTCTAATTGCTTATAGCAGTATAATGACTCTTGACTATGATTATATTAATTGGATGACTGATCCACATTATATTGCAGGAAAATTTATGACTTTAGATAATGTCTTTTTATTTTCTGGATCTAAAAACAAAGATTATTATGAAAATATTCTTGTTGAAACTGACTCTGTTGCGTTTCAGAGATTTTATAATTATGACAATCGTAAAGATCTTCAGTATAGTAAAGCTCTCATACTAAGGGTGATCTCTGCTAAAGACTGGGGTCTTGATTTTGTGTTCCCCATAACACTAAGAACTTCTCCATATATGTAGTATAACTATTTTGATTATATTGATGCTTGGAATAATGCTTTCTTATATGAAGCTATTAATCTAAGGCATATATGGTTCTTCCAATTCATTGAATCTTATTTGGAAATTCCTAACTGATTCTATGATTGGTGGGAAACTCATGGTGCTATTGACAGGATATACCCTGAACGAATGAAAAAATGTTTTGACTCGTATAAAGAAAAGAGTTCATCCTTAAAGGATAATAATATTTTGTACAAGCCTATTATCAATTTTTCAATCGAATTCTTTGTCCCATGAATTTGGTCTTGGTCTTTGGCTTGTGATTTTAATCATAACAGACATCTCAAATTAATCTGGGAATATCAAGTTCGTTATTGAAATAATTATCCAACTGACACTAAATGTCATATTACTGAGGAATGTTTTAAAGACATGGATAAAGAAGAAGATAAATCTTCTACCGATAAAGCTTCACTCTTTAATGCAATGATTCCTACTAGTATAAATACTAGAACTAATTTTAATCCTGCTAATGTTCTTAAAGAACTAATTAAACAAAAAAAAATTTCATTTAAACAATGAGCAACTTAAAGCCGCAGTTATGGAGGAATTCCGTCTTTAGGTGATGCCTACATTCGGTATGGGCAAAACCGAAAAGATGGATCTCGTCAACACTCCAACAGTTGCCATAAAAGGCAAATGAAAAGATAAAGTCGAGAAGGAAGATAGGAAATCTCTTACTCCTATTAACTCTGATGATGACTTTGTGGATTCTCAGGGATATACCCGTCTTAAAGGTGACATTGAAATTAATGAAGATTTGTTAAATTATGATATGAAGATAAATCTCCGTAATGATAATGATGGTAATATCTTGTATAATTTACTCCATAGGAAATGATTAGATAAACCTGAAGTTTTGGATAAAGTCGATCCTATGGAAGTAATGCACGTCCTGATGTCACCATGTGAATATCAGATAAATCTGAAATTTTGGATAAATCCGACCCTGAAGAAGTGACGTAAGCCCTGACGTCACTAAAACTGTGAATAGTTAAAAATGTACAGTATTTCTTACGTATGCAATGACGCCAATGTACAGTAGTGAATAATATAAAGTTGTGAATATTATTTTTTGTTTTGAAATTTGGGTTTCACGTCCGCTCTCTATATAAAGAGATGCATGCCTGACCTGTGGGGTACCGCATCTCTCTCCCCCATACCGCATCTCTCTCCCCCATACCGTATCTCATACCCACTCATTCTCCTAGACCGCATCTCTACCACATCTCTCACCCACACCACATCTATACCTACTTTCTTTTTCTCTCCTCTTTCTTACACCCTCTCTGACCCATTCTCTTGTAAAAAGTCTGCTTCTTCCACCTTTTACCCTACGCCTGTAACTAAAACTTGTACAATCTTTAATATTAAATAAAAGTTTTCTTTGTACATATCTTTATAGTTTGTTTATAGCTTGTTTATAGTAGTTTAATATAACTACTGCGATCCTGCACACTTCTGGTATCAGAGCCAAGTAAAAGTGAATATAGTTATGTAAGTATTATGGTAACTTAAGCCTATTCTGTTGATTTATATGCAGATCTATTATTGATTTATATAAGTATTATGAATGAATTAAATATAACATGCAATTCCCCTTAGATTAATAGCTTTGTATAAGAAAGTATTATTCCAAGCATCAATATAATCAAAATAGTTATACTCCGTATATAGAGAAGTTCTTAGTGTTTTGGGGAGCACAAGATCAAGACCCTAGTCTTTAGCAGAGATCACCCTTAGTATGAGAGCTTTACTATATTGAGGATCTTTATGTATATATATATACACGTATATATATAAATATATATACACGTTTTTTATATATATGTTTCTTATATATATATGTATATATATGTTTATATATCATTTGTATATATATGTGTTTATATATATATATATGTATTAAAGTTCTTTCATAAAACTATGAGATGTTTAATGCACCATTTTTCAAAAAAAAAGTGATGCATTAAATACACATGGATTAATGGAGGAGCAAAAATGTCACAAAAAAATTAATAAAATTCAAATAGTATACTTAGATACAAATAAGTATCAAAATTCAGAACTTAATTACCCAACATTTTTTTCTGTGTACTTTTTTATAATTAAGTTTAATTTAGTATACCCTCTTCAAATATTTCCATTTTATTTTTCCTTTGGAGCCTACCCAGTGAGATGTCTTACGTTATTCCTATTATTGGGCTATCAACCTTTGTTGGGCTTAGGAGCTACCCCAGTTCTACTTTTAAGCAATTGTATTGTAATTTCCTCCGATCCAAAAACCTTTGTTGGGCTGTTTTTATTCAAGGCCCATCAACCTTGTAGAGAAAATCATCTATTTGATATTTCTAAAAAGACAATTTTACATAGATTTAAAATATTAATTTAATTTGTTAATTTGATCAATCATTACAATTGATTTAACTGTAAGTTCTAGTATTTAGTAGGATCCACTAATTATTTTATGGTTATGATTGATCAAGTTAATAGATCAAGTTAATATTTTAAGTCTAATTATATTTTTCTTTCCAAAAAGTGAAATTTCGCAACAAAATTTGGATTGTCTTCCTAGGTGTCTTTGGTGTTGTCTGTAGGTCATGATGTGCCTTGTCATGGTTTAAGAACTCTCCTGATCCTCACTAACAGTCCTAGTCGCTACTTGCATCGGGCATGTCCATAAGAGTTACTTGTTTGTTTTTCCTTTCTTGATTGCACCCACATTAGTCACTAGTGTGTTTTGTTGTTCGGATGAACTTTTTTTGGGAGGAGCAAAAGCATTTATGTAGTGCGTTTAAATGAATGAGATAGCTTCAATTTTGTTGATTTTAGAATGAATTCTGCAGTTTCAACTCGACTTAGATTCAAACTCGATTTTAGTTCTTTTAAATTCGTTCATATTAAAAAAATGAGTTGAATATGAGTATATATATTATTGAACTTGTTTAATATTTTTCAACCCGACAACCCCTTCTTGACCCATTCTTCCCATGCATGGCTAAGGTTGTGCAACCATCCAAAAATCCAACCATAAATTTCGTCTCTGTTAGAGGCGAAGTAAAATGTCAGCGTCCAATTAGAGTTGAAGTTTAAAATCATTTTCGAAAAAACTTCAACTCCAACTTTTATTAACAAAATATTTTATATTTTAAAAAAATTATTTTTAGACATGGACTTTTCACTCTCATTCTATTTGATTTTTATTCTTTTTTGGTCTAATTCATTTTTCTTATTTTTGTTTTTCTAATTCCTCTATTCTCTGTTCCTTTCTCTCCTTTAGCCTCTCTATGCTATTTACCTCTCACTCCTATTTCTACCTCTATTCTCTTCGTTTCTTTCTCTACCCCTCTTTTGCTCCTTTGATGGCAAAGAACTCACGTGCAAAGTTGATGACAAAACTCATATCTGAGAGCTTAGATCTCAGCGATGGATGAGGTGCAAATCCCAAATTCAAGAATTTATATCTCACATGCAATGACCTTCCCTGCAAATCTCAAATCCAAGAACTCGCTTAGATAGTAATTATATCTCCCTTTCTCTCTCTCTCTATATATATGTATGTGTGATGGTATATGTATATTTCTGATTGTATTTTTTTTGGGGCTTGTGTACATTTTCGACAGGTGGAGTCAGAATTTGAGTTATAACATTCAGAGTCAGGTATGAGGTAAAAATTCACTCCGGTTATGTCACATTTTGTTGGGATCATGTTTACTTGTTTATTTGAGGTGACGAATAATTTCATCCATTTATCATCAAATCTACTAAGGATAGGCTCAAAGTCATTAATATTGCATCAATTTTTTTTTTATTGATTTATAGATTGTACCTAAAATAATAAAATAATAAGACTAGTTAAAATTGAGGGCTAAAATTATTTTAATTAAATCTTAAAAAAGAATTAGAGATCTCAAATATTATTACTTATTTGGAAAAATTGTGAAAAAGTACACCATACACTAATTATTTGTGATGAAGTACTTCAATATAAATCTTCTGTGTATAAGTCTTTTTTTGTGTAAATATTTTGTGAACAGATACAATTTTACTATTTTTTTTAAATATTTCATGTACGTAAAAACCATTTTCCTTTATTCACGGAAGATAATTTAGGCAGTTAATTGTGAGATTCAATTTTTTATTTTTTGGGACAACACGTTTGAATTTTTAACTACTTCTCCCTCTTTTATTCAACAACAGAAATTCTGAAAACAACAATCTCAGTCTTATTAGCCGTTTCTTATTTTTTTTGATTCTATTTTATTGGTTAAGTGATTTTCTAAATTAAAAGATAACTATTCGTTTGAATTTTGAAAGGATTCCATTAGTTTTAAAATGATTCAAGTAGTTTTAAAATGATTTCCTAGTCTCTCTATCTCACCATCTATCTGACTCTCACCCTTACTATCTCTCTCTCTCACTCTCTTTTCCTCTATTTTTTCTCTCGAACTCATTCTCTCTCCCCTCATCACTCTCTTTGTTTATATAGTGTTCCATTTAAGCAATGTTATCAGAACCGGACCGGACATCAAACTGGCAAAGGGACTGGGTCAATGATTTACTAGTTCAACTGTTGGGTTAACTGGTCAGACCGGTCGTATAATAAAAAAGTATAAAAAATAAAAAAATAATAATTTAACTATTAACTATTAACTATTTAACTTATGTTCAATTACTCATATTTAACTTATAAAGAATTATAAAATATAATGACTGTTGAATGTGTGTATTAGCTATTTAACTTATATTCAATTCATATACACTATGGACTGATTTGATAGACGTATTACGAGGAGATTAAATATTAGATTGTACTATTTTTTATTTAATCGGGC
>CM042196.1:22571627-22583088 GCA_023539305.1 Ilex asprella
TGGCACTTGGCACGTGTGAGATTATCTGGCTACAATCGATTCTTGGCGAGTTGGGATTTCCAGTGACTTCTTCATCTACATTATATTGTGATAATCGGTTTGCCATTCAGCTTGCTTCTGACTCTGTATTACACGAGAGGATGAAGCATATAGAGATCGATGTTCACTTTCTTCGGGAGAAGGTTAGCAGCGGTATTGTCACTCCATTGTTTATGGGGACCAATGATCAGGTTGCAGATGTTTTCACCAAACCTGTCACTCTGTCCATTCTTCGGGACTCCGTTGTCAAGCTTGGCTTAGTTGATATTTTTACGCCTAGCTTGAGGGGAAGTGTTGAAGTTATAGCAGCTTAGTTAGTCTAATTTTGTTAGAATCCTTTTTCTTTCTTTTTTACCCTTATTATGATTTTATATTTTGCCTAAACTATAAGGATGCTTAGGTCACTCTGTAATATTATTTGGCTATATATATGAGGATCTACTCTTAGTTTGAGTAATCCTTGTTGACTCACTAATACATCAAGTATTTTAAACTCATTTGACTCGAGTATCTCTTCTAAATTTTTAGCTTATTGTTAATCCCCCTTCAAATTTCATCTACTAAGATAATATAATCTACGAATAACATAGACCATGAGACACCATCTATAATATGCCTAGTGAGTTCATTCATAATTAGGACGAATAAGCATAGACTTAGGGCTGATCCTTGGTGTAATCTAACCATGATTAAAATTATATGCTGTCATTTCACCACTAAATTTCTTTTTTTACGCTGTCATTTCACCACTAAATTTCTTTTTGTACGCTGTCATTTCACCACTAAATTTCTTTTTCCGCAAATCCTCTACCCTAGTACCCTTTGACTCATCACGAACTTTTTTCAAAATTTTCCTAATACATTCCGTCATCCAACTCCAAACATAACGAAGTTAATTTGATAATTTACATAAAAGCGGCGAAGCGTAATACGGTCTATAAGCACAACAGGATATAATGACGCTCGTGCTAAAAATCATACCGAGGAAGTTTAATTCGAGGACAATAAGGAAATATAGGGGAAAAATCATACAATAAGACAGAAAAAGGATTTTTGGTTTATACATTAGATAGTATTGAATTGGACAAACCCGTTCATCTCATACCCATCCATTTGAGTCTTAGAGTAATTATAGTGATAATGTCTCTTCATCCCACGTTTAGTTCAAGTACTAAGAAGTAGTGAGCCTCACAATTATCCCGTTCAATACTTTATTTGGATGGAGTATTGAATGACGGCATAACCATTATATTACTAAAGAACCCTTAAGATAATTATATCATAGAGATTCTTGAGGGACATAAATGTCTTTTGTCAAAACATACCTTAATCGGCCTATTTAAACCCACCAAATAGATGGATTTATTTAAGAGACTATATATGAATTTAAAAATAATATTCATCCATGCCGAAAATATTTTTAGGTGATAATACCTATAATATTGGCAACAATCACTGAGATTATTTACCTGATGAGAGAAACATATTACACTGTTAACCAAAACGATGACATTGATTGATGCCAATATTACAAGACTATCACGGAATTTGTACAAAATCAGAATGACGGGGTACGTTGAGGGTATGTTTCAAGTTGGTTTATAAAATTCACGGCTCTCACTATCATCCCTTAGTCAGTATTCCATCATTTGCGAAAAAACCTTAAAGAAAAGAATTAGTGTACGTCCAATACATGATCTCAGCCTGATCGTGACTTGAAATTAACAATGACACTCCAAACAGAGAGGGGCATAATTTATACTGTTTATGTGACGACCGATGCCATACATTTTTCTATTAAACAGATGACAACAATAGAACATCTACATCATTTGAAATAAACAAGAGATTTGGACTAGAAAAATGCCTTAAACATGCTTTAATTTGCTGCCACACAGGTAAGAGTATGACATAAATCTAAGCTGTCACAGATGTCTCCACCGGAACCTTGCCAGAATAACTAACTTCAGAGATCTTGTCAGTTTCCCAAAGCTCTGGTAATGCTTCCCTGATGTTATGGATGCTTTCTAATGCATAATCTGCACCTTTGGTTCTGTGAGAAGTGCCAATCTACACACATTTGTTCAGAACTAAATTAGCGAGAAGGCTAGTGTGCTGTCCATTTTTTGCTATGTTATTAGTCTAATGACTCACCAGCACCGTGTCGAGGCCTACACGCTTTCCCGACTGTATGTTGCGGACACTATCTTCAAAGAACAGCTAAAAGAGAGGGAAAAAAAAAAGGCATGAGTATATGAAAGTAGCATTTTTTTTACAGGCATCATGGTCTAATCCTAAAGGTCGGCATCTTACTGTTCTATTGGGGTTGATGTTGGCAACATTGAGAGCCCTTTCAATAGCATGTTCGGATGGTTTGCAGACAATTGGTGTTTTTGGCAATTCTGACCCCGCATTAGGTTGAGAGAAATGGCTAATGATGTCAAAAATCTCATTGCTGCTGGTAGTGGTACTAGGAGCTGTCCTTGAGCCCACAAACTCAATGTCATCTTCATCATCAGATGCAGTGCTCTTGTGGATGGGGTTCAAAGTCTCAAAGCAGATAATTCCTTCAAAACAGTCTTCCAACCCAAGTATGCTAAGAACTTTAGCAGCATGGACCTTGTCGGCATTTGTGAAGATCTAATTTACAGAGAAGACACAATAACGATATGATTAAGAAAAGGGCTTTACATGATTATGACAATACTAATTCAATATGCTATCAGTTCGTGACGGACTTACAACTTTCCGAATGGGTAAGCTCTGCAAAAGACTTCTTAAAACAGGATCAGGTTTTAAGTTTTCATAAGGTAATCTCCCATGAACAAAACTGCAGCAGAAAAGTGAACATTCAATCACCCTAGCCGTACTAACCAACTTCACTCAAACAAGATTTATCATTCATGAATCAATAAAAAAGGGTAAATGTAAAGCAGTAGTTCCTCACCTATGATATTCATCATAATCAAAATCATAGCCAATTGCCTGCAAAAGAGATACCCCATGAGTATCAGTTTCTAATGTATGCACCTTTCTATAATAATGGTAGCAAATACTAAGACAAAGTCAAAAGCCATACCCTAAGACCTGCCATGGTTGTCCCATAATTCTTGTAAAGCAGGTTGCATAAATCTGGGATTCTGCTCTTGTCTATGCCAAGTTTCTCAATCATGTAATCTGGAGAAGCTCTTCCAGGATTAGATTCAAAGGCAAATAAACAACTGAAAACTGTGTAATTCAAAACATACCTTCAATATTCTTGCGGCATCCTAATGCCAAACCAGAACTAAGGGGATAGAGAGTATCGTCTAGATCTGCAAGTTCAAACAAATGGTTAGAGTCACCTATTGGCAGAGAGATCAAATTTTACAACATATTTTAATAATTGAAAACTTACCAAACAGAAGACAATCATATTTTGGCCTCTGAACCTGCCCGTAGTGGTCCCCATACTCCATTTTGTTCTAAAATAGCTTGAAACTTGAGCAGAGAATAAAAAAATGTAAGCATTCTGCACTAGGATACTTTAAATCCACCCAAGCTAATATGAACATTCAATTTCATTCTCAATCTTCATGACTTGAAAATATATGAGCACCTATAATCTTACACGACTCTTGACTCAGAAAACCATCACAAAAATGAAAGAATATGCATGTCTGCTGTTTTTTATCCACTCCCAACACCTATGATAAGATCTTGGTGAGGTTCTGAATGGAAAAACCCCACAACCACTTCCACATACTGAGCCAACAAAAGGAGACCAGTAACTTGCAGGGGATTGCAATTTTCAACCAAAACATTCGTATGGGCAATCTCAAAACTCCATCATAACTATTTTCAGAATCGGTTATGTCCTAAACCAAACTCTGCTATAGAGGCAAAACCATTTGAACAACAATTTAAACAAAGTTCATGAAAAAGACAAAGTCCTTTTCAGTAAATACCTAAAACTGTAAACCACCAAATAGAACTGGAGTAGCCAGTTGCAACATCAAAAGGCAACAGAAAGATGAACTGAAGATTTTTTTTTTCTCTCAAACAAGAAATAAACAGCAACAAAAAAAAATTGAAAGTAAAAAAAAAAAAGACAAAAACTTCATAAGAGATGACCATTATGATGCAGAGTTTTCACATACATTAACAATAGAAAAATCCCATTATCAGTCAGCCAATTTCAGTTTTTGGAACCATCAATTTTCATCAAACGTCCATAATTACATTACAATTTAGATCTCCCCAAGAGCAAGGGTTCATCCTTTAGTAACCACAATCATCAATGTTACAGTCCATAGACGGATATCAAAGAAACTGAAAGTTTCAATTGTTTCTCTACATTTAAAGCAAGATAATGAACATCATTGAGCAGGGAAAAAGGGGAAGCCCCAAGAACAAAAAAACTCACCAAATGTGGAGAGAGAAACAGAGGTTTCAGAGAGAGAGAGAGAGAGAGAGAGAATCTCTCTACAGAACGATTGAACAATACAAAGGAGAGGGGGAAGGAGAATGAGGCACTGGCTGGGTTTAAATAGCCGAACCGTTAAGTCTTTTTTTGATTTTTTTTAAATGCAAAAATAAAAATCAAATCAGTAATACAGTTTTGCCCCCAAAGTATTCTGGAATTTCAATTGCTTGACCATGTGGAACAATAAACTTCTTATATTAATGTCAAAATTAAAAACAGAATGTGTTAAGAACACAATAGAATGTCTTTAGAACCTAGGATCACATCGGAATATTCAACAGATTTCATTGTCAAAGACTATATCTGTATTCGTTTTTTTGAGCACGTATCTGTATATCTATATTTAAAAGTAATGCATATTTTTTTCTCGTGGGTTCAAGTTGTTATGGTCACATCCAGATAGGAATTCAATCTTGGTCCCATTTAAGAAAAACAGAAATAAAAAATGATGAGTTAATATTCCGCCACAAGTCTTATCCAAAATGAGTGGAGGTTATTAATTGGAAATCTTTATGTACAAAGTTTTTGAAACTTATAAATATTATGTGCAACTCCACCGATTCTCGGGGGGTTAATATGTAATTTGTGCCAAAAGCCAATGGGTTTAAAGTTGTGGCATGAGTCTTGAACAAGTAAGGTACGAATGTTTGGCTTCGTACACAAATATCTGAAAGCTTTTCAGCATATGGTGCCATTTTTTGTCCCATCCCTACCCTCCTTTTTTTATTTATTTATAAATTTTGTTTAATAATAAATTATTAAATATGAATTTCCATACATCTCGAGATATTTTATCAATGATCAATGTTATGCGCACAAAAAATGTGTACCAAAACTTGCACCAAATCACTTACGGTTATTAGATTAGTGAGCTAGCACCATTTAATTATTCACTCTACTACCAAGTGCTGAAAACATCAAGAAGCTCAGCATATTCAGCTTTGGCCTAATGAAGTTGAGTTCAAATGCCCTTTTGATACTTGCACATTCAAAATTCATGGGCTGATGAACATCCCCACTTGGATGGGAATATACTATGTATATTTTCTCCCTAATTCAGTAGATCATTCATCATAAACTTGATTGAGTGTGTCTCTCTTCAATACCTGGTATTGAATATACCTGGTTGGGACTAACCCTTTGCCTGGGTATGTTTGGATGACCGAGTTGTAGTGGATTGAATATATATATATTTTTTTTTGATTGAATATTTAAAAAGATATCATTTCTTATCCAATCCAAACTCATTCAGCTGTCATCCGGATATGATATAAATTGATATATTCAATCATTTTCATTGTTCGGGTAGATTATTTATTTTTGTGGGACTCATAGATAAGAGTGATATAATTTATTTTCATTGACTATTATACTCATATCCTATCCAATCCAGCATAATGTTTGATTTATAAATTAGCCTCCAACTCATTCTAAATAAAAAATAAATACTTTCACATCTATTTTTTTAACAACTCATTCAAATATAAAATAAATATTTTAAAATATATTGCAACCATAAAAAATACACTTCATCAACCATTCAAGTTAACAACATAAAATATTTAAAAAACTAACCAAGGAGATCTCTGGACCTAGGGGTGGACATATCTGTAAATTGAATTACATATCCTGTTTGGCAAAAAAATCTCAGCCCTCCTATGGGTTTCATTTAATCCATGTAGGTGGGTTAAAGTTGAATTTTCAAACTGAACAGGAATAAAATTCGAATAAAATTTTCTTTGTAGTTTTTATTTATCAAACACGGGATATATAAGCATCACATACTTTTTTATTCTATCCTACCATAGTTATCCACATTTAACCCGTGAAACATACCATTCGATTGAAATCTCCTCCTGCACCTATTTTCTTGATATCTTTATAGCAAATCATCCCCCATGAATTACATATAACAATAATAGTATTCTGCCCTGTGCAATGCACGGGATATATATTTTGTTATTTTTTAATTAATTTTTTTCTCTTTCAGCTTATCACTTAAGAAGGTAGGTAAAAGAATAATACTAAATTATTGAATTGTAAAAGGAATTTTATGCAAATGGATTTTACAAATAGTGAATAGTTAGTGAAAAGTTGAGAAATTATTATAAAAGATACATGGTAGAATGTGATTGGAGAAAACCTTTTTATCTTAATTAAAAAAATCAAAATTCTAGAAAATTACGAAATATAGAGGAAAGACTTCTCAAGTCTTCTCCCCTCTAATTTGTTTGTTTTATATATAGATAGATAAGTGAACTCATCATCAATACATCTTTTTTTGATACAGAGTGTTTAAGTTTGTGCCGATTATTCCTTCGAGTTCAACGGTTGGCCCCGTAACTTAAACTGGATTAGAGCATGTGTTTAAAGAGATAATGGTGGCTAGTCCTAAGAGGTATAAGAATGGATTGAACTAGAGACCTCTTGTTTATCATAGGTCAAACTCAACCCATTCCACCCATTCCTGGTGGCTAAGGTTGAGACAAGAGGGGGCATCACAACTATTGGTTTATACTTTGGAATCTAGCTTACAAAACATGAGCTGGCCATCACAATCAAGAGAAGCCTCCATTTAAGCTTCAGCAAGAGTGGCTGTTTATACTTTATACACAAGGTTAGGTGGGCTTGTAGTCACTGCTTTCCAGCTAAGAAGATGAAGCTTCCTGCATTTTGAGAGTCTCAGGATGACACTCAACTTTAAATTGTCAGTAGTCCTTCACCTTACCTGTGACAACAATTATTGTGCTCCATCTAACTTTCTTCATGCCCTTCTTCACGCTCTATAAAATGACATCAAGGATAGAAAAATCAACCCTAGGCCTGTAAGAACTAAATTAACCATGAAACAATGGATTTAAAACTTCTCAGATGTTGCTGCAAGCCTGGAATCTCTTATATTAATACCTAACTAGGGGCGTTTGCACACGATATTCGTGTGCGTAAATAAAAGAAAATAAAACGGGGGGATAGAGATACATATAAGGATGTAAAAAGACTAATTAGGATGTGAAGTTATGAATGATTATTAGTGATTAAGGGATAATATAGACATTTCAAAATGAGATCTCCGAAACCTCCTTCCTCCCTTAGTTAATATAATAGAAAAAGACAAATGTCAGCGCACTGACATTGAATTTCGAAAATATTCTGTTCGTACATTGACAAGAGACTCTGAATCAGACTCATTGTCTATATCCTAAACCTCCATTATTATTATTATTATTATTATTAGTTTTTCACAAATAACCTCCATTATTGTTTTTTTGTCATGTTATGAGCGCAATGACATCGAATTATTAAAACATTACATTTGACTATCCTCTTCAGACCCCACATTAACAAACCAAAACCATGTTTGCATCCTAAACCTCCATTATTGTTACTCTACACTATTTCATCAATTTCATTTTGTGTTATCAGATAAACAAGATGCAGACAAACATAAGGTTACAAAAACTTTGGCACAACCCTAGCTGGTTTCCACTGCATCAAATGATTGTTTGGAATTTGGATGCTTTCGATATTATTATGTGATGCATCACCAAACTAGCTAGTCTTCTTCTGGAATTGGGTTGCTATGTGCGTGTGGGTTTGTGTGTTCTATAGTCTAATATATATAAAGCCTGTGCCCGAAATACCAAACTGAAAATGACCAAACTTGTGTGACAGAACTTGACTTCTTTAATAATGGCAGGCAATAATTTGATCCCTATGTGCATTACACTAGAATAATAAAATACCAAAAGTAGATCAAAATTGTGGGCGGCACCTTTATAAATAAGTTGCAACTTTATTGGGATTCTGCTATAGTGAAACAACGACTTCTATGAATGTAGGTAAATTTTTTTACCAAACTAGGTAAATCTCGTCTTATCGTTCTTGATGGTTTTTACTCTTGGATTGTTCAGAACAAAACAGTTGTTTAGTAGTCAACATTTCCCATTGTAATCTACTACTATAATAGGGAAGATCATTACGTATTTGAAAAGGAGATTGCAGTAGAGTTGGGCTGCTGTTTTTTAATGAAAAGGGTCTTCTCTCTAACTTCTAACTCTTTCAATTGAAATCTTCTCCTTCCTCAATTATTTCAACCATTGGCTGGCCCTTAATGTGACTCCTATAATGTTGTTACCAATAACGTTATAGTCTAGTTTATTTAAGGTCGGTTGGACTTTGAAAGCTACAACAACGGAGATCGAAAATCATCGTCTTATAACTATCATCTTATAAAAATTTAGTATAATCAGAAATTAAATTAAGACTCAGTGGTATGTCAAGCACTCCACACCAAACTACATGAGATTGAATCACCATAATTTACTCCGTAGATCCAAGCAATGTGGGATTGGGTCATCACACAACTGGTTTTTCAGAGACTCACATCGTCATGTGGATTTTTACGGATGAGTTTCACCATGTTAGTTATCACCGCTCTGCCATTACACGATGAACAACATGTATTTCATGGTATTTATACGTATGTTTCAAATGTTTTGATACAAATTTTAAGAGTAATGTTATTGAAACCTGAAAAATTGACATAATTTGTTGATTTAATGATGTGACAATAATGTGGTCCAATAGTGTTATTGTGACTAACTTCTAAACTTCTTCATTGGAACTCCATTAATTGACATATTTTCATGTGAATTAATTATGTCAATTTTTTATGTCCTAATAATATTCTAGTTTAACCCAAAGTAGTAACTCAAATGGTAATAATGACGAGCTGTAACTCTGATGTCGTGAGTTCAAATCTTGACAATTTTAAGAGGTCTGACCATGCAAATTTTATTTTTTACGAATATCCTAGTCCTATCTTGAATGACATGTCTTTGACCAAATAAAGGATAAAATTAATCGAAGTGTGCGTAAACTAATTCAGACAATTTTCATCGTTAGATAAAATTGCCAAATTTTCTTGGCTTTCATCTAAACTCGAACAGCTTCAAAAGTATTGTAAATTATGTGGATCTATTACAAAATGAACAATATTGTGTATTGGTAAGTGTTACGAAGGTTTTAGTTGAAAACCCCTGGCTGGCACATGGGTAGATGTTGTCAAATCACTCCATTTTGGCTTCCTTTTGTTTTATTTATCCCAAAAGTTTCTAAGGAAGAGATTAAAATAATTTAGTCACACCGAGAAGTTATTGGCCAGTGAATAACAACTCAAATTTTTCGGTTAAATATTTGAATTCGATTTTTTATAGTTATGATAGTTTGTTGGGGCTAAACCTACTCTTCAGCGTTTAGAGTAGGCGGTGAAATCTTATCTTCAGTCCCAATATAAGTACGGTGAGATCCCACCTACAAATAACTATGTGGTGCTGAGAGATAACATTATTTAACGAATGTGTGAAGTGACTTATTTACATATTTATTTTTATACCAAAAAAGAAATAAAATAATTAAGTCACCAAACGACATGTGATTTGGCTGACGTAAATAACTTTGTATTATTTTTCTCCATTCTCATTGTTTTAAAGTAGTGGAAAAGGGCTGCTTTGACATGTGTTTTGTAGCCATTGTGCAGCCTGCACTTTATGCTGTGTCCAAGTCTACCATTTTTTAACTTGTATGAAGAATCCACATGTTAGTCTATTAAACAAAGTTCTGTTTTAAGCATAAAACTTCACTCCCAATACCAGCTCCTCTAACCAATTAGCCTCCAAATAGGGGGTCTAATCCACAATGATTAAGTGTTTTATTGTACTATTTTGTACTCTTCTTTCAAATTTTTGTTTGGTTTAGACTACTGGTGACTCATTTCTACATACAAATATACATAAAAGAATACAAGTCGGTGGGGATTAAAAAAAAACCCTATGATATTGTTGAGGGGATTGAAGAACAATACTATCCTTACCAAATTATTTATCAAATTTTGTATTCTAATCAGTATGAGTAGTTAGATCAGTGAAATCTACTAATTTTCACCAAACATTCAATGTATAAGATTTTGACACATCATTTAAGAAACAATATTTAGTAAATAAACTTAAGAATGATAGTTTTATCTGGAAGTAAATAAATAATATTCAAACTTAGGACGTCTGATTTATAATTTGTCACTGTTTTCACTTAAACTATCCCGTGGGATCAAATCCCCCTCTTTTGAGAAGTGTGTAATGTTGATACTTGTACGAGTTTATTGAGTGGTCCAATAGAAGTAACGCATAAACTCAAATTTTCTCGGATTGTTGAGTGGTCCTAATTTGCTAACCTCATAAACTTTGATTTGACCGATACACTTATTTAGTGGTGGAAAACCAACGAATGTATTGGATCTCACCAATCAAGACCATTCTTTGCTTCCCTACACTACCATAATTCATATGTCATTTTTTTTTCATTGCAATTAAATATTTTATTAAACGCATTAATTATAGCTTTAGATATTGCTATAACCAACAACCCCACAAATGATTGGTGAGGAAGACTAATATTTTTCCAGTTTGCTCTCCACCTTGGATGCAATTTATACTTGGGTTCCCAGTAACTTTTTTGTGGGGAGCAACAATGGTTGGCTCAAAGTGATTCTAAGTTAAGTGGCCACTCACACCACAGTCTGAAGAATGAAATTCCCACCAAAGAAAAGCAGTGAAAAATGGAGTCACCTCTACCTCTACCTCTACCTCTACCTCTACCTCTACCTCTACCTCACCAAGTGTTGTTAAAAGGAAAGAAACCATTGACTACTTTGATTGTAATTTGCATTTTAAGCATCACCATACATTTCTTTGGTCTTCTTTCTTTGCACATCGATTGGCACTTCTTTGCTGAGGAAGTGTTTTTCTGTATCAATGCCAACTTGGCGCCCCCTACCAGGGGTGTGCCCCTATGCTGATGTTACTCTTCTTGTCTATAATGAATCTTTTATTTTGGGTATGAAAAATTACACGATTATCCCCGACATTTTAGGATTGACAGAGCAACCCCTTAGATAATAGC
>CM042196.1:22583488-22598970 GCA_023539305.1 Ilex asprella
ACGCCAACATCCCCCTCCCTCTTTTTTTTTTCAATGGTCAGTGGTGTTAGACTAGTTTATGCACACTTCGACTAATCTCTTCTTCAATCTGGTCAAAAACATGTCATCTACATCGGGGTTAGGGTATTTCTGAGGAATGAATCTCACATGGTCTGATTCTAATGAGTTGTTAAAATCTCAAAATCCAAATTCATGACGTGAGTTTACAGTTCGTCTCTATTACCACTTGAACTATCCATTTGAGTTACTTCCTCCCCCCCCCCCAAGTCAAACAAAAAGATGACATCGAGTAAAAAAATGATATATATCAACATTGTCCCTTATTATTTGTTAGAATTAAATATTACTACTTCCGAGTTAAAAGCATCTCTAATAAGTTGTTTATTATCACTCAATTCTTTAGAGAGTCAACTATAAAAAAATCAAGCTCTTTATTTAGACTAGCTAAAATAAAAAATCTTATTCGACTCTCTATATTTGGATAGCATAATTCACTCTTTGTTCTATTTTTAATGAATAAAAAAATAATATATATGCCTCATTCATTAAATGTTACCGACTAGATAACTATTTTTCTAATAAAATGAAGAGTACATTGAAGTTGTTTAAATATTTCATTCGGCTGTAAGTAAAAGACATGTGGAGGGGAAACTCTGCTTTGAGACCAAATTCTGAAAGATAAATATGTTATTTCTTAATTAAAATCTCCAACGGGGGGTGCCCACGACATTTCGTACATGTTCAAGGGGTGTCAATGTAATTTCCTCAATTAAGTGTCATTATCTCTGAATTAGGTGTGAAAGAAAACCAGCAAACAAAAGAGTACGACGTTCCCAACTTTCAGTGTTTCAGAACCACAACATCAGCTGAGGTTGAGTAGTTTTCAACGGAATCGGGACTTTTTATCTGCCAATAATACTAACATCATCACATCAGCTTATCAGAGCCTGTGGTGGCCACTTTTTTAAGGCCATGGCTTTCATTTAGGAGTGTAGGTGTCTTGATTTGAGCTCGGTGTTATCAGTTAGGTATAAGATGAATAATATTGTTCGGATTTAAATCCTCTCTATCGTCTTTTTTATTTAATACAGTGTTAGATGAGTGATATGTATAAGATTTTAAATTTCAATACTGATACCTATTCAAAACACACCCGATACATAGCGTCCAGACGTTGCCACATCGAGTGTCTGGTGGGTTCCACATCTAATGTGGCAAAATCTCCCCCAAGTATCAGACTTTATTTACTTGTATTGGAGCTTTATTGTTAAATCTTTGTATGATTTCGTCAACCTTAGTAGACCTATCAATACTTAGTGTCGTGATGTATTGAGTTCATATTTTTTTTGGTATCTCAATTGTCTTGGTAGATTATTACGGTACTATCCTACGTACGTATCAAATTAATGCTGAAACTTGTGCAAAGTTGCCTCTCCTCACAAGAGGGGTAAATTTATGGGTAGTGGCCCAAGGGAGACGCTTCGGGAGGTAAATCTATGGGTGGTGATGGTTGGATTCATATTTTAATTTTAGTTCATATCGTATTTAGTCGATTTCTTATGAACCCACTTATGTGACAAATTTAACGAATTCACCCCTTAATCACTCAAATTCATTAAAACTCAAGTTAAACCCACTTCCCTCACCAATACAGGGCAGATTATGATTGAAAAAATAAAGTGGAAAGAATAATATACAGGAACAATCCGAGCCCTGGTCATAACTCTTTGCAACGCATTGTTGACTGCATCAATTAACATAATTGCATAAGAACAAAAATAGTGAGGGCACCATTCATTTAGCTTACATAAGATAAACAAACAGAGAAACTACGTAGACATAAACAAGAATCACCACACAATCAGTCATCAAGATGCTTAGAAAGTATTCCTTTCATGTCTCAATCACATTATAACCGCCCAGTTGCTTTTGTCCGTTTAATACCATTCGGCTTTACCAATCATATCTAAGAAAATGGATGATGCTCTAAAAAGGAGTTAACAATATCAAACAAGAGATTCAAGATGCTTAAACTTCAAACAGAGCTGTCTATAATCACCACACATCAATACAATTCATTATAGATCTTCCTAATAGTTACAATCCAAATGTTGATGTGCTGGCTATGTGGCTCAATTCTGAATTATGTGGGTCAATTCATAATACTAGAGGGCTGAAATATCGGGCAGAAGCCGTGATTTTTACAAGTTAGAAGAGCTCAGATAAAGGAAGTAGTCAAGCAGGCAATGGAAAAAAATCAATTCAAACGCAAATAATTTATACAGACCATAAACTATTCTACGGGTGATCGCTATGCAGGCACCACATCAGGTTCCAAGGGTGTTGAACCATCATCCTCGAGGGTCTTTCCCTCAGTGGTGTCTTTTGTTTCCTTGTTATCTTCATGGAATCCTTGCTTGAACCTATCATAGTTTGTTGGCTCACTACTTTTAAAAGGACGTTCACCAAGTACTCGAACTAAATCTTCTTGATGCAGGACCTCCTTCTCGAGCAACAGCTTTGCAATCTGAGCTATTTTCTCCTTGTGCTCCTCTACCAGCTGTATTGTGCGGTCGTACGCCTTAGCCACCCATTCTCTTACTTCATTGTCGATAATTGCAGCAGTTTTGCTGCTGTAGGGCTTGGTCATCTCAAACGCATCATCCCTGGGAGGGAAAGATAGAAGACCTACCTTGTCACTGAAGCCGTAGACTGCCACTTGGGCATAGGTCATCTTGGTCACTTTCTCCAAGTCATTTTGTGCTCCAGTTGAGATCTTTCCCAACAAAACCTACTCCCAAAAGGAAAATCACATTACCGCACAATTGAACAAAAACAAAACTAAGTTAGGCAAATTACAGTAATGAAAACCAGTGTCACACGCTGACTCGACCCGGGCATTCAACAGGTGTTACTTTGATCAACGGAACATCATAATAGCATAATAGAGTAACAGTGTAGCATAACAAAACAACCCACAATCATACAACTACAGATTTATGTATAAACGTACACATATTTTACATACCCTTCTCAAACTATTACAAACTACTATTCATATAAGTACATATTACACAAAGTTTCCTTTTAGTGCTCAAATTCACTCCAACAAAAAAACTTGAAAATCCAAGATAAAGGCTTCCCTAAAGTTTATCTCCTCTCTCTTTCTTCCAATCATTTCCTCCCCCTTCTTGTACCTCTCAAATGACGAGTCAACCACCCCTAAGCTGGGTGTTGATCATGCTGCGAGAAGACCTCCTACATTTGCTGGCAAGCTGCCAAAGTGAGGTGCTTGTCACCCAATGGCATTTCTATAATTTAACATTTTTGGCCAATTTCAAAAATTAAATAAAAATAATTTTAATTTTTTTAAATTACATTTATATTAAATCAAGCACTAGAAAATTATCCGTAAATTTTTTTGAACATCGAATTGACCTCTAATTTGATCCACTAATGCAACTCCTGCACTCCTAACTACCAAGTACGCGCTAACCCTAATTCGTCCGAATCCGCGTCCCTGCTCGTTCTGTCTTTACCAAAAACACTTTTACCCCAATCAAACATCTTATTCATGACCAGGACACCTATGCACACACTCCAAGTCATTAATTTAGAGTTCAGCTATCCGTACTCCGAACCCCTAATCGCTCTTGCACTCGTTCATGTCCCAATTTTCATTCTCCAAAATTCAAGTCGTTACAAGCATATATAAGGTTCCCATATTTAGACAGTTATCTATATGCAATTTAATTACGTGTGTTTTCAGAAATGGATGCATGCAACCGATCCCTCTACTAATTAGATATTCTTTTCAGTCTGAAAATTAATACAATGAAGTACAAAGTTTCTCTACAATTTAGTAATTAAAAGATTGCTTGAAAGTAAATGGTTTTCTTAGTAATTTGAATGCATACATGCTTCAAATGTGATACACTTTTTTCACATAGGATGAATGTTTCTGTGTGTATACGTTAATCAAAGTTGTAAAAATATAGCAAATAATTATCTTTTTACCCGTAAATAAATCTTCAAATAACTCATAAATTGTTGCATACCAAAATAAAACCCATAAATTTTTGTTTCCATGTTATCTGGAAGTGACTGAAATTTCTACATAAAATAGAAGTCAAAAAATGTGGCAACAAACACAAGTAGCTTATTTGTAAATTTTGTATTTAGAGACAAAGTTAGAATAATTCACAATAAAAGGACCAAACGCACAATACATGAGCGTACGGCAGTCGATAGAAACTCCATTCCTTCATAGGCATGGCCTTTGTTCTTAGCTTTGAAATGCTCTCTTATATCAATTTAGAGGCTTAAACATTGTACCAACACAACAAAATAAACCCCGACTTCCTGATAGCTAACCACATTTTCAAACCAAACAACTTGAAACTCAATTATCGTGATGAATATGGAAGATAAAGACGAGGAATTTTTCATAGTTCACCTGTTCAGCTGCGCGACCACCAAGGGTCATGCAAGTCATATCAAAGAGCTGCTCTTTAGTCATCAAAAGGTTTTCATTGGGCACATACTGAGCAAAACCAAGAGCTGCAGTACCACGAGGAACAATTGTCACTTTCAGCAATGGTTCTGCGTGTTCCAGGAACCAACCAGCAACAGCATGGCCTGATTCATGGTAAGCAACAGTCCGCCGTTCTAGTTTGCTTATAACCTGCATGGAAAACCAAAAATACAACAGAGTTAAGAATTGCATCTCAGGTTTTCACAGTGCATCTTTGATTAATACAAATAGTTAGCACTCAGGCGGAGATGTGCAAATACAGCCTCAATCATCCCCAAAGCACACACACTATTGTCAGATTACAATGTTCACAAAGCCATGCAAGATATATTTACACTCGTTTTTAGGTGCCATTCAGTCCTGCAGTATATATACACAAAGCATATAGACTAAGATATAAATAGTGCTGGTAATAGGCTTTGGTTGATACATAATTCAGTTGGATGTCTGGATTCCTAAATCTGAGCAAGACCTTTAAAATTAATCACCCTGAAATCTGATTCCATAATCATAACTTTACCTTCCCTAGCCCAAAGCCCAGCCGTTGCAATCCCTAGCCATGAGGACATTTTTTGGAGAACACATACCTCTATAAAAGTTTTTATGTAAGAGGTGCCAACCAAAAGAAGGGGTGGTATAAAGTACAATAAAAGGAATAAAGGATGGCTCTAGCATGCTATTTCAAATTCATGTCCTTCTTTCCTCTTTTCCCCTAAAATACCTTCAAATTTTCACACCAACACACCCCCGTCTCAAAAAAAAAAAAGAGAGAAAGAAAACCCACCCCAAAAAAGCCAAGAAAAACATAGAAATTATCTTAAACTTCGAAACTTAACCAGCCAAAAGTTGAGTCTTTGAGAACAAAAAATATACACACACCGACACAAATGTACAGTGGGTGTGGTCATGAAGCTGAAACAGGGAATAAACAAAATACCTTATTCTTTTTCTCCAGACCTCCAATGACTCTATCTATAGCGGCCTCAAAATGTTCCATTGTAATCAGTGTACTCTCCGTCCTTGCAGCAATCAAAGCAGCTTCATTACAAACATTTGCAATGTCTGCCCCAGCAAATCCAGGAGTTAAAGCAGCAAGCCTCTCGGAGTAAAACGATGGCTCCTGATCAAGTTTCAACTTCTTAAGATAAATTTGAAATATCTGATCACGGCCTTTGATGTCAGGCTTATCAATGGTAATTTGACGATCAAATCGACCAGGCCTTAACAAGGCTTTGTCTAAGATATCAGGTCTATTTGTCCCAGCAAGCACAACTACTCCAGCAGTGGTCCCAAATCCATCCATTTCTACAAGCAACTGATTCAAAGTACTTTCACGCTCGTCATGGCCCCCTGAAAAGCCCCCACGCCCTCTTGCTCGACCAATTGCATCTATCTCATCAATAAAAACGATACTAGGTGCACATTGTCTTGCCTCTTGAAATAAGCTCCTAACCCTGGCTGGCCCAACTCCAACAAGCATTTCCATAAAATCAGATCCTGATATAGACAAAAAAGGGACAGCCGATTCACCTGCAGTTGCTTTAGCAAGAAGTGTCTTCCCAGTCCCAGGAGGACCTACAAGAAGAGCACCTTTTGGAATTTTTGCTCCCAATTCCTCATATTTCTTTGGATTCTTGAGGAAGTGCACAAACTCCATGATTTCTTGCTTTGCCTCATCACAGCCGGCTACATCTTTGAAAAATACCTGGGGCATCAAATAAAATCAATTACTTGTGCCACAACCAATGATAACATAAACGAGTAACAAAAAGATCAAAACAACGTGAAAAATGAATACATAGCTCACCTTGTTTTTGGCATTCTTGTCCATTTTTGTAAAATGCGCTTTTCCTATATTGAATATCCCACGGGCACCCTTTCCACCAGGACCACCAACACCTAATCCACCCTGCATTCTGCGTCCCATGTACACAAGGGATCCAAGAAGTAAGACAGTAGGGGCAAACCTCATCAGTTCTTGATACCAATTCACTTCGCTGACATATGTCACAGGAACATACTTATGAGTGTCAATTCCTAATGCCTCCTGGGCTTCCTCCAGCTTCTCCTCAAAGGAGTCAACACTTCCAATATTAAAATAGTACTTATACTGGCTCACATTTCGTCTAGCATTGGTACCATTAGTAGGACCCTGGACAATCTCATCCTTGGCTTGATTTGTACTAGGCAATGAGCTCTTTACATACACCTTTGCAACTGATTTATTGGCAACAACAATGCGATCCACCAGGCCAGGTTCAAGTAGCTTGTTCTTGAACTCTTGGAAACTAATCTGAAAAGCATATACACTATCTAGTAAATGCATAAAATCAGGCAGAGCCAGTATATAATTCTTATGCAAAACTGAAAATTTATTCGCATAAACAGACCTCATAATCACACAAACCCCATCACCATGCCTAAACCTACACTCAGTGTGAACTCACCCAACATTACTTGTGAAGTTGTAGCCTTACATTTGCCATTCCACCATGCCTTGTAATGGAATGTATTGTACCTGGAGTTCTAAATGCTTTTGTCCCTACTTGTTTGAGAAGCCATTTCTAACGGGTTGCATTTAAAGGCTAACTAAAGTCTTGCATGTAGGTTATCTGGGTAAAATATACTAATCCTGACTGTTTTTGAAGGCTAGGCAAATACAGAAACAAGAACAATTAGACTTATACAAAAAAAAACAAAGTATTCCAGGAGACAATAAGTGCAACAACTAATCGATAAATAAATCATCAGCACCAGTGTCTACTGCATGAGCTCAAACATGATTCAACACCATTGCAGTGAAACTCGTTTAACAATTCCTTTTGACTCTTATACAAGAATTTCAGCTGAAGTTCTACTGAAGAAAGAAGCATTAGTGAAGCCTATAGCTACACTTACGAACTGAAGCTCAGAAAGGAAAAGGATTATGTATTGTAAGAACACCATATTCAAATGAAAATAGAGCAAAATATGATTCACTGATTCAATAAAATGAGTGCATGCCGAAATTGAGTTAATTAATATCCTTTGAATAATACAAAATGCCAATCAACATATAGCTTATCACATATACAAGGGGAAACAATTACACTTGACCATCCAGCCACCATCAAGTCTGATGGAAACAGAAAACCAAATGTTGACACTATAGTTAAAGAAATTACCTGTTTCTGCTCACGAGCACTCGAAAATTGTGAGGAAAACACATATCCAATAAGTAACAGTGGTATCAATATGTTTTGGAAATGCTTCATAAAGTTTTGCTGAAAGTTTCCTTGATCACCCGTACCCGAGTCCTCTGGTAAACAATACAAAATTTAGCGCTATTTAAAAATGGAAAATCTTGAAAAGAAAAAATGGAGAAGGAATTCATTATGCCAAAGAACAGAAAGGCAAATGAAACAAGGAAAAGGCAGGTGAAATTCAACAAAGATGACCAAAACTGACGGTAGATATTATTCAGAAACCAATTATAGAATGGATTATGTTATTTGTACAATGTTTTGGCTAAATACTTGTCATTCAATTTACTTCATCCTCCATAAAGATTACATTATCAAACACGTGTTTATGCCCATGCACGCAAACACATACAGAAAGTTCACAATAAGTCATAATATTTTCCAGAAACCATGTTAATATAGAAAGATATCGGCCATCAAATAAAGCTAACACCAATACATACCTTTGGAATCGGACTTTTGATTGTTTCCTTTCGGAATTTCTTTCTTATTCTTTGGATAATAGTTCTCATAGTCTGCAACAACATTATACAAAACATATTTCAATATACAACATCATTGTACAACAACATATTTCGTCATAAAACAAATACAAATTGTTCATTGTGAGCACAATGCTCAATGCTTCTTACTTCTTCTCTTTGGCGCTTCACTGCAAAAAAACCTCCGGAGCCTAGGATTCGCAAAAACCAAATTGAATTCCACTAAATACGTATTTGAAACAATCTTCTTTCCAGCCCCAATCGAAGTTAAATAACCCCTCACAAGCCCTAGTCCACCATCAACGCGTTCCATACACGCATTTTCAGTAGAAAGCGCTGACCTCACACCACAATTACCAGAAATAACAATCTGCACACGAAAAAAAAGAGTAGATAAACATAAAAATTGAATAACAGTAAATTGTTAATAAAAAAAAATAACAAGTTGAGCTCACTCTGTGGCATGTAGAGCGAGAGGAGCGAGAGATAGAGCGACCGATGCGTGAAAGTATCATTTTTCTGATAATCTGAACATGAATTGCTTGGGGATTTTGAAAACTAAGAACTTCGACTCTAAGATCTCGTT
Organism: Ilex asprella; assembly: GCA_023539305.1. Classification (NCBI taxonomy): domain Eukaryota; kingdom Viridiplantae; phylum Streptophyta; class Magnoliopsida; order Aquifoliales; family Aquifoliaceae; genus Ilex; species Ilex asprella. The sequence continues at coordinate 22,592,333 of CM042196.1, forward strand.
TCGTCAATCAGATTCAACTAAAGCTTCGAATAAATTAATTTCAGACGTTACGGTGCAAAATCAAAGGTATTTCTAGGTTTATAGGTGCTGAAATAGAAGAGATGAGACGAAAATTCAGAGGATTTTCTCCACCAGGTGAGACCAGAGAGAAGAACGAGACGAAGAAGAAGTGTTTTGTTAAGAGACCACCTTCGCGTAGTTTTTGAAATTACATATTTGTCCTTAGGACGAAAGTGTTTCCTCTGCTTTAAATGGGGATAGTTTGGTTATTTGGAGGGTTGTGTTTGGGGCGAATTACATTTTACACCCTAAAAGATTTAAAAAAATTTATTTCGTATTTTTAAAGTGAAAATTTTTCATATTATACCCCCAATATATCAAAAATATGACAATGTGACCCTTGTGTTAAATTTTTGTTAATTTTTTCATCAATATCAATAGGTTGACTTTTGACAAAAAAATAACAAAAACTAACAGAAGGGTTCACATTGTAAAACTTCTGATATATTAAAGATATAATATGAAAAATATAATTTTTGAGTGTGTAAGATAAAAATTTTGAAAATTTTTAATATACAAAATATGAAAACCCTTATGTGTGCGTCGCAAGTTAGGCCACAACTTTGTTGTGAGACCCATATTGTCGGGCCGAATAGATTTTGACCCAATTAGCTACGGAAAAATATAAACTGCTAATCATTCGGGCATAACCCAAATTAATGTCTAAAGTAGAGGTAATTCGTGTTTGAAGAAAATTTACTTATTTATTAGAAAAAAAAATTAGACTCAATATATATCCGGTTTGTATAGACTTATTTATTACTTACATTTAACAAATTAAAACGTTATGACTCGAATTCCTTGAGACAAAAGTTATCTTCAAGTAACTTCCCATTTTATTTGATATGACAGGCCACAAGAAGTATTCTTCCCGTGGGTATTAGTCTAAGCATAACTCAAAATTGAATTAAGTGTCATGTACAATGGACGTCAACCACGTGGTGGAGCAGGGAGAAAAGGGTTTTAGCTGTATAAGTAACTCAATGACTACATACGTGGTGCATACATTAGAAGTACGTATAATTGCTAAAAAAAATAATCTAATTGCATAAATATTATAGTACCTATAGGGCTAAAACGAGTCAAATATACACAATTTTAATCTTTCAAACAAAGAGGTACTTTCTACGATGTCAATTTCTCAATAAAACAATCTTACCAATACACCAAAACTCGAGCTCTAAGTACATACAAATTCTATGTATTTTGTTTACAATGTTTTGTTGCAAAGCTATGGAATCAACCCAATTCTAATTCATCTTTGGATCTTATTCGAACCTTATAATGATACCTACCAAGACTTATATTCAAATCCATAATTAGGAGGCTTGACAGAAAGAGGATTGTGCCATGAGAAAAACAAGGAGGTAAATATCTTTTATTGAAACATAAAATCAAACATTGATATGCTAGTTTAAGAAAATACCTATTTCTGCTCATTGATGATGAACAAAATCGGTGCAAGATCAACAGTCAAGAGGTGAATGGTATCGTGGTGATTAATCAAAGATTAATAGGTAAGTAATAGAAGAATAATGCAGGAATAAATAAAACAAGAATTTATAGTGGTTCGGTCTTGGCCTATATCCACTTTCAATGACGACTATGGCCGAGATTCTTTATTATAAGACAATGGTGTTCTCCTCCTTTTAGAGGCTTGCTCCGGGGAGCTACAGTACTTTTAATTCAAGGGAGTGGGAGAGAGCTAAAGAGCAAGGTGTAGGAGACAAGTGTAGACTTTTTGGGAGGTCTGCCCTATATGTGAGGAGGGCTTACTATTTATAGACTTAGGGTTTGGAGATGGGGCGGTGGAGTAGGCAAGGGATTTTCTATTTTGGTAATTTCTAAATATAGTAGGGTATCTCCGTGCTCTTCTTCCAAGTCCTTCAGAAGAGGGCTTCTAGCTGGACCGGTCTTGGACTTGGGCTTGATAGATTTTTATATGACTGAACTCTTCAAATGAGGTTGGGCCCTTTCATAATTTGGACCATTTGGGCTTGACTCATCATTTGTCCCCCCAATGCCCTTTGTCCAATAAATTTGGAGGGAGGATCATTTATTTGAATTTGAACTTTGGCCCAGGAAAGTTCCTCTTCAGTCCTAATGTAACTTGTCTCGTTAAGCACTTCAAGTTTTTTACCATTTTTGTTTGTTTTTTAGAAGAGCCATTGATCTTCAATTTGGGCTTTTTCCTCTTTTAGAAAACCCTAGGTAATAAATAGGATCTTCTTCCTTGTTTTACCCATTTCTCAATCTTAGATTGCACTCCTCCTTGAAAGTCTTGAGAGTTTGAGTTCATCCTTTTGCAGCTTGAGAGGGTGAAGGAGTGGTAAAAAACTTTCTTCTTTACTCTACCCACTTCCTCCATTCAAGAGTGTGACCCCTCTTCCTTTTTTTTTCTTTAAAATCCTTGGAGACCCAAAGCCTAGGATTCTAGAATTTGGGAGCCAATGTTGACTGGAAAGAAAACTCACATGGCTATTGAAGAGGTGGTAGGCACCATAGCCGAATTCTTTGTGGGTTCAAGCGAGGTGGGTGAGGCAAGTCTCGGCAGTGGGCTGTCGGGTTTCTCTTCAGGCGCTGACCCAAGAGGTTTGAGTGAGCGAGGAGGAACGAGAGAGGAGATGGGGTGTTGTCCAGTAGTTCCTGGGCGCCAGAGGTGGGGCGAGCAAACTCGGTAGCTGGCGGGTCCTTCCAGGTGGGCGTGCAGCCTGGTTCGGACGCCAGGCACTGTACAGGCGCCATTAGGCGCTAGCATGCCAACTTTGGGCACCAAACTGGGTATCCAAGAGTTGGACGCCTCTTTAGGCACTGTCCTAGGTGCGAGGCAGCAGGAGGAGCAGTCCATGGCGGAGCTGGGCGCTATCCTAGGCACCAATGTGGGTATCCAAGAGTTGGGTGCCCCTTTAGGCGCTGTCCTAGGCGCGAGGCAGTAGGAGGAGCAGTCCATGGCGGAGCTGGGCGCCCCTTTGGGCGCTATCCTGGGCGCCAATGTGGGTATCCAAGAGCTGGGCGCCCCTTTAGGCATTGTCCTAGGCGCGAGGCAGCAGGAGGAGCAGTCCGTGGAAGCACTGGGCGCCCCTTTGGGTGCCATCTTGGGCGCCAATGTGGTTGATTTGAGCACCTTACATGCTGACCCGCCTCATTCAGGTGAGTTGGGGTATGGATTGAAGGAGGCGAAAGGGCTGGGCGCCCACTCGAGGTCGGGCATGCAGGACTAGGAGCCGATTTTGCCATCTTGGGTGCCTCGGGCACTGATTCGAGTAACAAATGCGGGCGTGGACGCTAGGAGCACTGATCTGGGTGAGCAGGGAGAATACTGGGGTAAAAGTGCGATTGAGGATGACGGGTCCAAGGTAAGTACTATCTTTAGTTCGCTCAAGTCCGATGGTGATATTCGGAGACTTGTTTCTACTTATCATATTCCTTCCACTGTATTATGTCGCCGGGCTGAGAGGGATGAGCCCGTTTGCGACGATTCTTCTGGTGACATCGTTATTTACGAGGAGGTGCTTGAGGTTGGGCTTCGGCTCCTCATGCCTCCTTCTGTTTGAGGCATCTTGAGTTACTTTTCCCTGACACTTGGTCAGCTTACACCCAATGGTTGGAGGGTTTTGCTAGTCTTTCTTGAGCTGTAGAAGAAAGTGCATCATGAGGATGCCTCTCCCATTGAGTTTCATGGAGCCTATTATCCAAGCGAGACTCGCACTCCTAACCGAGGCTGGTACTATTTCACTCTTAGATGAGGCAAGTTGATTAGCGGGCTGTCTTCCAATTGTCATAGTTGGAAGTCTCGTTTCATTTTTGTTGGTGGAGAGTGGGCTTCAAATATCGATAGGGCATTGGTACCATCAAGATGGGTTGCTCTAAAGAAGATTGGTACGCTCCATACCTTTTACACTTTTCTTATCACATTTCTTGTGGACTGTGTGCTTACCACACTCCTTGCAGGTTCTCCTACTCTTTCTAAGGATCAAGAGTATAAGCTAGAGGCAATGAGAGAATATCCTACAAGGGATTTTGAAGCTCTCGTGCTCAAGAATAGTGGAGCCACCATTTCTCCTTCGGTTCGAACTAAGGCCGTTGGTGGCTCCTCTTCAAAGAGGAAGGGTGGGTTGATTCTTGTATATTCTTTCGTTTTATTTGGTGTCTGGTGTATGTCTCACTACATTTTCTTTGCAGCTATATATAGAGAAGCGGTTGGATCTCGCCTTTCTGGTAGATACTCTTCTCCTTCAAAGGTGGCGAGGATGGGGGATGCTACCGAAGAGGCTTCTACAATGGTGTCACCCGAGGTGAGCTCTCCTCAAGCGACCTCACCAGTTATGCCTCCTCAATCACCGACGGCTCCTTCGGCTACACTTATTACTCCAGAGACTCCCTTGTCGGGTATACCCTCTGTTCCTCCCCTTCCTCTCGCGTCGGAAGTTCCACGGAGGCTCCGTTTTGGTCTCGTCCCATGTTGGGCAACCCAATAATCATCAGATAGAGGCTCGGGAGGTTCGTGTTTCCACCAGAGATTAACCAGATTAATACTTTGAGCACCGAGAAGATTGTCAATATGCACTTAGAGAGTCTGGCTCAGGTAAAGGTTTGCCATTCTTTTTTCTTCAATCCTTTCCTCATTCATCTAACTTTTATTTATTTATTTACTCCAGATTTCAAATACATCTATCTGCTTGTCTTCAAGGGCTCAAGCCCATGGCAAGCTGAGGGGGGATCATGTAGTTTTTCAAGATGACTTTCTTGCTGCTCAGAGGAGGATTGCTGAGCTCGAGGCTGCTGGTAGGGCTTTCAAGGATGTTGTTCAGGGAAAGGTCGCTGAGATGGAAGCTGCTAGCAGGGCTTTCAAGGATGAACTTGTGCTGGCCCAGGAGAAGGTGTCCAGACTTGAGTCCGAGCTTTCGGCGTCTCGTGAGAGGGACGTGCTCAGAGAGGAGGAGCTCGTTGTGGCCCATAAGAAGGCGTCTGGGCTCAGGTCTGAGCTTTTGGCATCCCGTGAGAGGGATGTGCTCAGAGAAACTGAGTTAGTTTTGACCTGTGAGAAGGCAACTAAGATTGAGGCTGAGCTTTTGGCGACCTGAAAGGAGGGCGCGCTCAAGGAGGTTGAGCTTTCAGTGGCTCGTGAGAGGGCCATACTCATGGATACCGCTGTGGGGACAGATTTGAAGGCGGCTCATGAGAGAGCTTCCCAGGCTGAGGAGAGGGCTGTCGCAGCCAAAAGGGACTTAATGAATGGGCTTGTAGATGCTTTCATCGATGGTTATGAGGAGCTCCGAGGGAAGATTTCTGTGGCTTTCTCTGATATTGACTTTTCAGGCTTTGTACCCACTGAGGTGTCCGATGATAGTGATGGGAGTTCTAGTGATGCAGGGGATGGCGAGGATGAAGTGGAAGAGGACCATGAGAGCAACTAAAGTGCTAGAGATTCTTGGTTTCTTTCTTTATTATTTTTATTTTTAGGAAGACACTTTTGTAAAGGCAATTTGCGGCCTTACTTTTGTACTCCTTTGAAATTAAATGAAGATGCAAAAGATCTTTTCAGAGTAAGATGTAGAAAAAATTTTATTCATCTATCGCTTATGGGAAGCAATATTGGGTAATGACCCCAAAAAGGTACGTTAAAAAAGATAAAACCAAGTTCCAGCATTCACTACTTCGATACTCTCATGGTGTCAGTGATAATACCTCTTCAAGTGTTTCGCATTCCATGGATAGAGCAAGACTTTCCCTTCAGAATTCTGGATCTTGTAGGTGCCTGGCCTCACTACCTCTGTTATGAAGTAAGGCCTTTCCCAGTTTGGCCCTAGTTTTCCTTCGCGTGCATCTTTTGTGGCGAAGATCACTTTCTTGAGTACCAGGTCCCCTGGTTGGAAGGAACGAGGCTTCACCCTCGAATTGTAGTGTTTGGCCATGCGTCGTTTGTACTCTGCATTGCAGATCACTGCCATCTCCCTTGCCTCCTCCACCAAGTCGAGGTTGATGCGGAGTCCTTCCTCGTTGGTGGTGGGGTCGTGGTGTTGGACTCTTAGAGAGTGCACCCCTATCTCCACAGGAATAACTGCCTCAGTTCCAAAAGAGAGGGAGAAAAGGGTCTCTCCCGTAGGAGTTCTTGGTGTTGTTCGGTAGGCCCACAACACTCCCGATAGCTTATCAACCCAGAAACCCTTCGCTTTTTCAAGTCTTGTCTTCAAGTTGCGCAGCACCGTTCTTACTATGACCTCTGCTTTCCCATTTGCCTGCGGGTGTACTGGGCTGGAGTGAGGTTGCTTTATCTGGAGGTCGGAGTAGAAGGAGTTGAGGAACTTGTTGTCGAATTGCTTCTCATTGTCACTGACTATGGCATTGGGTATCCCGAAGCGACAGACTAGGTTTTTTCAGATAAAATCTTTGACCTTGGCGTCTGTGATCTTGGCTAAGGGTTCGGCTTCTGCCCATTTGGTAAAGTAGTTAACTGTCACCACTACGAACTTGCACTGCCCCTTACTCAAAGATAGAGTGCCTAGGATGTAGATGCCCCATTTGGAAAAAGGTCATGGACTCATAATTGTTGTCAGCTCCTCTGGTGGTTGCCTAGG
>CM042196.1:22598980-22633607 GCA_023539305.1 Ilex asprella
CTATGCCAAGATATTCTTGCATTCTGACTCTCCTAGCTTCAAACTCGTCCTTCATTTGATTAACTACTAGTAGAGAGTCGTTGTAGGCGGTAAGGTATTGAGCTTCCATCTCAACTGCCAGTCTTAATCCAGAGATGAGAGCTTCGTATTCTGCCTCATTGTTGGAGGCGATAAAGTGAAGCTTCACTGCAGACTTGAGAGTGGTGCCATCTGGGCTGACCAAGACTAAGTCCGCTCATCTTCCTTCACTAGTTGAGGAACTGTCTACGTAGAGTTTTCAGAGTAAAAGGGGGCAGGGTTCAGAGATTGAAGTGGATAATTTGGTACATAGAGGTGTGGTCTGGGCACCATCCTGGGTGCCAGAAGGTGTCTAGGCGCCCAAGGAGGTTGTCTGGGCGCAAGAGAAGGCTAGCTGGGCGCCCAAGGGGGCTGGCTGGGTGCCAGAGGGGGTCTGGGTGCCCAAGGTGGTTTACTGGGCGCCATCCTGGATGCTCTGGACGCCTGGCGTGATGGTTTGGGCGCCGAGTGTGGGTGCTTGGGAGCCCTTGCTAGACTCTTGGATGTCCCCATCAGACATCTGGATATCCTCAATGCTCCCTTCCTCTGCTGGTGTAAGTTCGGCGATGAAATTCGCCAGCGCTTGTGCTTTGACGGCTGCTCTTGGTCGGTAGTGAATATTAAATTTGCCTAGTTCCACTGCACATTTAAGAAGTCTACCTGGCACGTTTGGCTTTCCCAGGATTCTTTTTAGAGGTTGATCTGTGACGACATTTATACTGTGACTCTGAAAGTAATGTCGCAGTCGTCTTGCCGTTGTGCCTAGGGCGAGTGCCAATTTTTTTAGCCCCGAATACCTCCTCTCTGCCCCCCGGTAGGCCCTGCTCACATAATAAATAGGCTTTTGTACTCCGTTATCGTTTCTAATGAGCACGGAGCTTACCGCTGATAAGGAGGCAGAAAGGTAAAGATTGAGAACTTCTCCTGGAGTGGCACGTGACAAGAGGGGTGGTGTAGCTAGGTAGCCTTTAAGTCTTTGGAGGGCCTTCTCCGCCTCAGGTCCCCACTCAAAAGTCTTGCGGAGAATTTTGAAAAAGGGGAGACACTTGTCTGCAGATTTAGATACGAATCTATTGAGTGTTGCGATTCTCCCATTGAGACGCTGAAGCTCTTTGGTTGAGGAAGGTGATTTCATGTCGAGGATGGCTTTGATCTTGTCGGGGTTTGCCTTAATTCCCCTTTGATTGACCTTGAACCCCAAGAATTTTCCGAACCCCACGCCAAACACGCATTTCTCAGGATTGAGCTTCATGTGATAGGACCTTAGGACATTGAAGGTCTCCAGGAGGTGGTCGACGTGGTCTACTGCTGCGAGGCTTTTTACCAGCATATCATCCACATATACTTCCATCGTTTTCCCGATCTGAGACCGAAACATCTTGTTCACTAGCTGTTGGTAGGTCGCTCCTGCGTTCTTTAGCCCAAAGGACATTACCCGGTAGCAATAGGTTCCCTTCGGAGTAATAAATGATGTCTTCTCCTGGTCTGGGGGATACATGCTAATTTGGTTGTATCCAGAGTATGCATCCAAGAAAGTGAGCAACTCGTGTCTGGCGGTGGCGTCGATGAGGAGGTCTATCCGCGGCAGTGGATAGCTATCTTTTGGACACGCCTTATTGAGCTCAGAAAAGTCGACGCAGAGACGCCACTTCCCATTAACCTTAGTTACCATCACTACATTTGAGAGCCACTCGGGATAGGCTACTTCTCTGGCCGTCCGTTTTCTATCAACTTCTCTACCTCTTTTTCTATTGCTTGGGCTCTTTCAATGGAGGTGCCCCTTAGCTTTTGGCGAATGGGCTTGTGACGCGGTTTGACATTGAGACGGTGTGTGGCCGCTTCTGGGTCGATGCCCTCAAGGTCTGCATGTGACCATGCAAAGACGTCCATGTTACGTTTTAAAAAATCTATTAGCGAGCCCACCATGTTTGCAGAAAGGGAAGAGTCAACGTATACTCTTCTGTCTGGGTGCTCTTTATCCAAAACCATAGGGGTGAGCTCCTCGACTGGTTCTCCTCTTTCTATGGTAGAGTCATCCCTTGGGTCAAGGACCTCCATTTGCAACGTCTCTTGTGACCTTCTGGTCTTTATGGAGGAGACGTAGCATTCCCTTACTGCTACCTGGTCTCCCCTGACCTCTCCAACTCCGATAGGGGTTGAAAATCGGAGAATAAGGTGATAGGTGGAGGACACGGCTCTTAATGTGTTGAGAGCAGGTCGCCCTAATATGACATTATAAGCCGATGGGCAGTCTATCACCAGAAAGTTGACTATGACTGAGGAGCTTTAAGGCGCCACTCCGGCTGTTACTAGTAGGGTGATGGACCCTAGGGGATACGCCTTCTCCCCTAAAAATCCAATGAGGGGAGATCTGATAGGCTGCAGCCGCTCTGCCCAAGTTGAGTTTGTCATAAGCTTTTGCAAACAGAATATTTGCAGAGCTGCCGCTGTCCACTAGGATTTTATGCACCTGGAAGTTGGCAACCGTCATGGTGAGCACCAGGGGGTCATCATGGGGGTGCTGAATCCCTTCCAGGTCCTTATCTGAGAATGATATAACCTCGTTGGAGCCTTGCCTGGGCGCTTTGGATGGGCGTCCTTCGTCAAGGTGCCTTACCTTCCTAGCGTGGGCCTTCATGGCAGAAAAGGACTCTCCACCTCCTGCTAATCCTCCCCAGATAGTGTGAATTTCTCCAACGGGATGTTGCTCTCCCTGGTTTTGGGGTGGTAGTGGTGCCTGTCCTCTACCAGCAACATACTGGCGTAGGTGACCACGTTGAATGAGGTCTTTAATTTGCCTTTTGAGGTCACAGTAATCATCGGTGTCATGCCCGTGGTCGCGGTAGAAGCGACAATACTTGTTAGGATTTCTGCGATTTGGAAGAGACTTCATCTTCCCCGGCCATTTTACTGCGGGGTCATCCTGGATCTAGAATAGAATATGCCCAACAGCAGCATTGAGAGCAATGAAGGGTTGTCGGTCCCTCTGGGGAGCAGGACAGAACCGATCTTTGATGGGTACCCTCTCTGTCTTACTGTTGCGCTTGTTGCTAGTCTTCTTTTTGTCATCCCTCTCTCTTTCCTTCCTATTTTCTCTAGATCGAGAGGACTTACCTTGTCTGGCCCTTGTGACGTCCTCAGCATTCATGTACTTTTGGGTTTTAGCTAGCAGCTCTGACATGCTTCTAGGTGGGCGTTTCATGACAGAGAAAAGAAAACTCGACGAGCGGAGGCCTCCCAAGAAGGTAGTCATCGTCACTTTGTCGTCAGGCTCATCAAATTGGAGTACCTCCTCGTTAAAACGAGTGAGGTAGCTTCTCGGGCTTTCCTCTCAGTCCTGCTTCATGCTAAGCAGGTGGGTGACAGGCTTCTGGTGGCGGCGCCCTCCAATGAAGTGTGATACGAATGACCTGCTAAACTCAGCGAATGAGGCAATGGAGGCTGGGGAGAGCTTAGCAAACCATTGTCGGGCAGACCCCTTCAATGTGGTTGGGAACGCCCTGCACATGATTTCGTCTAGGACATTGTGCAACTGCATCAGAGTTTTGTAGGTGTCGAGGTGATCTAAGGGGTCCTTTATCCCATCAAAGGTCTCCACCGAAGGCATTTTGAACTTCTGAGGGAGTGGATAGTTGGCCACGTCGGGCTTGAAAGGTGTGTCCGTTCGACTTACAAGATAGTCCATGGTCTCTGGTCCTTGTGCCTTCATGGCATTGAAGACGTCACCTAGCTGATTTTGGACCTCTTTGATTTTCTCGTCCCAATGATTCGGGGCTCCTCTGGAACGATCATGGAAATGAATTTCATGCTCCATGCTTTGGTTCTCGCCCTCATCCTCTTGGAGAGGAGGGGCCTCACCATGGGAAGCAGGAGGAGGAGGGGGTGGAGGCCCCTCATGATGGACTCCCCTGTGTGGGGCGCCCAGGGGGACTCCATAGTGGACGCCTAGTCCTATTGGGGCATCTAGATGTGGAGCAGCGGGGCGTGGAACTCCTTGACCTCCAGGACGTGGAGCTCCTTGAGGTCCTCCAGGCTGTGCTCCGCCGAGTTGTGCTCCTCGTCCAGTGAGCATGAGCTGTAGTATCTGTTGGTTTTGGGCCACCAGCTTCTGCATGGTCTCCAACATTTGTTGGAAATTTGGAGTTGGAGCCCCTGGCACATGGTTGGTAGGTGGCGAAACATTCCCCTCCTCTCGTGGTGGATTTTTGTCAAGTTGATTCATCGACCTGGTAGTGATCACCATTGGTTCAGCCAATGGAATATGTGGAATGGAATATTTGGAAGTGAGAATTTCATCGTTCCCACAGACGGCGCCAAACTGATGATGCACAAAATCGGTGCAAGATCAACAGTCAAGAGGTGAATGATATCGTGGTGATTAATCAAAGATTAATAGGTAAGTAATAGAAGAATAATGCAGAAATAAATGAAACAAGAATTTATAGTGGTTCGGCCTTGGCCTACATCCACTTTCAATGGCGACTATGGCCGGGATTCTTTATTATAGGACAATGGTGTTCTCCTCCTTTTATAGGCTTGCTCCGGGGAGCTACAGTACTTTTAATTCAAGGGAGTGGGAGAGAGCTAAAGAGCAAGGTGTAGGAGACGAGTGTAGACTTTTTGGGAGGCCTGCCCTAGATGTGAGGAGGGCTTACTATTTATAGACTTAGGGTTTGGAGGTGAGGCGGTGGAGTAGGCAAGGGGTTTCCTATTTTGGTAATTTCTAAATATAATAGGGTATCTCCGTGCTCTTCTTCCAAGTCCTTCAGAGGAGGGCTTCCAGCTGGACCGGTCTTGGACTTGGGCTTGATAGATTTTTATATGACTGAACTCTTCAAATGAGGTTGGGCCCTTTCATAATTTGGACCATTTGGGCTTGACCCATCACTCATGACTCAAATTTATTCGACAAAAGCACAAATTTTGATAGACAACAAGGGTTTTAAGAAATTTTGAGACTATTTCGTAAGAATTCTGCAGAGTTTCCTAGAACACCAGGTCTTTAAGTCCTCTGATGAACATCATGAAATGAAGTACGTATTGAAGAAGAAAAATCTTTTAAAAAAAGAAGAAGAAGAAGAAAAAAATGGGGGGCAAATGACACAAGGACTAGGCACCTGAAAAATCAAAAGACATTAAGAATTGCTCTCAATCAGAGGAACCAGTTGGTGAATGGATTCCATTTGTCATACAATTTCACTTCATCCTCCACAAAAGATTACACAATTTCATTCTATGAGCTAATTACTACCCAAACATGCAAAGTGATACTTACCCAACAATGGGTGTCAGCTTCAATTGGATGAATCTTGCAGTTCATTGAAAAGGAAGCAAGAGATGGAATAGGCTTGCTAGAGGATACTGGTTTCGTTTCATTTAGTTTTCTACTTAGATGTTATGTACTTGTCTTTTTATGAACTGTTTATAGAATGACCCAAAAAAAAAACACTAATACATGTACAAAAGATAAACCATAACTGTCGTTTCTCCTAACCAATGAACGAGACCCTGTGCCCGTATCAGTAGCATAAACTAGAAGACTGACTACTTACTAGATTCTAAATGTAATGTACCTACATGTCTTTGAGCCATATATCACAAAAATAGACTTGTTTCAATTTTTTTTTACACCCAAATAAGATAGAGGAGTAAAATAAAAGCCATTTGTCGAAGGTTGTGAGACCCTCATATTTGACCCTGTCAAATTCCCGAGATAAGGGTCAAAAGAAAACATTTTCTCGATTGATATGGCCTCCTCAGTGATCGATTTTATTTTAGTTTAGTTTGGAAAAAACTAAGTGTAAGGACATCATGCAATTATAATAAGTCAACTACAATTTGAAAACACAATCGAAAAAAACACAAAAGCTAGGTTAACTTGCAAGGACTTTCTCTGATAGGAGCTAGTTTCTTCAAGCTTTATCCACAGACAACTAAAGGAGGAAGGCAGTTTTGGACATGATACCAAGCTAGTTGGAGTTGGGGCAACAAAAAACACAAGGTGACAAGTGTGTCAGATAAATCAACCTATGAATGAAAAATCTTTCTTGGCTAGAAGCTATATTGAAATGGATGGGGAGTTTCCAATGAACCCTCAAGATATTGAAAGCACAAACATACTAATAAATAATGCATCACTCTCACTGATGTGAGAAAATATTTAAAGAAGTTGAAAAGATGTCTATAAATGACAAATTAAGTACTTGAAGTAGATCAATAATTAGGTTTAGTAATAATTAATATAAGATTTAATTATTCAACACAGAATTTCTTATTCAAATAAATTAAAAATATAATTTAATTTTTTTATAAAAAATATTTTATAAATATATTTACATGCAACACACGTCATATATAGCTAGTAAACAAGAAATATGACTAGCGTTTTAATCCAAATTTGACCAGAATAAGATTTCCAAAAGTGATTAAAATCCTATTTTGGTTATGAGAATTATTATTATTTAATTAATTAATTAACCAAATAGATTTGGATTAATCAGAATTGGTGGGGGAAGAAGAAAAGACTTAGCATTGAATTTACATATTTATCCTTGGATGTGAGTGTTTTGTATGGTGTTATAGGGGAAATTTTGGTTATTAGGATTTTGTCGGTGAGTTTGTTGGACTTGGAGGTTATTCCCACACCTTTCTTCTGAAAACCATATAAATGGACCGAATCTAATGTTGACCCAATGGGCTTCAATTGTTAATTATTCGGTCTATTGGGCCTATTCATGACCCATTAACCAAAAACACTGGCTGATTGTGCCATGGGCATTCTAATATGTCCCAATGACTTCGAAGGAATTGAACGAGAAGTCGTATGAGGTGAAAATCTCATGTATGGTTCTGTAGAGTGACAGTAAGGGTGACTTATCTATCAACTTTTCCACTATCACCCCAAAAAAATCAAACTCTATCTTACGTAAAATTGTCAGAGTATGATTAACCTCTGGATTTGAAATTGATGATGCACAATTTGGGTTTGTACACCACCTGTCAATTAATTAAAAAATAAAGGTGGTAATTAAAGTAAAGAGAGAGACAGGAATTATAGTGGTTCGACCAATGTGACCTACGTCCACTTTAGAACAGCAAAGGGTTGCCGGTATTTTATTAATTCCTGTGAATAGAGAGAACGGAGAGTTACAAACTCAGAGATATAGAAGAGTTTGGTGCTCTATTGAATGTGATGCCCCCAAGCATTGGTGGGCCTTATATTTAATAGTCAATCTTCAACAGAATTGAGCTACTAAGTGGCAATTACTCAGCTATTCTGGTGGAATTTGCGGATTCTCCTTAACGGGTGTGGCCGTTGAGGAGCTCTCCATAAGACCTGGTCGATGTTGACTGCTTCCAAGGTGGTAGAGAAGGTGAGGGGTCTTGAGTACTCTCTGGATCTTGTAGCTAAGCTGAGGTAATTTCATGGTGAACTTGATTGGGCTTGAATCTCATTTGGTCTGTTGGGTCTTCATAAGTTTGAGCCTTTAATTGTAACTGGGCTTCAGTATGGTTTTGGGCCTTTTGGGCTTGACCCATCATTTGCTCCGCAATGTCCCATGTCCTAGGAAACTTGGAGAAGGGGGCATTTACTTGAATCTTGAGTTTTTGGTGTAGACTTCCTCCACTAGATAACTCTTCCCTTCCAAGATATTATTTTTGATTCACTGAACACCTCAAGTCTTTGCATTTTTGCTTGAATTTTTTTTTTATATAAAAAAAATATCCCTTGATTTTCAATTTGGGACTTTTCCCTCTTTTGAAAACCCTAGGCTATAAATATGTATTTTTCTTCTTCATTTTTTCATTTCCACATAGAGCCTTTCTTGGAGTGAGAGAGGTGAAACTTTTCTTGAGATTTTGAGGACCAGGTCCCCTAGTTAGAAGGAGCGAGACTTTACCCTCGAATTGTAGTACTTTGTCATGCGTCTTTTGTACTCAGTGTTGCGGACTATAACCATCTCCCTTGCCTCCTCCACCAAGTCGAGGTTGATGCGAAGTCCTTCCTCGTTGGTGATGGGGTTGTGGTGTTGGACCCTTAGAGAGTGTAGCCCTATCTCCACAGGGATGACCGCCTCAGTCCCAAAGGAGAGGGAGAAAGGGGTTTTCACAGTAGGAGTTCTTGGCATGGTTCGATAAGCCCACAGTACGCCTGGTAGCTCGTCCATCCAAAGACCTTTTGCTCTTTCAAGCCTTGTCTTTAAGTTGCATAGCATCGTTCTCACCATGACCTCTGTTTGGCCATTTGCCTGCGGCTGGGCTGGAGTGAGGTTATTTTATCTGAAGGTCAGAGCAAAAAGAGTTGAGTAATTTATTGTCGAATTGCTTCGCATTGTCGCTGACGATGGTGTGAGGTATCCCAAAGCGGCAGACTAGGTTCTTCCAAATGAAGTCTTTCACCTTTGCATTTGTTATTTTTGCTAAGGATCTGGCCTCTGCCCACTTGGTGAAGTAGTCGACTGCCATCACCATGAATTTGCACTGCCCTTTGCTGAGAGGTAAGGAGCTTAGGATATCAATGCCCCATCTAGAGAAAGGTCATGGACTTGTGATGGTTGTTAGATCCTCCGGTGGTTGTCTAAACACAATTGCGAAGCGTTTGCACTTGTTGCACTTCTTGGAGAACTCCTGGGCATCCCTTGCCATGGAAGACCAGAAGTAGCCTTATCTGAGCGCCTTGTGGGTAAGGGAAAGCCCTCAAGAGTGGTTCCCACGATTCTCCTCGTGAATCTCTCGCAGGGCATAATGAGCTTCTTTTGGTGCAAGGCACCGCAACAACGACAAAGAATAGTCTTTCTTGTATAGAGTATCTTATAAGATGGTGAACTTGGAGGCTTTCATCCTCAGCTTCCTGGCCTCTAAAGAATCATCTGGCAGCACACCTTCTTAGAGGTATGCCCTTATTGTGGTCATCCAATTCAACTTAGCTGATGCACAGTTGACATTTGTGGTCACCATGTCCAATTTGCTTGGCTCGAATTGTTGACCAATGAATGTTGGTCCTCTTTGTGGGGCCTCCAAGATTGAAGCGAGTCTTGCAAGTGCATCAGGCGCCATGTTATCTTCTCTGGGGATATGACGAATCTGAAAGTAGTGGAACTTTACGATTAAACTTTTCACCATAACAAAGTATTTTTGCATTCTTGCTTTCTTTGCTTCGAACTCGCCTTTTACTTGATTAACCACCAGCTAAGAGTCACTGTAAGTGGCAAGGTGTTGGGCTTCTATTTCGGCTGCCAATCTTAATTCAGAGATGAGGGCTTCGTATTCTGCTTCATTGTTAGAGGTAATAACATGAAGCTTCACCGTATACTTGAAAGTTGTGCCATCTGGGCTGATCAAGACTAGGTCTGTTCCTCCTCCTGCGTTGGTTAAGGAGCTGTCAACGTAGTGTTTTCAGAGTGATAAAGAAGACTGCTCATAGGTTTTTGGAGGAGGTAAGGCCCTAGGTTGGGCGGCCTAGGTACCAGGCTGGGATCTAGAAAGGGTTTGAGCGCTTAATGGAGTTGTCTCGGTGCCTAAAGGAGTCTGGGCGCCTGAAGGAGCTAGTTGGGTGCCAATTTGGGTGCCAGAAGGGGTCTGGGCGCCTAAGAGTCCCTGAGTGCCAAGAGGAACTAGCTAGGCACCAGTCTGGACACCAGAGGGGGTCTAGGTGCCCAGAAGGGCTGTTTGGACGCTTAAGAGGGTTTAGGTGCAAGGAGAAGCTAGCTGGGCGCTAGTTTGGGCGCCAGTTTGGGCGCCAGAGAGGGTCTGGGCGCCCAAAGGGGCAGTCTGGGCGCCTGAGAGGCCCTAGGTGCCAGGAGGAGCTAGCTGGATGCCAGAGGGGGTCTGGGTGCCCAAAGGGGCTGTCTGGGCCCCTGAAAGGGCCTAGGTGCCAAGAGGAGCTAGCTGGGCGCCAGAAGGCGTCTAGGCGCCCAAAAGGGTTGTCTGGGCGCCTGAGAGGGCCTGAGGGCCAGGAGGAGCTAGCTGGACGCCAGAGGGGGTCTAGGCGCCAAGAGGAGCTAGTTGGGCGCTAGTCTGGGCTCCAGGAGGAGCTCTCTGGGCGCCATAGGGGGTTTCCTCCTTTGTTGGTGTAAGCTCGGCAATGAAATCCGTCAACGCTTGTGCTTTGATGGTTGTCCTTGATTTATACTGGATGTCAAACTCCCCCAGTTCTACTGCTCACTTAAGTAGTCTTCCAGATACGTCAGGCTTTCCCAGAATTCTCTTCAGAGGCTGGTCTGTAACAACAACGACACCGTGACTTTGAAGGTAGTGTCGTAGGCGTCTTGCCGTTGAGATTAGGGCGAGCGCTAGTTTTTCAAGTCTAGAATATTTAACTTTTGCCCCCATGTATGCTTTACTCACATAGTAGATTGGTCTTTGCACTCCATCACTGTTTCTGACAAGAACTGAGCTCACTGTCGATGAGGAGGCAGACAAGTATAAATACAAGGTTTCTCCTGGAGTGACATATGAAAGGAGGGGTGGTGTAGCTAAGTAAGTCTTGAGCCTTTAGAAGGCTTCCTCTGCCTCCGGTTCCCACTCAAAAGCTTTTCGAAGCATTTTGAAGAAAGACAGACATTTGTCTGCAGACTTGGAGACGAACCTGTTAAGTACTGCAATTTTTTCATTGAGGCACTGGAGTTCCTTGGTTGAGGATGGTGACTTCATGCTGAGGATTGTCTTGATCTTGTCAGGGTTCGCCTCAATTCCCCTCTGGTTGACCATAAAGCCTAAGAACTTTCCTGACCCCACGCCAAAGGCGCATTTCTCAGGATTCAGCTTCATGTGGTATGACCGTAGAACATCGAAGGTCTCTTGGAGATGGTCAACATGTTCTGCTGCGGCAAGACTCTTCACCAACATGTCGTCAATGTAGACCTCCATCGTTCGCCTGATCTAGGACTGGAACATTTTGTTCACCAGCCGCTGGTATGTTGCCCCTACATTCTTTAGCCCAAAGGGCATCACCCTGTAGCAGTAGGTCCCCTTCAAAGAGATAAATAATGTCTTCTCCTGGTCTAAGGGGTGCATGTTGATCTGATTGTATCCAGAATACGCATCTAGGAAAGTGAGCAATTTATGCCCTGCTGTGGCGTTGATGAGGAGGTCGATCCATGGTAGCGGATAGCTATCTTTTGGGGACACCTTGTTGAGCTCGGTGAAGTCCACGTAGAGGCGCCACTTTCCATTGGCTTTGGTCACCATCACCACATTTGAGAGCCAATCCGAGTATGCCATTTCCCTAACTGCCCCATTTCCTATTAGCTTCCCCACCTCCTTATCCATTGCTTGGGCCCTTTCAGTGGAGACACCCCTTAGCTTCTGGCATACAGGCTTATAGCGAGGGTTGAAATTGAGGCGATGGGTGGCTACCTCTGGATCAATTCCTTCAATGTCTGCATTCGACCATGCAAAAATATCCATGTTGTATTTCAGGAAATCTATTAGCTGGTGAACCAGATCTTCTGAAAGAGAAGAGCCAATGTACACCTTCCTGTCAGGATGTTCCTCGTCTAAGACCACCGGGGTGAGCTCTTCGACTAGTTCTCCTCTTTCTGTGGTGGCGTTATCCCTGGGGTCAAGGACCTATACTTGCAATGCCTCATGTGGCTTCTTGGTCTTCATTGAGGAGACATAGCATTCCTTTGTTGCTACTTGATCTCCTCTTACCTCTCTGACTCCATTAGGGGTTAGAAAACGGAAGATGAGGTGATAGGTGAAAGACACAGCTCTTAGTGTATTGAGGACAGGTCGTCCCAGTATGATATTGTAGGCGGATGGACAATCTATTACCAAAAAATTGACCATGACCATGGAGCTTCGGGGTGCAGCACCGGCAATAACTGGTAGGGTGATGGACCCTAGGGGATACACCTTCTCCCCTGAGAACCCAATGAGGGGTGATCTTATGGGCTGGAGTCTCTCCCTACCCAAATTAATCTTGTCATCAGCTTCTGCGAATAGGATGTCCGCAGAGCTGCTGCTGTCCACTAGGATCCTTCATACCTGGAAGTTGGCAACGGTCATGGTGAGCACCAGTGGGCCGTCATGGGGGTGCTGGATTCCTTCTAAGTCTTTGTTTGAGAAGGCTATGACTTCACTGCTGCTAAGCCTAAGCGCCTTGGATGGTCACTCCTCCTCAAGGTGTCTGGCTTTCTTGGCATGAGCCTTTATGGAAAAGAGGGACTCTCCTCTTCCTACAAGTCCTCCAGAAATTGTGTGAATTTCACCAATGGGATGTAGATCTTCCTGATTGTGAGGTGGCGGCGGCGTCTGCCCCCTTTCAGCAACATACTGGCAATTGTGTCCACGTTAAATGAGGTCCACAATTTGTCTTTTGAGGTCATAACAGTCGTCGATATCATGACCATGGTCGCGATGGAAGCGACAGTACTTGCTTGGGTTCCTGCGATTTGGGGGAGACTTCATCCTCTCATACCACTTTACTGCGGGGTCATCTTGGATCTGGAATAGGATGTGTCCGACAGCAACGTTGAGGGGAGTGAAGGCTTGTCGGTACCTTTGAGGAGCAGGACCAAATCGGTCCTTGACAGGCACCCTCTCTATCCTGTTATGCTTGTTGCTGGACTCCTTATTATCGTCTCTGTCTCTTTCCTTTCTCTTTTCCATGTTCTGGACGACTCACCTCGCCTGGCCCTCGTGATGTTTTTTGCGTTCATGTACTTTTGGGCTTTGGCTAGTAGCTCTGGCATACTCCTTGGTGGGCGCTTCATCACCGAGAATAAGAAGTTTGACGAGCGGAGGCCTCTCAAGAAGGTAGTCATGGATACCTTGTCATCAGGCTCTTCAACCTGAAGAACCTCCTCGTTAAAACGAGTGAGGTAGCTTCTCAAGCTTTCGTCCTTATCCAGCTTTTTATGCTGAGCAGGTGAGTAATAGGCTTCTGGTGGTGGCGCCCTCTAATGAAGTATGACACGAACGACCTGCTTAGCTTAGCGAAAGAGGAAATGGAGGCCGGAGTGAGCTTGACAAACCATTGTTGAGCAGATCCCTTCAGAGTGGTTAGAAACGCCCTACACATGATTTCATCAGGGACATTGTGCAGCTGCATTAAAGTTTTGTAGGTTTTCAGATGGTCTAGTGGATCTTTTTTACCGTCAAAGGTCTCCACTGATGGCATCTTAAACTTCGGAGGTAAGGGGTAGTTCGCTACGTCTGGTTTGAGTGGCATGTCAGTTCGCTTAACAAGATAGTCCACAGTCTTTGGTCCTTGCGCCTTCATGGCATTGAAGACGTCGCCTAGCTGATTTTGTACTTCTTTAATTTTCTCGTCCCACTGATTGGGGGCTCCCTTAGAATTGTCATGGAAATGACTCCCATGATTCATGCTCTGGTTTTCATCCTCATCCTCATCCTCCTGGAGAAGTAGGTTTTCACTGTGAGGCACAGGAGCTGGAAGAGGAGGAGGAGGAGGTCCCTCATAGGGAGCTCCCCCATGCTGGGCACCCAAAGGGGCTCCCAAGGTGGAGCCATGATGGGGTAGGCCCATATAGGGAGCTCTTTGACGTTCAAGGTGTGGGGCTCCTCTCACTTGAGTTCTAGGTAGTTCTCCTCCTTGCCTAACAAGCATTAATTGGAGGATTTGCTGGTTCTTGACCACAAGCTCCTGCATGGTCTCTAGCATCTGCTGTTCACTTGGGACGGGATTGGTCGGTGGAGAAGTGACCTCCTCCACTCGTGGTGGATTGTCCTCTTGTTGATTCATCGACCTGGTAGTGATCGTCATTGATTCAACGAAAAAAGTATCAAAAGGTGAGAATTTTTTCGAGTTCCCACAGACGGCGTCAAACTGATGATGCACAATTTGGGTTTGTACACCACCTGTCAATTAATTGAAAAATAAAGGTAGTAATTAAAGTAAAGAGAGAGATAGGAATTATAGCAGTTCGGCCAATGTGACCTACGTCCACTTTGGAACGGCAAAGGGTTGCCGGTATTTTATTAATTCCGGTGAATAGAGAGAACAGAGAATTACAAACTCAGAGATATAGAAGAGTTTGGTGCTCTGTTGGATGTGATGCCCCCAAGCATTGGTGGGGCTTACATTTTATAGTCAGTCTTCAACAGAAAGGAGCTACTAAGTGGCAATTACTCAGCTATTCTGGTAGAATTTGCGCATTCTCCTCAACGGGTGTGGTCGTTGAAGAGCTCTCCATAAGACCTGGTCGATGTTGACTGCTTCCAATGTGGTAGAGAAGGTGAGGGGTCTTGAGTACTCTCTGGATCTTGTAGCTAAGCTGAGGTAGCTCCATGGTGAACTTGATTGAACTTGGATCTCATTTGGCCTGTTGGGTCTTCATAAGTTTGAGTCTTTAATTGCAATTGGGCTTCAGTATGGTTTTGGATCTTTTGGGCTCGACCCATCAGAAATCACTGTTTATATATCCAGTATTTATCATAATTCACAAGAACATTCTGTAGTCTTAGTAAAAGAAAAAAGAGTTAAGAATTTGTCTGGTGTGAGATATTACGTTGTTCGAAAAACCCTATATACATCGTTGGAAAAACGAATGACATTTAGAGAGCACAGCAGTAGGTCTTTCTATGGTCTGTGTGGGTCTTTGAATAAAGATAGCTTATTAATAGTTGAGGTTGAATGTTTTTTAGAACCCAATAGCCCTACAATATGGACCAAGGGGAAAGGACGACTAAGATGAACCTTCTAGCTGGTCAAAGTTCTTTAAGCCATTTGACTACAATTGACCTATTGCACTTTGCACCACCATCAAATCTGACTACCATATTACAACAACATTGACTTCTTTTAATTTTGACCTCCCAATCTAGACTTTGAATTTGCCAATCATAAACCTAAGAAATTATTATACGGGATTCAATCATAAACTCAATTCAATCTTATGTTTGATAAGTAATATAAGTAAATGTGAGACCCACATATTTATCAGAATTATTACCACACAATATTTTATAAATACCTATATTGTCCGTCGACTAATCTAATTTATACTAATATTTGTTTAATTACAAAGACAAGTAATTGGGAGGTTGAGAAGTAATTTATTAAATAAGAAATTTTATTAAGAGTAAAAAAATCATTTCACATAATTAACTTAAGCTAGCATACTTGAAACTCATCCCTCTGGGTTTGCCCAACCCCATATATATGGGTTTAATACTCAAAATTATTTACGGACCTGAATCTCAAATTTAAAAATCTTAACTAAATATAAAATTACATAATCTATTGAATTGTTTTACTTAAATTCACCTTTTCAAGCCCATCCAAAACCCATCAAACAGGCGTTAGATTGTAATTTGGCCAAAAAAAGGGATAAATTATATTTACACTACCTAACATTTAGTTTTATTACACAAACACTCCCTCCCATTTTAAAAATAACACCGAACTCCCTTGACGTTTAAAACTTATAACAATCACACCCACTCCAACTAACAGATGTTAAACTTGTTAACAATCAAAGCTGAGGTCATCAATTAAAATTCTCAAAATATCATAAATACCCTCCAAATTTATCCAACCTCTCATTTATTTTTTTTAATCTATATATGAAGTATATAGATTAAAATTTAACACTTATATGTTTAATTTCTAAATACATTACATTAATAAATAAAAAATTATTTTTTTATTAAATAATATTTGGTACTATTAGTACAATTTAAAAAGTAATCAGTTTCTAAAAACCTTAATAATTACCTAATCTAATTATCTCATATTAAATTTATTTTTGTTTAATATTTATCTAATTACTTAAATTTATACTCTTTTATTATTTATCTAATTACATAAATTTATACTCTTTTATTATTTATCTAATTATATAAATTTTTACTCTTGCCACCATCACCATTAATTCCACCACCCTCACCACCAGTTCCACCACCATCACCACTGCCTAAACCTAACCACCGCAAAAGTGCATCTGCCATTTAAACACCACTAGCACCTAGAGAGAGAGAGAGAAAGAGAGAGAGAGAGAGAGAAAAACCACAATCCTGTGGGAACCACTTCCGCCTCCACCACTGAAACCATTATCTGGCCAAAACTCATCATCAATCATCTATGTACATGATCATTCTCCTCCACAACATCGTCACTATTGCATCACCGCCAACTTAGTAACACACGCCAACAATTACCACCATCACCACAACATAAACGTCCATCACCACTACCACCACCACCACCACCACAAATAGAAACATCCATCACCACCGTTACCACAAAAAATGCCTCAAAACTATAAGACAAAGAGAGAGAGAGAGGGAGTTAAGGTTTCAAAATCACTCACCATCGCTTCAAATCTGAGAGATGAAGAGAGGGAACATAGGGTTTCAAAAACCACTCTTGTCCTTTTGATATCTCAGATTTTTGAAGCTTTCAACCCTTTTGATTTTTTCTACAAAATTGGGTTGATTCTTAGTGATTTTGGGCTAGGTGGTTCTTTAACTGAAGGTTGATGCAGTGGTAGAGAAAGAAGACGGATGATTTCAGGCTAATTCTTTGCCTCGAGAGAGAGAGAGAGTAATTGGAACGTTGGGTGCAGAGGACGACGAAGGTTAGATTGGGATTAGGGACAGAGCTTGGGGTTTGATTTGAGTTTGTGTTAAAGAGAGGGGTAAAATAGTCTTTTTATTAAGATGGTTAATTCTGCCTAACAATTGGGCTGTCAATGTTATTTTTAAAATATAAGGGGTGTTCGTGTAATAAAATCAAATGTTAGGGAATGTGAATATAATTTATCCTAAAAAAAAAATAGTTCAATAGTTCAAGGTTCAAATGAAAAGCTCCTAAATAATTTTTTTCCCGCGCAAGTAGTCGCCGCCTTATTTGAAAATTCAACAAAAACGCGGCCGTACGTGGGCCACGTTTACAACCACAACACGTTCTTAAAACTAAATCCTAAAGTAACATGTCGGTGACACCCCATACTTAACTGTCATATATCAGTCACCCCCCCCCTCCTCCATACCAAAGCCAATCAGGTCGGCCAACACCAACACCCTCTTCAGATTCATATTCATATTCATATTCATATTCTCCCTGCTTTCACCACCTCACTTTATACCCAAATTCAAAATTTTAATTTTGATTCTCTACATAAACCCAATCTCCCACAATCTCTCTCTTTCTAATCCTTCAAGGTTCAAACTCTCAACCTCCTTCAGAGTTATAGGAACAATTCGGCTCTGTAGATAGCTAGTTTTGTTGTGGGTCGTTGGTGATCACAGGTTATTGCAGAGGTGCTGAGGATGGAGATGGAAGAAGAATGCACCACCCCAAAGCACGAAGGGTGTCGAATTCCAGAGGCATCGACTTGCCCACCGGCTCCGAGGAAGAAATCAGAACGTCCGGCGAAAAGGGTTCCTCCAAAGTCTGGCTACTTCCACCCACCTGATCTTGATGCATTCTTTTCAATGGGTCCGAGAAGAGAAACTTATGCTTAGGTCTCTCTCTTTCTCTTCGCCGTGCATGTGTCTCTATAATCTGTATTATTTTTTATTTAGATAGGGTAAAGGAAATTTGATTTTGTGGGTGAGTCTTCTTAGGAACAGCTGTTATTGGATAGATCTTAGGATGTAAACTGAATTGTTAGTTTGTAATTCCTAAAATTGTGATTTACACAACTATTTCCTTGTGCTATGTACGTGTATGTTTGTGTGTAAATGAAGGTGAATGGATGAGACATAGGTCATTGTCCTAGAGGGATTAGCCAATTGACTTTACGTTGAATGGATGAGATAGCACATCTCTTTCACCAAGGAAGCTGGAGGAAAGGAACTTCTTCACCGACTGAATAAACAAGCAACGAAATGTCTTCTTGGGTGTTGAAAGCTAGGCCACATCTAGAAGACTTCAACCAACAAAACACCCATGCTTTCTTTTATTCATTCAACTGCACCCTATCTTTTTTTTTTTTCTGTCATTCAATTTCTTGTTGATATATGATGACCAAATTATACCTTGGGATGACTATAAAACTAAACAAATTGCTTTCGCTCCAAGGATCTGTTTGCAGCATGGATTTCTTGAGTGTTATAGGTTATTTTGGCTATCTTTTTCTTATGTTTTTAAACAACTAAATAGAAAGAATTATTAATCTCTTCCAATTCTTAGACAAAGTTTATTTGAAATCAAGAAAATTAATAAAAAAAACTGGTTCGTCCCACACTGATTTTCGAAACGAAAGACCGAAGCTCTTCTGTCAGGTTATTTTTTCCTCCCAACTCAACTCTTCTCTTTCCTTTCACTCCCTTTCTATATCTCTGTCTTTCCCTCTCTTTGAATCACACGTTAAAACACACACACATAAACATGTACATAAGTATATATATACCCTTTATATATGTATATGTATATATGTAGACATACACATTACAAAGGAAATAGGCCAAGGGAGAGACGTGATTCCCCTTTTATTTCACTCATTTACACAAAGGTCCCCTTTAGTTTCTCTTATTCACACAATCACCACTTAATTCCCAACTACATAACAATTTCACCCTTAAACTCTTTTACCTTTTACAATTTCACACCCAAACACGACTTTTATTGCAAGATTCAACGCTTGAGGTTTATAATTCAAAACATTCCCTAACTTCCATAGTTCTAGTAATTATAATTTAATTTACAAATTAATTATAATAAATTACACATTAGCCCCCAATATTCATAAAATATTATGCATTTACAAGTTCAGGTCTCACATTGTCTGTTTGCAACTTAATGGTCAGTGTTACCAATTCAATCACCCTACACTACAGTAGAGGATTAAATACCCAAGTATGGATAATATAATGACAGATTTACATTATAAGTGAAGGAGGAAATATCAATGGGGAGGCCAGAGAGAGGTCCAAATAGAGCACCCAGAATCTGAGAGGGGCAAAATAAAATCAATCCTTATCCATAACAAAGATTGACCACATGATTTGCCATTTTCAGAGAAGCAAGAGTGATCAACGGGTTTAAATCGTGCCCTTTGAGAGATCATGATGCATGTACCATAGAAATTGAAGTGAGCCGAAACTTGTGTAAGAGAAGCCCCAAGCTTTGATTGATGGTGAAAGTAAGTCATGGTTTATTATAAGATTAATTGCTTTTGCTTGGTAATTGACACTTTAACGTAAGCACAATCTCATCTATTCCTTAATTACAAAGTAAAAACAGTTGTAAAGTAAACCCAATTGAGGCCAATTGGAGCCCAAAAATTAGAAGTGAAGGGAAATTGATACTCTCCACAATAAATATACTGGTAAGCTGTGTCCTCTCCACAACCACTCAGCTCCTTTGCTAAGTTATAATTGATGTATGTATGACTCTTCAGTGTTCTTCAATTTTTTTTTTCCTAAACTTCTTTTATTTTTGAAAACATAGTTTGAGCTATTAACGGACTACCTTTGAACATCTTTTAATGTTCAAGAGGATTATTTTTTTTACTTGGTTTTAAGTTTAAAAAATTGGTACGACTATCCTCAATTCACTAGCTTTCGTTAAAGCGATCTCTAAAGACTTAAAAAAGTTTCGGACAAAGGATAAATGAATGGTAATTTATACAGATTTATCAATTCCCAAAATTACTCAACCATACCCTTGTTTTTTTCCTTTTTAAGCAGTTATTACTAGGCATTATTAAGAATAAAAATGTTAGAATTTTGATCCCAGAGAAAATTACAAGTTTTTGACCTTTTCAAGAATTGGGGAAAAGTGCATATTGATGAAATGGCAATTCTTTCTAAGGTCCACATCCTTAACCCACCACTATACTTCATCTCTCTTAAGGTAGGGACAACTGTTCTAAGGTGGTAGATTAAGGTACCTAGTGTAGAGTTTTTAAGTAGGTAAGATCTGGAAATAGATATAAATGATAAATATAGCAGTAGATATACTATCCAAATTAACAGGGTTAACCTTACAACATTTCTCAATTACTAATTTACTATAACTTAGGTATATACATATTTTTTTAGTTACAAGGTGTTCAAATTTACGTCGACTACTAATTCGAACTCAAATACTTGCAATCGTAGTCCGAACGGATTTAGACATGTCCTTTGAGTAACAAGAGTGGGTATGAGAAGTGTTCAATCTCAAACTTCTGAGTTAATAAAGATCAGACTCAACCACTCCTAAAGATTATAACTTAGGTATATGATATTATACCTTTGATTCATATGGATTCAATTTTTTTTTTCGCGGCTTTACCACAAAAAGTTATGATGATCTTGTAATTAATTTTCATCTTATCTATATTAATCTATCTAGACAATATATTAGCTAGCAACTCGAATCTTTATCTCATATATATTTTCTCCACAAAAAACAACATACCTCTCAATTCTATCACATATTCAATCATTTAATATTTGATTAATTTATGGTTTAAAACAACTTCTATTTTATACATTATCCATACACGATAATATATACATGTCGAAAAGATTTTGTCGGACTATCAATTTTAAAAAAGTTTTGACGCTATTTTTAAGAAAATAAAAGGTAAAAATTAATTTTAAATGATACAATCAAATAAATGAAGAAATAAAAATTACCATTTGGTATAGCTAGATCAATTTTTTGAATGCTCGAATTTTATATTTTATCATGTCTTTAAACACGGGTTATGACTAGCCTAATATATATTTTTCAGTTATTTTTTGTGAGGAATTTCATTTGAGGTTAATTTGGAAAACCCACATTTGTGGGTTAAGCTATTATAGAAATGTTTGGAGCTTTTTACTGTCCCAGTGGCTTTGGGTACTTAAAAACATGGGACCCTTTATTGCCGTGATTCTAACTTTACAGACAGGAAGACAATCAAGACCCCACGTGTCATGATATGGTTTGAGGTGTTGAATATCCCTCTTGAAAATGATCTTCTTGTTGACTCACATTAGAAGGTTGCTTATAAAAATATTTTAGCCTTAATTGCATTATGAAACTTAATCATCTGTCACCATATACCTAGAAAAGGTTCCTTAATATGTGTGATTTGAGGTTTTATAGTACCTTTTTTTTTTGCATAGAAAAAGATTGTTCGAATCCTTCAAAGCATGTAATAATCTTTTTATATGCATATCGTCTTTTCTTCTATATATAAATACAGAAAAGACATTAAGATAAATACTTGTAAAACCCATGATGGGAGATAACTCAAATTTATATTATTTGCGGCTATCGAAGTTTGGTCTTCTAGTCTTTGTCTTAAGTCTTAAATTAACTTTTATAATTTACAAGGTTTAAATAGAAAAATAGTAAAATCTTGATCTTTTCTATTTTATTATTTTGCTCCAAAAGAAGATTAGAAACTCACATGGTAGGAATTTCATCTCCTCTTGCTGATTTTATATATAAGTTGTATGACACACACTAGATCTCAATATTATATGTTTACAATCATAGTAGTGAATTAGATTACCGAATTAAATTCAAGTAGTATTATTGTTATGGTTAATTATAATTTGTTCTCTCTAACTATGTTCTTTGTTGCAATTCACTTCTTGTAGTTTTAAATGTTGCATTATATCCCTCCAAATTTTAAGTGGATTAAATTGATTAGAAGGAGTAGTTGAAACATGAAAGTACTATTATTCCCTCAATCTTGTACATTATTATTATTATTTTTTCTTCTTGAGATATCATATCCATAAAAAAAAAAAAAAACGGGAAAGACAAGACAATAATACATCTGTTCATCTCAGT
The DNA here is from genome assembly GCA_023539305.1 of Ilex asprella. Classification (NCBI taxonomy): domain Eukaryota; kingdom Viridiplantae; phylum Streptophyta; class Magnoliopsida; order Aquifoliales; family Aquifoliaceae; genus Ilex; species Ilex asprella. The sequence goes on from CM042196.1 coordinate 22,620,729, forward strand.
AGTAACACATTATACAACATGTTCACCCTCACTTTTGCCTCCACCTCCACCCAAAACGTGCGTGCGTGCGTGCACACATACACACTTTTACAGGATAGTTATGTTTTTTCAACAAAGTAGATTTAACAAGAAATTAGCTTGATATATTTCAAAATATATACAATTGCTCTCTTGCTTTCCACATTTTCGTAATTCTCTATCTTTTAATTAACCATATTCTACACCAAGCCATGACGTTAATGTATGGTTGGAAAAGTCAAGATCCTTTCTGTAATCAGGATTAGACCAATGAACGAAGAATCATCTTACTTAATCAGCACTCTAAAAGTCAGCTTGACCAACATGGAAGCCAAGCTTACAAGGCGGCCGTCCGATCAATGAAAATTGAAACTCCCTCTGTTTTCTCCATGATAATAGTCCTATTACCTAATCATCGCTATATATTTAGTCCCACAAAGCCTCCCAAAGTCCCTGCTATGAGCACATTGGTTGTGAGTTTGTCTTAAAATACAGATGGGTTCTTCTTATTTTCCTTTATCTTCTTCTTCAATGGCAGCTCTACTCTTTGGTTTCTGTACTTTATCACTGTTGCCTGAGTTTGGTTTCTGCATAACGAGGAACTACACATTCAATGTAACTTACTATGAGCAGAAAAAAACATGTAGTTTGTTCACAAGTTTTCAACTTTAATGTCTTCTAATCTGTTGTTGCGTTTGCTCTTTTATGCTTGCATGCTAGATTGTGTCACACAATGTGACAAGATTGTGCCACACGAAGAGTATTGTAAGCGTAAACGGACAGTTCCCAGGGCCTCGGCTCGTCGCAAGGGAAGGTGATCAAGTCATCGTTAAGGTGGTTAACCATGTAGCAAACAATGTCACCATTCATTGGTATGGCCAAACTATCTAGTGTTGGGTTTGTTATGAAATTGTCAATGTAGAATCGTGTGAAAAAAATTCGATATTACGTACAAAAACTCTGGAAAGAAGAGAAAGTACCATAGCCATTTCACCTGTTTGATAATGCAGGCATGGAATTCGGCAGCTTAGAAGTGGTTGGGCTGATGGCCCGGCTTATATAACACAATGTCCCATTCAAACTGGCCAGACATACACTTACAACTTCACAATCACAGGGCAGAGAGGCACTCTCTTCTGGCATGCTCACATCACCTGGTTGAGAGCAACCCTTCATGGTCCTATGATTATCCTGCCAAGGCGCAATGAATCTTACCCGTTTGAGAAACCCTACAAGGAAGTTCCCGTTATCTTCGGTAACTAGAGGATATACACGAGGAAATAATTAGCATGATATCATGTCATCACTGATAAAAACCAAATCGATATTCTAATACAAGACGTAAGTTACATTTATGATGAGATTTTCCTTCACACATGTTTTTATTTTGGGTTCAGGAGAGTGGTGGAATGTTGATCCAGAGGCTGTCATAAGCCAGGCTCTTCAGACAGGAAGTGGTCCAAACGTTTCAGACGCATACACCATCAATGGCCTTCCGGGGCCCTTGTACAATTGTTCATCAAAAGGTATCATCAATACTGATTATTACAAGGGACCATACAAGCAGCAAGTGTACTGAACTTTCAGGATCCAAAGGAAAAGAAGCTCATGGATTGCAACTTCTATAACCACACAATTGTAAAAATACTTGGAACTGCATAACCATACAATTCTATCATCAAAACCGTGGTTATTATAACTTTAAGCAGTAGTACTCAATTGATGATGATGATAAAACTATAATCTCACTTGAAACCTTAGCACATTATTGAGAGTATGACATAAGTACTTACACAATTCAATATGACTTTTGTAGTGCGGCCTAAAATATAGCCAACCGTGTGTAAAATCTTTCAGATATCAGGAATGCGATGAAGTCTAAACAAAAGATCTCATGTTTCATACCGTGCTAACCACTTAGTGTTTTATAAACATTTATAAACATTAACACAATTTTTCTATCAAGAATAAATTATGTTTGGGTAAATTCAGAATTAATATATTTTTTAAGTATTAATTAATTGCATGAGGCTGGTTTCTGCAGATACATTCAGGTTGAAGGTGAAGCCAGGAAAGACATATATGCTCCGTTTGATCAATGCCGCCATGAACGACGAACTCTTCTTCAGCATTGCCAATCACACTCTCACCATTGTTGAAGCTGATGCTGTGTACATCAAACCTTTCAACACCGACGTACTTCTCATAAGCCCAGGTCAAACTACAAACGTCCTTCTCAAAACCAAACCCTACTTCCCGAACGCCACCTTCTTCATGGCCGCTAGGCCTTACTTCACCGGCCTCGGCACCTTCGACAACTCCACCGTTGCCGGAATCCTTGAATACGATCATCCCTCTTCCATTAAAAAGAAAATGCTCTTCAAGCCAACCCTGCCACCAGTCAACTCCACAGCCAGCGCCGTCGCAAACTTCACCAAGATGTTTCGCAGCTTAGCCACTACTAAATTCCCGGCCAACGTTCCACAGACAGTGGACAAAAGATTTTTCTTCACCGTGGGACTTGGTTCGAGTCCATGCCCCAAGAACATGACCTGCCAAGGACCTAATGGAACAAAATTCGCAGCTTCGATTAACAATGTTTCATTTGCACTTCCAGCAAAAGCTCTTTTACAATCATACTTCAATGGCCAATCTTATGGAGTTTACACCACTGATTTTCCAGCGAACCCGCCGAATCCATTCAACTACACCGGAACACCACCGAACAACACTTTTGTGAGCAACGCCACACGGGCGGTGGTGCTGCCGTTCAACGCCAGTGTGGAGGTAGTGCTGCAAGATACGAGTATTCTTGGTGCTGAAAGTCACCCACTTCACCTTCATGGTTTCAATTTCTTTGTTGTTGGTCAAGGGTCTGGTAACTTTGACTCCAATAAAGACCCTCTCAGCTTCAATCTGGTGGATCCTGTTGAACGGAATACGATTGGTGTTCCCGCCGGTGGTTGGGTCGCCTTTCGCTTCCAAGCAGACAACCCAGGTGCGTATTACAGAACAAAAACATTTGCATAATTCCAGTGCAAATATTGAATTATTGCTTGTTTAACTAATTAATATCTTTCTTAACGGATTAGATTCGAATTCGGATTCAGATTAAGTGATATCTAATTTGAACTCAAATCTGATTGAAAAAATTGGATCCGAATTAAATCCGATTATTTAACGAATTTTATTTTCATAATTTATATGCAAATTAGATAAAAATTTAAAATGCAATTGGAATATCTAATTCTATTTCGATAACTTAAATCAAAATTGCATGTGTCATGAATTGTGAATTTTCTCAAATAATCAATAAATTTCATCATATATTTATGCATATGTATATAAAATTCATATCAGATCACAGTCTAACCAGTTTCTTCTATAACTAAATATGTATTTGTCAAATACAATTTAACAGATCCGAATCTACATAATTAATCAAAAGAATCAATTCATATCGATTCGAAAACATAAAAAAACCTAATTCACTGACATCAACGAGACAAATATAATTCATGGTTGTAATTAGGAGTATATCATTGTTTCTTTATGTCCAGGAGTATGGTTCATGCACTGTCACTATGACATCCACAACAGCTGGGGTCTGAGAATGGCTTGGATAGTGTTGGATGGACTGCTTCCAAACCAAAAGTTACCTCCACCACCGTCGGATCTTCCTCAGTGTTGACCTTCATCATTGGGTCCGGATTGCCAAAGCAATTTTCGAGTGTTGTTGTGTTATTTTTTTCCTTATCTAACTTACATTATTGTCCAGTACCAAAAATTTATATTAAGGGCATTCTGTGTGTTTTTTCGGCTACAGTGTGTTCAGGTTTGCGACGACAACTCTCACAACATTTTGTAATAAATAATTAAAAGAGAAGAAAAAATGTTCTTTTAGTTGAATTTCGATTTTGTTGGTTGCATGGTTGGTTGGTTTGTAACAGGTGAAAGCTAGCTTGGGGGACAGTTCAAGTGTATACATCGGGTGGGTTAAGTTTTTGACATGAGTGTTATTTGGCATGGACCTAACCTAAAGAATTCACCTGTCAATGACTTATTTTCCTTCTTGTGATCACCTTTGCTTATATTAAAAGTAGTGCTTAAAGTACTTGGTGCTTGAATAAATGGCATGTTTGAGAGGGACTAATTTGTCTGTGTCACCAGTTTAAACAGAGATATAATCATCCCATTGTCCAGTCCCCTATGTGGGGTTGGACCTATATCATATTCAGTTTTAGCATTCTAAAGGTAACTCCAAATTTTCCTATGGACCTATTTCATTTTATGTCTAGATAGTCTATTTTGATGGATTTACAGTCATTTTCAACTAAGGTAGGGATAGGGGTATCTATGGGCCGGGTCGAGCGAGTTATTGAGTAGGCCAGGCCGAATTTTGGGTACGAGTAGACTACCCATAGCCCAATGCACCACTCCTTGCAGCACGAACCTGTTGAGTGAGTTTTTTTTATATATATATATATATAATTTCATTAAAAAAGTTTTCAAATTAATATTTTTGTAAATTATATTTTTGAATTAAAAGTAGAGTCAAAATGGATAAAAAATAAATAATGAATAACTTTATTTATGAATAAGAGAGGAACCTAATTTTTTTTTTTTTTGAATTGGGCATTGAGTGCACCTAACTTTTTTATTTTGAGTCAAATATTGCAACCAAACATTCAAAATTTCAATGGTGAACTTTTTTTTAAACAATTAGGTGGAATGACAGACAGGGGAGAGCTGGGCTAGCCAAGCTCTTGGGCCTGGTTTTTACTGGCGATGCTCATGGGCCGAATTTCGGTTAAGTTAATGGATTTTAAGGCAAACTCAAGTCTATATTAAATTCGTGTTCGGATAAGCTAACTATCGGGTTTATTTTTTGGACCAGATAATAAGATTCATGGGCCAACTCGACCCATAGAAACTCCTAAGTAGAGATAAACTAATCTAGTAGATTAAATGACAAGACTTTGACATGTAACATCTCGAGTTCTCAAGTTCAATTCTTGGAGGAGACGCTATAATTGACCTGTTATATGTCCATTTAAATTCTTGGTTTCTATTGGGAGTGTAAAATTTCATAAGATATTTAAATCATCCTCGGTACTTTTTCTTTCTATTTTTATTCTTAACAAATCATCCACCGTTGAATCCCACTTCAATTCTGGTAGGTGATTTACTAATAAAAAAAAGATTAAGAGAAGAGAATAGATTCTTTATAAGCAAACCTGTCTGTAAAGAAATTATTTAGTCAATCAAAATTTGAGAATTACCCTAATTTATTGAGAATTCTCAATATTAATTTTTGTATTGGTATAATTCTTAAACTTTGACTAATTGCCTATAAACAATTGTTTACAGACGGACAATAAAAAATTCATTCTCTGAAGAGAAATCGTAGGGACGAGATCCCACTGTATAAGAAGTCGGCATATAATGGTGCCCATGCATTTCCAAATTTTCAAAATAGAACCCCAGAAAAAAAAAAAAAAAAAAAAAAAAAAAAACCAGAAGACCCAATTGTAGTTACATATAGCAATCAAGATAACCTAATTTTTTGTTTTTCCTATTGCCCTTTTCTGGGGAAAAATCTAAAAAGGTATTCAGGCAAAAAAAATCATGGTCAACATTTGGGAAGATCGGACGGTGGAGGTGGAAGCTTTTGACTTGGGTGATTTCCATCCATGACAATCCATGCCATCTTCAACCCCCAGCTTGTGTGGACTTCCAGGTGACAGTGCATGAACCATACACCTGAGCAAACACAAACATCATCGCATTAAAATTAATATATAGTTTTGATTCTCTGAAACATTATTCGAATAGTTACTACATTTTTTATATTACAATCTAAATTGCGATTGCAGATTCAAATGATACCTTTAACTATTGTGTTTCTCGTATTGCATCTCAATTATAATTGTTGGTTTCTCTCATTTTTGGCATTTTTCATCCACACATAACAAATGTTTAATTTTGGGACAATGTTAAACCAATTCAAGAAGTTGAGGGACAATGTGAGATCATAAAATAATTAAGGGGCTCAAAGTATAATTTACTGACCTGGATTGTCTGCGAGGAAGCGAATGGCAACCCAGCCACCGGACGGCACCCCGATGGTGTTCCTTTCGGCCGGATCAACAAGGTTGAACTTTGCTGGATCCTTCTGGGGATCATAGTTTCCAAAGCCCTGACCCACCACAAAGAAATTGAAGCCGTGTAGGTGTAGAGGGTGACTCTCAGCACCAATAATACTAGTGTCCTGCAGTACCAACTCTACACTGGTATTAAAAGGAAGCACCAACACTTTTGTGCCATTGTTCACCATAATGTTGGTCGGTGGAGTGCCTGTATAATTGAATTTGACCGGTGGGTTCGCTGGAAAATCAGTTGTGTACACCCCTTTTGATTGTTTGAAGAAGTGAGCTTGAAGAAGAGCTGTGTTTGGCTGAACAAAGGAGACATTGTTAATGGTAGCTGCTAGTCTCGTGTTGTTGGGTCCTTGGCATGTTTTGTTCTGAAAACATGGAATTAACCCAAGCCCTATGGTGAAGAAAAAATGTTTATCGACCGTTTTCGGGACATTCGCCGGAAACTTTGAAGTGGCTAAGCTCCGGAGTTTCTTGCTGAAATTTGCTGCAAATGTTGTGTCATTGAAGACTGGAAGTGTGGGTTTTAAGAGGGCGAGTTTAATATTTTTCTTGGTGTTTGAGGAGGGGGATGGTTGATGGTACTCGAGGATTCCGGCGGTGGTGGAGTTGTCGAAGGCACCTGGTCCAGTGGCGTAAGGCCGAGCAGCTATGAGAAAGGTGGCATTAGGGGTGTGGTGTTTGGTCTTGAGGAGGACGTTGGTGGTCTGTCCAGGAGTAATGAGGACTGTACTGGTCTTGAATGGCTTCACATAGACAGCATCAGCTTCAACGACGGTGAGAGTGTGATTAGCAATGCTGAAGAAGAGCTCATCGTCTAGTGCTGCATTGATCAGACGGAGAAGGTATGTCTTCCCCGGCTTCACCTTCAGCCTGAAAGTATCTACAAGAAGCACTTTCAGCTTTAGGTGCCAATAAAATTACTCTATATAATCTAATCGCTTAAGTGTCTCGTGTTTATTTCAGAAGTATTATGATATCAAAAGCTTAATATTCCGTCTCCAAAGATAACTTTTTGATGTCTTACCTAGAGTTAATACAAAATAGATGTGATTATTATCAAATAAGTCTCTTTAGAATAGATCATCATATCATAATATTGTATGATCGATCTCAAATTTTCTTAACTAAAACTGAATCTTTTGGTGTTATAATTTTATCCTTGGTCATAATTTCATTAGATTGAGATGTAATATCTCGACTTTTCAAGAATTTTAATACGACACCAAACTCGGTACCAATCCTTGGTTATGTAGCATTATGTACCTTTAGCTGAGCAGTTATACAAAGGTCCTGGAAGGCCGTTAATGGTAAAGGCATCAGAGACATTTGGGGCGCCTCCAGTTTGCAGTGCTTGGTTGATAATTGTCTCTGTGTCTGCCTTCCACCATTCACCTGCAACTCAAAGCACAAGAACCAAGTTAATATCTGCATAATTACCTTATTATTATCGACAATGATGAGCAAATTTTATACCAAAAATGATGGGGACTTCTTTGTGGGGTTGAGGAAATGGATAGCGAACGCCTTTCTTTGGGAGGATGACTATGGGTCCGTGGAGTGTAACTCTCAGCCATGAGATGTGGGCATGCCAAAACAAGGTCCCTCTTTGGCCAGTAATGGTGAAGTTGTATACATATGACTGGCCTGTCTGAATTGGGCATTGTGTGACATATGCAGGTCCATCTGCCCATCCACTTCTCAGCTGCCTGACTCCATGCCTGTGGTGAAATTCCAAAACAATAACTTCAAACTGAGTAATTCACCGAAATTGGATTCATGTAACCGTCCTAAATAATTGGTCAAAAGGTATGTAAAGTTGAGTTGAGTTGCGATTATCAAAATTTTTTGGCAACCTAAACAACTAATTATGGCAATGCAAGTGAGAGAAATTGTAAATTAATTTCCTTACCAATGAAGAGTGACATTGTTGGAAACATGGTTAACCACCTTAACCAACACTGTATCACCTTCCCTTGCGATGATTCGAGGCCCCGGAAACTGCCCATTGACAGTCAGAATGCTCTTTGTTTGGCACAATCTAGTGACATTTTGCAGCTTGATCTATAAATCATACATCAAAGAAAGGAAAAAAAAAAGGTGCATGATCAATAAAAATCTTAATGCCATAAGCTCATTAGACTAAATTACATGCTATGAAGTTTCATGCACTTACATTAAACTTGTAGTGTCTGGTTATGCCTGCATGCTTAGCAAGTGCAAGCTCAGAAAATAACCACAAAGCACTCAACACAAAGGCCAAAGCCTTCAACAAGCAAGAACCCATATCTCAATGAAATTGATAGAGAGAGAAAATGAGGGTGATCTGAGAATCTTGAGACAATCTAAGCTCTTTGAGTGAAGGTACAAAGAGGAAATGAAATTTTTATAGTGAGGAAGAGGAAGAGTGCGTTTGGTTAATTAGGTGATCTTGGGATGAACTTATCACCTACAGACAGCCTTCAACTCCCCATAACAAATTGAATGTTGACCTTACTAGGCTGTTGGTTTAGCTAATAGAGTGATGTCCAAGTCAGATTGTCCTATTTGAATAAACATTATAACGGTTATTTGGAGTTCCAAAAATGCCCATATGCCATTTTAGGTGGGATGATTATGATGTTTTCAATTAGTCTAAGCTTAAACTGGGTCAGATGGAAGAATTAACAATGGTGAGTGATTTATGAGGTAACCAGGCACTGTTTACTGGGTCATTGTATGATCTGATAACACACCATTATCCATAAGCGAAAGAAATATTCAAAATGACCAATTGAGTGCAGAAAAAATTCATAATTATTTATTTTGACATTGCGGTCATGCGTGTCTGAGATAACGTATGCGTATCTCGATTAATCTCCTCCCTGGTCCAGTTAAAGACAAATCATCTGTATCAGGACCAGATAATTCATGAAAGATAGATCACTCATACTCTATCCCAAGAGAGTTGTCAAATTTCAAATTCAGGACATCTGAGCTTACAATTAGTATCCTTTTTCACTTCACTACACTTGGGATTAGAAAAGTCATCTATAGGAGAAGCTTTGACCCTTTGAATTCTAACATTTTATAACCATGTTCTATAGTGAAACTTTATGATTACAATTTAGTGGGTAAAATTATCTTTACGAAGTCCATTTTTAATAATAATTCAAAGTACAATGCACAACCACATCACATAATGATACATTCAGCACATTTTAGCTTTAAATTTTGTTAATTTTTTGATCAATTTCAATCGTTTACAGTCATTTTCATTGGACTTGGCCAGTAACTTTTGCTTGGGTCGCATTACCAGTCACTGAAACAATAAATCCTATTAGAGATAATTAAACTTGACCGAGATCATCGAAAAGGCCGATAATCACGATATTTAAAATCAAAACATCATCTCATTATATAAATAAATCGCGCGAGGGTACGTAAAAATGTAAATTTAGAAAAGCATTGCCTATATATTTGTTAAGAAAGATTGAATGACCCATTTCCAAGTCACTGACGACGAAGATCTATGCCTAGTTGGAGTAGAAAATAAAATACCTTCCTTGGTCCTTGAGTATTGATTCAAACGGAAAGGGATAGGATATCAATCTCCATTGGAGCAACATGGGCAATGGTTGCCTAGTAGCCTTCAACCTCCTACCGTTGATACTTACTAGTAAAGGCTGAATTGGAAGCAGTTAAAAGCCATCCAATTAATTGTTAGATAGCTGTCGGTTGTTCCTTTAGAACTATGCAACTATAACAGCTTTGATGTTTACTGATATATGTATCTTTCCATTTTTAAGTTCCAACAATGCCCTTCTGGAAGACCCCCTTAACTGCATGTACAATTATAATAGATTTGTTGTTTCTTTATGGTTTTTGTTTATATTTTAAGTTCAATGATGTACTTCTGAAAAACCTCACATCAAATTCTCACTATGTCAAAGAACTCAACTCTAACCCTCCAACATTTTGATGCTTTATTGCAAAGAAAACAATTTTAGTCAGAGCTACAATAGTGCATATAGGATGTGTTTGCTTTGGGGTCGTTTGGTTGTTGTATTACAGGCTGTGTATTAAAGAGTCATATAGGATTAAAATGCTTTAATATGAGTTTATACTATATTTGGATGCAAAAAATCACTTTCGTATTATATATGAGATTAACTACATAAGTATCTCCTACAGATAATTTTAAGACACCCTATCCGTACTATTAAACTATTTTAATCTTTTATATACTCAAAGAATGTATTTAGAAATGAGGAGAGGCCTTCATTCTACCAATCTTATTTTTCTAGATTTTGTGAATATTTTAATTTGCATAATCTTATGTGGCTTCTTGTTATTGAATTCTTTTAAATTTTTCTTAATAACTTAATCTTTTACTTGGATTACTCCTCCTAACTTCTTATTCGGATGTAACTGATTAGTGGATAACTTTGTATTCAAAATACAAAATATGTAACTTCCTACTCCTATGTTTCTGAACTTCCTAACTCTTCATTTCAAATGTTTATCTTCCTCATCCTCTCTACGGAATAAATATTGAATACAACGGTGATACCACGTCATTACTGTCATTCTATGTATTGTTGATTGGATATGGTGATTACTGGTAGTTATGAAAAAGTAATGCTACACTAACCAAATTTGGAGTCCAAATGACATGACAACTTAGTTGGGCTTCTTAATTTGGTGTCATGTCATTTGGGTCCCAATAAAAACTTCAAATAATATGTGTAACACTTCAAATAATATGTGCTCCCTACATTCAAATACTTTTTCCCTTTATTGTGTAACACTTTCATATTGGTGTCATTTTAGGAGCAAAATCATAAGCTAATGGTGGTGTGTGTTATTGTGCTGTTCTTGGTGGTTTGTTGTTGTTGCTGTCATCTAAGGAAAGGTCCATGTTTTTTAACAATCATAAGGTACTTTTTGGTAATAGCGTATTTTCACTTTTCTTCTCCCAAATTTATGTAGTTCTACATTATTCTATTATTTGACAATTTCTAACCAATTTTTTTCTGTGTTGCAGGGAGTTCTAATTAGGTTTATATAGTTTTCATGCATAAATTAAATGTGAATTTTATGGGTCTTGCTTTTCAATGTTTGAGACTACGACTATTAAAAAAGAGTAATGCTATTGAGACATAATTTATGGACATAATGAGTTATCACCAATGAAATAGTAATGAATTCATTTAATGCTACAATGAGACTCATCATTAAATATATTTCATTATCATTTCATTAGTAACAATAGCATTAGTGTTCAAAAATTATTTTATGTCCGCATGAGATTTTTTTCTTTTTAATTTCTCTTTCTTTTTGTGTTGTTTTTGTTTGGTTTGAATTTTTGTTTTTTCAGTCAAGAAGTTAGGGGTTGGCATATTATTTTCTAAGGTGGGAGGGTGTGTTGGTGCCACTAGGCAAAGGTATTAAGGGGTGGTTCTTAGGTTTGGGAGGGGACGGAATAACGGCTGAATTGTCGAGAGGGGTCAACCTGGCGGGGCACTGATGATGGGGTGCCTGGTTGTGGCTATTGCAAAAATTTTAGATGTTTCCGTGCAAAGCACGGAGTATCGCTAGTACTATCCGAAGAGGTGATATTATAATACAATTTAAGTGAATTATATCGTTATTTTACAATTGTTCCCTCAATCTAAGAAAAATCCATGTGATCATTTTTTTCTTATTTATTTTAATAAAATTACGTGGAAATCTTAACTTCATAACAAACCGAGCCTTAACTTTTTTACAATGACCTAACGTTTCTCTCATATGTATATCTAAAATACACTTTTACACAATTAAAGCATGCATGTTTAATTCCAATATTATTTTAAAATATTCATAATAAGTAATATTTACATAGTTTTGTTTCTATTCATATAGTCCTACTTGATCAAAAAAAAAAAAAATATAGTCCTCCAAAATATTGGATTATTATAAGGGATTAGATTGAAGATGATTAAGGACATTTGAGTCCACTCATTTTAATACCATTGAATAAATTGCTTAAATAAATATTATAGTGGACTTGATATTTATTATCCAACTCTTAATATTGTACTTAATAAACACTTAATTAGAATTAATATTATATTTATTACCTGCTTAATCTTAGATTTTATTCATCGATCCAAGATTGTTTTGTATTATCTAATATAGTCCTTTTTTTTTTAATACGCTATTCAAACGATTCCTTTAGTTATTAAGATAGAGGGATTGAAAAAAATAAGGATTTTTGGAAGTCGGTACACCTAATTAGACTTATTTGGCAAAAAGTATACATTAAAAAATATTTAAGAAAAAGGTACACTAGTTGGATACAAAGACATAAATGCCCATTTTAGGGAAAATAATACATTAAATATCTCCTAGTTTTATGGGAGAACTTTAATATTTAATGCATCTTGATTCATGTGTATTTGTTAATATATATGGAGCAATGCTATGTATCCCAAATCTCTAACCCAAATCTCCATCCCAAATAAAGGGAGACCATTAAATCAGTGGGTCTCATTTAAAAAAATTAATGGGATCCACTTATCCAATGGTCTCCCTTCATTTAGGATGGGGATTTGGGTTAGAATTTTGGGATACATAACATTTTTCATATATATGTGTGTGTGCGCATACAAGCAATTATATATATATATATAAATACGTATATATATATTTATATGCATATACATACTTGTATATATAT
>CM042196.1:22638607-22655495 GCA_023539305.1 Ilex asprella
GAGAGAGAGAGAGAGAGGCGACAGAGAGGGGTGAAAGGGGGAGAGAGAGGGGTGGCCTTTTATAGTCAAGCAAAAAAATTCACTTTTGTTGCTAAGAAGGATCGAATCCCAGACCTCATTAAGTCCTCACGCGTCCGTTTTATTTTTGGATGTTTTCAAAAATACTATTTCAAATGTTTTCATATTTTGCCATTGTTTTCAAAACAGAGCTGTATAAAAAAAAAAAGAAAACATTCACCAAACATATTTTGAATTTTTTTTTTGGGTTAAAAAATGAAAACAAAAAAAAAAAATGAAAACTAGTGGTTACCAAACAGGGCCTAAAACACAAATCGTCAGATGTTATCATAATGTCCATATTGTTTGGTTCACGAGTTTGAATTTCACAACTAATAACCAACCTCAATAACAAATGCAAAAAAAAAAAGAAAAAAAAAGAAACTAACTATATTTTAGGCTTAAGTCATATGATGAGGGCAAACTGGATAATTAAAATCAGTAACTAACTAACCCTTAGTATTCGCGCCAACATAGAAACCGCATTCAAGTTTTTTTAAAAAATAGAGGGCATTTTTTTATACTAAAATTTTGATAAGATAAAATTGATTTGGACACCAAAGGAGGGACCCTAACTTAATTAAATATTAAATAAACTCACCTATTTGTTGGATTTAAATAATCCGGTTGGAGTGTGTTTGCGCAATAGACATTTTTACACTCAAGAATCTTTATGATATAAAGCTAATTTTAGGTGCAGAGGGAAAATGAAGAAAAGAAAAGATAGTGAGTTCAAAATGTTAAAATTTTTCTTTTGATAATTATGTCTTTGCCTCTTTGAAAGTTCACTTAAAAAGGTACCAACAGTGATAAAGCTAATTTTTTTTCTTTTGGTTCAACAGTCAGGTGTAAGTGTATCTCAACTAATCCTCTTACGGGTCTTGTTAAAGATAGATTATCCACGCCGATATTAAGATATTCATGAGGGATCCCTAAGTAAGATTTGGTAAGAAAGGATCCCTCCCCTGTTTTAAGAAGCAGAGTATAAGCTTCATAGTCTGCTGTGGCTTGCTTATCCACCCGCACAGTGTACATCTTTGTTAAGATATCAATACAAGTTCACGCGCCTTACTAGTAATTTGAAAGAGAAAAAAGGAAATTCAAGTGGCTAAATAATATTATTGAGATGTTCTTGCATAAACTTATTATAATCCGAAAGTTACAAAGACTTGATCCTCTCTTCTTCTCTTAACTCAACAGAATGAGCAAATCATAATATAGAAATTAATGTCAATGCCAAAACTGGACAAAACAAGTCAGTAGAAAAATGGATGCCAGGAAGGGAAATTGGAAAACAGAGAAAACAGTTCAGGGAAATTTGGGCAGAGAAGGTATGAAGATCAGCACTTGGGAAGATCTGCTGGTGGAGGAAGGAGCTTTTGATTTGGAAGCTTTCCATCTAAGACAAGCCATGCCATCTTCAAACCCCAGCTTGTGTGGACTTCCAGGTGGCAATGCATGAACCATACACCTATTGCCATACATGTATTGTGTTAACCATTATTATCACATGAAACAAATCAACAAACATTCCCATTGGTGCAATCTTATCTAGTAAGCCGAGAGATTATTTCTACAATACCCATATTACTATGTAGAAACTTTATGGCTACTCCAAGACCCGCATAACAACTATATTATACTACGAGTGAAAAAATTATAATGGTGGTAGAGGAAAAACCAATAGTGCTCCCATCCATGAGGATGACTGATAGAGGAAAAAAAATTCAAACCAGGTTAAAAAAACAAGAAATTAAAAAAAAAAAATTTGCTATGAAGCGTGCAAATTCTTGTAATAATGGCAAGTTGAATATTTGCATGCATGCTTTGAGAAGTATAATTACAACTTATTAGCTTGTATATTATGGTGTTTAATTCAACTTACCTGGGTTATCTGCCAAGAACCGTATAGCAACCCACCCACCGGAGGGCACACCAACAGTGTTCCTTTCGACAGGGTCGACGAGATTGAAGTTTTTAGGGTCCTTATTCGGATCATAGTTCCCGAATCCTTGACCAACAACAAAGAAGTTGAAGCCATGGAGATGAAGAGGGTGGCTCTCAGCACCAAGAATGCTTGTGTCCTGCATGATTAGCTCCACACTGGTGTTAAATTTCAGAACCATAACTTCGGTTCCATTGCCAACCATGGTGTTGTTCGGAGGGTTTCCTGTATAGTTAAACCAGTGAGTCGGATTGATCGGAAAGTATGGGCTGTAAACGCCGGTAGATTGGCCGGAGAAGTGGGATTGGAGGAGGGCAGTTGTTGGTTGTATAAATGATATGTTGTTAATTGAAGCTGCAAACTTGGTTCCATTGGGACCTTGGCAGGTTTGGTTTTGCTGGCAAGGGTTTGTTCCTAGGCCTACAGTGAAGGAAAAGTGCTTATCAACTTTCCGGGGAACGTTGGCCGGAAATTGAGCACTGGCTAAGCTATGGAGCCTGTTGGTGAAGTTGGTGGCGAAGGAAGTGTCATTGAGTGGAGGTAGGGTTGGTTTGAAGAGAGGAAGCTTCTTCATTGAGACAGCTGAATGAAGGAATGGTGGTTCATACTCAAGAATACCGGCGACGGTGGAGTTGTCGAAGGTTCCGAGGCCGGTGGCGTATGGTCTAGCTTCCATGAGAAAAGTGGCACTTGGGAAGTGAGGTTTGGTCTTGAGAAGAACATTGCTGGTCTGTCCAGGGGCAATGAGAATTGTGTCCGTCTCAAAAGGTTTAACATAAATGGCATCGACATCAACAACTGTGAGAGTGTGGTTTGCAATGCTGAAGAAAAGCTCATCATTGAGTGCTGCGTTGATAAAACGGAGAAGGTAAGTCTTTCCTGGCTTCACCTTCAGCTTGAATGTATCTGTCACAATCAGCCAGAAATAATCAGATAATCGTGTTGGTATGGCCGATACTTTCAATCGTGATTTAATTATGCCAAAAAATTGCGGCATTTCATACCATTTGCAGAACAGTTGTACAAAGGCCCGGGAAATCCATTGATTGTGTAGGCATCAGAGACATTTGGACCACCACCAGTTTGCAATGCTTGGCTAATAATGGCCTCAGGATCAGCATTGAACCATTCACCTGCAAATAATTTACATCAGACGGTCTTGGTAAATTTGGAATTCAATAAAAGGGTCTAGGGAATTTTAATGCATTTCACTTGTGGATTGTGTATAATTACCAAAGATGATGGGAACTTCCTTATAGGGTTTTGCAAATGGGTAAGAGGCATTTCGCTTGGGGAGGATAATTATAGGACCATAGACTGTTGATCTTAGCCACGAAATATGGGCATGCCACAAGAGTGTTCCTCTTTGGCCAACAATGGTGTAGTTGTAGACATAGCTTTGGCCAGTTTGAATTGGGCACTGAGTTATATATGCTGGTCCATCAGCCCACCCACTGCGAAGCTGTCGAATGCCATGCCTGTTTGAGGAAAAGCATAGTAGCACATTAGATTAAGGTGTTAGCTGCTTGCAACAAACTAATCTATAACATAGTTCAAGATCACTATATCGACCATTGTCTTTGAGAGCATTGACACATATTGCTTATGATACAATGAAACAGTATCCAACAATATTGTGGCTCTCCGAGAATTTACTTGGATGACTTGGCCGAGTTATCCAACACGTCTCTCAATCAACCAAGTGTTAAGTGAGGCTCATGATTTATACAGAACACATATCAGTTTTAAATGGAAGTAACATTCCGAATACAGCTCAACAGGATCATATTGATATGGTCCAATATGTTGAACTAATATCTCTAATGACTCTGTCACTCTGCACTTCAAAGTCGAGTTTTCGTACCAGTGGATGGAAATATTGTTTGAAACATGGTTAGTGACATTGATGAGCAGACGGTCACCCTCTCTGGCTACAATGCGAGGCCCAGGAAACTGCCCATTCACGGTCACCATGCTCTTTGTGTGGCACAGTCGTGACACATTTTGCAACTTGATCTAAAAAAAAAGTTTCAAATTGTGAAGAAGCGAAATGAACACTACACAAATTCAACAATCCTAGATAAAAAATATTTGAGTGCCAAGGCCACAGAACGACATACATTGAACTCGTAATGCCTGGTTATGCCAAATGCAGCCTGAGGATGGAGGCACAATATTATCAGTGACAGCAGAATTTCCATTGAAGCTAGCGATGAAAGAGCTTGAGGACCCATTTCTCTTCTCTCTGTCTTTCACTTGGACGAAGCTAAAGACTCTAATGGGTGACCTTCAACCTTCTCTGTGATACTGCTTCCTCAAAGCCTGTGAGGTTGTGTATATATAGGTGCTGAAGGGGGTGTTTGGTTGATTGAGTGATGAAGATGTTATTGTTTAGAAGACTTTCAAGAGATATCATGCTTGGTCCAACTGTTGTTGGAGAATTACTTTAGAGTGATATCAAAGATAATCTAGAGTTCACTTATTTATTTTTTATCTAACGATTTAGTTTGTTTGTCCTTCCCTTTCCCTGCCAAAGCTTTCCTTAGTCATGATGCTATGGCTCCCAAATACAGTGAGACCGGGGATCGTCTCAATTATATATTTTTTGACTTAATTGTTAACATAAACATCGAATGCCCATAGCAATCCCTCAGTGACCATGCACATTGATTATAACTAAACCTTACGCAGTCAAAGAACTCAAACTTAGCATGTACACATCTGGAAATCGTCTTTCGACTACTAAATAAATCTATACAGGGTTTAGACCCTATTTTGACAATCTTGTGCATGATAACTATAGAACGTAACTACCCTCTTGCATATTTCTCCTTTAGAACTTCAAAATTTAAGTGACTCTTAAAAACAATTTAGGCCTCGGTTCTCTTTCTGACCTGGGATATAGTCATTATTTGCGTTCTGTTGATCTAGTTTCTTTCTGGCGTCAAGGGCTTCATGGCCAACTAGTTTTCAAGCTTGGTAATGCATGTTCGGCCCGATTAAGATATGGTACATTACGTTTTTTGTTGTAACTTTGTGATTAAGTTATGGTGATAAGGAACATAATCATGCAAGATAGATCCATCAACTTTTTTTTTTTTTGTTCTAATTGAGCAGTCGTTTTAAAGTCAGATATGTGCCAAACCATTGTCATTTTCAAGACCGAGACGACCAATATGAATCCTTGGAGAAGGTAGCAGAGGTTGGTGGATGAGGTGTTGTCACCAGGCCATGAGGGTTTCGAAGCAATGGAAATTATATATAAAAATGGACCATGCCAATTGGCTAAAGCTTCCAGTTCTGTTTTTCTCAACTGCCAATGCTCTCAGCTCATCCTTCTGATCAGAGCATACTCTTAGCTCAATCCGGCAGCTTATAATTTTCGGCATCATGTTTAGCATAATCTCTTATTTGTATTTTGCATGCATTTTGTCTTTTCTTTATTTCTCCATTATATAATTAGATTGCATCGAAGGGTAAGGTACATAAGTCCCCCCTAACTAGATGTAATTTAATTTTTAATCAATAAAATTCTCTCACATCGTCGAGGTTCTATTGAAAAAAAAAAAGATGTGAATTTTATGGGTGCTGCTTTTGAATTTGTGAGACTACGACTATTCAAAAATGAGCAATGCTATTGGGACCTAATTTGCTGACCTAATTCACTATGACTTTTGGATTAGTTGTGGGGGCATAAAGTATTGGAACTTGGTATTAATCCAATGGTTCCACTGTAGTCACATCATTATGTCAGCAAATTAGGTCAGTATTTTAGGTCGAAATAATATTACTCTTCAAAAATTGTTTTACGTCGGCATGAGATTTTTTGTTTTTTTTTAATTTCTCTTTCTTTTTAACGAGCCCAGATTTTATTGGGCCAGACCCAATTAATGAGCTACGTCCAAATCAGTTACAAGGCGGGTCAAGCCCAACTCATGGATTCAACCTAGTCCAGATTTCAAAGGGTCCAGAAGGATTAGAGCACGCAATGAACAATTATCAGAATACTTATTTTCGAAGATCAAGACAATCTTTAATTGTACTTACCTTTTGTAGCTCTTCGAAAATCTAATACATTTACCCTCACGTCACCGCCTCAACTAAGACTTTGTGCCTATAAATTGTAAGCTCTCTCTACATGAGATGACAACTCTTTACACCTCACATATAACTTTTCTTTCTCCTAGCAATTGTATACCTCCCAGAGCGAACCACTGTCCTCTCTTTCTCTCGTTCACCTTATTTTATCAATAAAAAGTCCCCCGATCACCATTGCCTTTTTCAGGAGTGGAATAGGTCATCTAGACCGAACCGCTATATATCTGCGTGTTGACCCGATATTTACATTATTATCATTGATTGCTCTATTAATTACACTTTATCACATACTCGACTGTTGATCTTGCATAAGATTATTTTGTGAATCATCACTTTTTGTGTTGTTTTTGTTTGGTTAATGAATATAATTGATGCTTATAGTCTTATCTCAAGGCAAGCATGCAAGGGCCCGATTAGGTTGCAAGTTATTGCAGAGAAGTGGACTAGTGCAGGTTTGGATTTTTATTTTTCCAATCAAGAAGTTAGGGGTTGACATAATGCAGTTTCGTGGTTTTTCTTTTTTCTGATAAGGGAGGGTGTGTTTGCGCTACTAGGCAGAGGTTTTAAGGGGTGGTTCTTGGGTTTGGGAGGGGATGGAATAATGGGTGAATTGTCGAGAGGGGTCAACCTGGTGGGCCACTGGTGGGGTGCCTGGTTCTCGCTATTGTAAAAAATTTACACGTTTCTGTGCATTGCACGTAGAGGTTCAACTTGGGTGGGTCAACCCAAGTTCATCTAAAAACAAATAGGACTTGTGTTAGAATTTTTAATACTTGAGTTGGGTCTGGGCAAAAAAATTCCAATCCAAATTGAATTCGGGCAAGCCTCGGGTTGAACCCGAATATACATAAATATATAAATATATTTAACTCGCTTTTCAGAGTGCAGACTTTCACTTCACTTCTAGTCTTCACCGTTGCACCTCCATCACTCTCAAATCCCTCTCTCACTCGTAACTCATTTGGTCTTAGACTCTCAGCCTCTCTCTCTTTCTCGTTTGAGTCTTGTTTCAGACTCTTAGTCTCCCTCTCTCACTTGTCACTCCTCCCTCTTTTATCAACTCAAATTAAGTAACCCGAGTTTAACCCGTTTTTTAATTCAAAAATAGCCCAAATTCAACCCGAGTCTGTCCGAATTAAACTCGAGCAGTACTCAAGTTGAGTACCTTGAGTTGAGTTAAGGTTAGGGTTGAAAATTATGTCTAGGATTGGGCTAGGCTTGACCTCTTAACCCGCCCGAATTGCACCCCTAATTGCACGGGGTATAGCTAGAACTACTAGAACATGTGGTATTATAATACAACCTAGGTGTCTTATATAATTATTTTCTAATTGTACCCTTAATCTGAGAAAAACCCATGTTATCATTCATTCTTATTTATTTCAAAAAAAATTACATAGATATCCTGACTTAACAAACTGAGCCTTAACTTTTTAACAATGACCTGATGTCTCCCTTATATGAAGAACATGTAAAAGATGTACCTTATTTATCGTTCACATGGATAATGATATGCTACGACATTAATAATAAACAAATACATATATCCAAAATACACTTTTACACAATTAAAGCATGCTTGTTTAATTCCAATATTATTTAAAATATTCATAATAAGTAATATTTACATAGTTTTTAGTTCTATTCATAAGTCCTATAAAAAATTGGATCACTCTAAGGGATCAGATTGGAGATGATTGAGGGCGTTTGATTCCACTTATTTTAATACCATTGAATAAATTTCCCAACTAAATATTATATTTGACTTGATATTTATTATCCAACTCTTATTAACATACTTAACAAACGCTTGACTAGAATTAGTATTATCGTTATCTCGTGTTTAATCTTAGATTTTATCCATCAATCCAGGATTGTCTTGTATTATCTAATACAATCCCTCTTTTCTTAGTACGACATCCAAACGATTCCCTTAGGTATTAAGATAGAGCTGAAAAAAAATAATGTATGGGCCCACCTTATCCCACTTACACCTAGGGCTGTTAATTTTTAACACGACATACTAACATGATGCAAACTGAGCACGAAATTAATGGGTCATACCCGAAATTTAACGGGTCAACATGCGTACACATGAAAAAAATTATGTCGGGTTCATGTTTAAATCAGGTCAACCTAACTTTGACTTGATTAACTCATATATTTTAAACAAGTTGACATAATTCGGACACAAACCCGACCGTACCCATTATGGTCCCCTTTAACCCATTTATGACAGTATAGTTTGCATATTATGTATGATTGATGTGATCTTAACATTATTATGGCAGTATACTAGTATAATTCTTGCTTTAATTTTTGGGTTGAAACTTGAATGCATTTTAGTAAATTTCATTGATGAGATGTAATATGTTATTGGTGAAAGACATTTTGGATGAATGATTGAATTGTGTTTTTAATGGTATGAATAGGTGTGAAAATAGGTTATGTGGTTAAACAGGTCATGTTATGTGTGTTATCCCGAAAATGACTTTTTTATTAAATGTGTCAAAAATGTCGAATTCAAGTAACCCATTTAATTATTAGGTTAGATTAGTGTTTATACATCGCGACACGATTATTAAACAGGTCAGGTTTATGTTTTGGAATTTTTTACACAAACTCAAAATCAACCCAACAAGTTTGACACTCCTACTTACACCCATGTTTCGAGCCAATAAATAGCAAGTACACAATAAAAAAAATAAAAAATAATCGGTACACAATAATCATTAGACATGTGTGATGATGCACAAAAGTGGATTTATGCCCACCTGTCGGGTAATTAATATAGGTAATAAATGCAGTAAATATAAAGATGAGATCAACACAAGTAACACATATATAAAGTGGTTTGGTCAGGGTGACCTACGTCACTTTGAAGTTGGCGACAGTGGCCAAATAACTTTATTGATAAAGTAGTGTGTGGGAGAGAGATAAAGCAAGAGTAAGCTCTAGGTGTGAAGACATGTTCCTCATGTGTAAAGGGCTTACAATTTATAGGTGTAGAGCCTTAGTTGAGGCGATGGCGTAAGGGATAGGTCACTAATCCTTTGGGGAGAATATCTATAGCCATAGTTATCAGAATTGGACCAGACATCGAACCGACAAAGAGACTGGGTCAATGGTTCACTGGTTCAACTGTTGGGTTAACTGGTCGGATTGGTTGTATAATAAAAAAATAATAAATATTATTAATAATGATGAATCTATTAAAAATTTTGAATTGGTACAAAAAAAATTATTTTTATGCTATAATGGATCAAATAAGAAATTAAGGACACAAAAAAAAATCACAAATCACTTTTTCATCAAAAAACATCTCATTCCCTACAAAGAACCAGTCTCCGAAGACACCCACAAGAAGGAAAGCAACAAAGAGCGAGAAGAACACAAATCTTGCCTTTTCCAGTGGACGTCGAAGTCGTTGAACAAATCTGCATGACAAAGTTCAGATGGTACTTGTACAGATTTGTTCGACAAATCTGTTCAACAAAGTCGTATGGCCTTTATGATATTTGCTCGACAAAGTCCAGATGGTACTTTTTCATGGTCGGATTGGCTAGGGTTCCTACTAAGATGGGACTGAGTGATATGAAAAGCAGGAAGATTCACCGAAAATCATGGTCAATTTAAAGGAACGGCGACAATGAGAATTTTGGGCATTTTATAAAATCGACCGGTTTGACAAAACCATCCGATTCACGATTTTTTGTCAAAAGCTGGCCGGTTTGACAGTTTTACTCTGGTTTAATTGCCTAGGCGGTGCAAATCAAGAACCAAACAGGCTAAGGTCCCGGTTCATGGTCCAGTCTGGTCCAGTTCTAATAACACTCTACTGCTAAAGATAAGTAAAATTAAAGATAGTCTTGATCTTCGAGCAGTGGTTATCTCAAAGTTTACTCCCCACGTGCGTTGATCACCTTGGGACTCTTGAAAGTTGAACTAGGCTAAGGCCATTAACTGGACCTGACTTGTCTTTTGATGATTTGGCCTCAACCCATGAACTGGGTCCAGACTTAGTCTAAATCTGGGTTCGTTGCTTGTCCCCATGCCCTAAGACCCAGTAGTGATTCGAGCTTGAGGGCATAAGTGAGCCTATACATCTAGGTAAACCAAATATCTTGTTCCATATGGTGACTTCTTCAACTTTCCACTCTATTGCATTTTTTTAAGCTTGTTTCTCCATTTGGTAACGCCATTATTGAAGAGAGGACAAAGAGAAACATGGACGCTTCGGTGTGTGGAGATGGAGATGCTTTGGCAAGAGGCACCTTGGAAAGGAAGAAGCTTAGGTGGCACTATAGATATGAACTTAGGTGACACCAGGGGAGGCGCGAGCTGATGATGTCTTTGGCTTATGAAAATTCTCTCTTTTATTTAGACTCCACACGTGATCTCATGGTTGCTAGATCAATGATGGAGGCTCAGGTCCTCTGTGTAACTAGGATGACAACTTCCCCTCATCTCAAGAGGGCAAGATTTGATGCTCCTAGCGCTTCCCGCCTAAGTTCTGATTGTGTCCCTACTTCTTAACAAGTGAACTTTCGAGTCCTAGGGTAAGTCGTAGGACTATTTTTGAGATTGAGACTCTTGTGCAAACTTCCACTAAGACTAGAGCTTAGCGTAATTGCCCTGCTTCCAACAATGAGTTGGTGCCCATGATACAGGATGTGAATTTGACTGAGAAGCATCTTTGGAGGTTTGTGACAACTTTGGATATTAGAGAGGTCGGCTCTCGGAGTATTGAGAGTAACATTGATACCACGATGGAGGTTTTGCTATGGTACCCTTCTTTTCCGTGTAACCTTGTCTTCTATATGTTTTGGTCATATTGACATTCTTGCTTTCGGATATTGGCAGATGAATGGGGATTTTCCATGCCTTTGAGGATGCTTAAACTCGATGAGGTGTCGAGAGCTTTAGCAGAAGAGAAACGGGTGTGTCAGGCTGCTGAGGAGTAGTTGACGTTGAGAGCAGCACATTTTAAGGCCAAGTTTCTAGAGATCGAGGCTGCTTGTGCGTAAGCAAAAGCAGAGTTAGGCCAAGCTTAGGGCAACTTATAAGAGAGTCATTAAGCTGAAGACTGAGGCTGCTTGCATGAGAGAAGAAGTTAAAAGAGGTCGAGCTTTTGGCAACTCGTGAGAGAGGCACTAAGCTGGAAACATAGGCTGCTCGTGTGAGAGTAGAAGCAGAATGAGGCCAAACTTTTGGTGACTCGTGAGATAGCCGCTAAGTTGGAAACATTGGCTGGTTGCATGAGAGAAGATATAGAAATAGATCAAGCTTTTGGTGAACTAGAGACATAGGCTGCTTGCGTAAGAGCAGAGGTAAAATCAGGTCGAGCTTTTGGCAACTCGTAAGAGAGACATTAAGTTGAAAATATATGCTACTTGTGTGAAAGTAGAGGTAAAGTTAGGTCAAGCTTCTGGCGACTCATGAGAGAGTCGTTAAGCTAGAAACATAAGCAATCTGTGTAAGAGCAAAGGTAGAGATAAGCCAAGCTTTTAGCAACTCGTGAAATAGCCACTAAGTTAGAGACATAGGCAGCCTGTGTGAAAGTAAAGGCAGAGTGAGGTCGAGCTTCTAGCAACTCGTGAGAGAGCAGCTAAGCTAGAGATATGGATTGCTTGTGTGAGAGCAAAAACAGAAAGAGGTTGCTAAGCACGAGGCTCTCTACCAAGAGGTGGAGAGGAGGAGAAAGAGGGTCGCCAGATGACGCTAGTAGGATATAGCCAACAAGTATGGGCATTGATCGCAAGAGTCAAGACTCCCTAATATGCTAGGAGGGGTGACACCAGCCACAAGAGGCATTGCTGGATGAGATGGGCTCTCAATGTGTCAGGCGTCAAGGTGAGGGTATCATCCTTAGGGTTTCAAAGGTCAGTATATATATAAATTTGACCCATCCCCTTCTTATCCTCTCTATTCCATAAGCCATTGAGGGAGGTTATAGGAGTGGAACATGAAGGCAAGTGGGTGGACAACGGAATCGAAGATAGACGTCGCAGACGACAACGCCAGAGGGAAGCTGAGCAATGCCAAGAATGAGGGTCTACAGGGCGTTGGTCGTTGCGAATTGTTAAGCAGCGCTAGTTAGGCTGGCCAAGTGATGCCCTTGTTGAGGCAAGCTTCGATATAGGTGAAGTTGAGGCAGCTTGGGATGCATAGGGCGCTAAGGAGGCGCTAGGCGACATAGGTCCATGTGGCAAACTAGGCTGCGCCAATAGTGACGATGACGACGCCATTGGACTCTGGAATGGGTTGGGCACAAGAGGCGGCGATGCCCATGTCAAGGCAAAGGAGGCAACTATGCAGTGACTTGGGCAACGCTCTTGGTGCTGGCGATGGCCTTGGTGGCGCCCCTAGGCAGTTAAAGGCAATGCTAGCGTAAGAGGTGATGCCAGTTGAGGTAGAGGCAGGCGCAAGCGTAGAGGATTTGCCTGGCTAGGTGACGCCACACAAGCAGTGACGCTAAACGCTGGTGTGCACGCCGAGGATGTAGGCGACGCCTTGGAGCTGAGTGGTCTAGGCTACGCCTTGTAGCAAATGGTTCGGGCTACGCCTTGCAATAGAGTGCTTTGGGCGACACCTTGTAACAGGTGGCTAAGGCGACACCCTTGGGCAGGCAGTGGTCATAAACGACGCCACTAAGCAAGTAGTGGTCATGGGCGATGCCACTAGGTCGTGGCTTGGACGACGCATTGGGCAGTGGCAATGGGCGACGCCACTAGGCAGTGGGCGATGCCAGGCTGGCATAAGTGGGGCGCTCTAGCACCTGGGCTCATTGGGCGTGGTAATTGGGCGCGGTAATTGGGCGCCTAGTGTATTAGAAAACAATGAATAAACGATTTAACAATGAACGACCAAAACTTTAAGCTTGGTTGTTCGTTTGAGACAATGTTTTTTTGAATATGGGTATTTTTTCGAGATCTACGACAATCAAACAACCAAATGAGGTTTGGGCACCAAATTTCCCCCCAAAAATGTTTGTTTCTTACTAAATTTGAATTTTAACCACAAATTAGTGAAAAAAATAGATTTTGCACGTGTTTACTTTTTGTATTCCCCTTTTCGTGAGGACTCCACTCATCTTGCATGGTCTTCAACAGTTGTTAGGTTTAGGGACGAGGTTCGCCCGTGATTGTGGGACCTTGTTGTGACGTGGTGGGTCACCTTCTGTTTGGTGATTCCTGAATTTGGTTATGATTGCCATTGAAGGTAGGAAAACTTTAGGGTGAGAATCAAATCGGTTCCCACAGACGATGTCAAATTGTAATGCACAAAAGTGAATTTATGCCCACTTGTCGAGTAATTAATATAGGTAATAAATGCAGTAAAAATAAAGATGAGATTAACACAAGCAACACACAAATACAGAGTGATTCAGCAGGGTGACCTACTCCACTTTGAAGTTGGCGACGGTGGTCGAAGAACTTTATTGATGAAGTAGTAGGTGGGAGAGAGAGAAAGCAAGAGTAAGCTCCAGGTGTGGAGACGTGTCCCTCATGTGTAGAGGGTTTATAATTTATAGGCATAGAGTCTTAATTAAGGAGGTGATGTAAGGGATAGGTCAGTAATTTTTCAGGGATAATAGCTACAGCTAAGGATATGTATAATTAAAGATAGTCTTGATCTTCAAGTAGTGGTTATCCCAAAGTTTACTCCCCAAGTGCGTTGACTACCTTGGGACTCTTGAAAGTTAAACTGGGCCAAGACCATGAGCTGGACCTGACCTGCCTTTTGATGATTTGGGCTCAACCCATAAATTGCGTCCAGGTCTGGTCTAAATATGAGCTCGTCAAGGGACACTAAAACATAGATCGTGGATTAGGTACACTAAAACACAAATCGTCAGACAGGTACACTAAAACACAGATAGTCTGACATGTACATAAAAACACAGATCGTCAATGTACCTTCATCTCCATAAATACAGATCGTCAAATATGTACACTAAAACACAGATCGTCAGACAAATATATTAAAACACAGATTGTTAATATACATTCTTCTCCATAAACATAAATCTTTAGATAGGTACACTAAAACACAGATCGTTAGACTGGTATACTAAAACCTATATTATTAATGTACATTCTTCTCCATAAACACATATCACCATATATGTACACTAAAACACAGATCATCAGACGTCATTATAATGTTCATATTACTTGGTTCACGAGTTTGAATTTCAAAATTGATAGACAACCTCAATAACAAATACTACAAAAAAAAAAACTATACTTTAGACTTAAATCATGTGATGAGGGCAAAATGAGTAATGAAAATTAGTAATTAACCAATCCCTTAATAGTCGCACCAACATAGGGACCACAATCAAGTTTTTTCAAAAAATGGAGGACTTTTTTTATATTAAAAAATCGGTAGAACTTAAATTAGTTTAGATACCAAAGGAGCAACCCTAGCCTAATTAACCATTAAATAAACCCACCTATTTGGTGGATTTAAATAATCCGATTGGTGTGTGTTTGTATAAAAGACATTTTTACTCTCAAGAATCTCTAAAATATAAATATTACTCTTTATCTTGCGGGTGCCTAATAATTTAATGTTTATACATGCACTCAATACTATATTCAAAGAAAGTAGATAGAATAAATGTGGAACCCACTACTTTTTAATACATGAACCAAACATAGAATGAGGTGGCATACATTTTAAATTTGTCTTTCTTCTCTAGTTGGATGACTATTAAATGGATGGGGTTGTCTAATCCGATACATCCTAATACCTAGTACAATCTGATTCAATTGATCGATTTGGTGTGCTCCAAAAAATTCCACCGACCGTTTCGGTATGCTCAAAAAATATTTGTGTAAAACTTTAAAAATTGGCATAATTTGTTGAGTTAATGATGTTCTAGTGACATGGTACAATAATATTTTTGTCACTGTAACTTTAAACTTTATTATAACCCAGGGGACACAACATTAGTATTACTCAAAATTTTAATTGGGACTCAGCATTACGCAAAAAAATTATGATCGAGTTCCACTCCAATAATGGTTTTTTTTTTCTCCATGAAATATTACCTATTATGCTGTGGAACCTCTTATAGGACAACATTTTACGTGCAGAGGGAAAATGAAGAGAAGAAAAGAAAAGAAAACAAATATAACATGCCAACAATTTGTTCTTAGAAACAATGCCTGTGAGACAAATGTAACCTTATATTTTGTGGGATGTACAAGAAAATTAATAAAAAAGAATTTACAGAGAAGTGCTCAATAAACTGATTCACATGTGGCGGGGGGGGGGGGGTTGTTGTGAGCCATTAGTGAGCACATTAAAATAATATAATTACGAATAAACTTCATTCACAATTCTTATAGTTATTGATATATTAAATGACATCTCTTACTTTTTTTAAAATTTCACTGACGTTTCTCATCAGAAGTTATTTGCTAACGACGTTAACGGAAAAGGCCATTTTGCATAAAGGTCCTTACATATTACACTCATTCTAATTTATATTTAAACATCATTGACACTCCCTCTGCAGTTAAATCGTGATTTCTAATAATAAAAATTCATCTAAAATATCAAAATTACCCCTATATAAACTCAAACATCTTTTGACATAAAATTCATTTTTTTTTACATATTAACATTCTTTTTTACATATTAAAATTGATTTGATCTTAACTCAAACTATTAGCGCCGAGTAAAATTTATTTTTTATATATTAAAATTTGAGCCAATTAATATTCGAGTCAAACTGATTAAAATTTTTTTTATGTATTAAAATTTGAGCCTATTAAAATTCATTTTTTACGTATTAAAATTCGAGGCAATTTGAGCTCTATCTAATTTGCTAATGCCGATTAAAATTCGATTCGAGTAGATTAAAATTTTTATTTTTTTACTTATTAAAATTTGTGTCAATTAAAATTTGATTCAAGTTGATTAAAATTATTTTTTTTACGTATTAAAATTTGAGTCAATTAAAATTTATATTTTTTATGTATCAAAATTAAGACCTATTAAAATTTAATGCGAGTTGATTAAAATTTGATTTAAGTCGATTAAAAATGAATTTTAATCAACCTGAATTGAATTTTAATTAGGTTTAAT
Source organism: Ilex asprella (assembly GCA_023539305.1). Classification (NCBI taxonomy): domain Eukaryota; kingdom Viridiplantae; phylum Streptophyta; class Magnoliopsida; order Aquifoliales; family Aquifoliaceae; genus Ilex; species Ilex asprella. Next base: position 22,654,809 of record CM042196.1, read on the forward strand.
TGAATTTGAATTGACTTAAATTTTAATATGCCAACAAAATATAATTTTTAATCGTTCCCTTTCTTCTACAAAGAAGCATAGATCTGATGATTCCGAGTGTGGGCGGAGAGCTTTTAAACTTTGTGAATGTCAAGGCTATATTCGGCATAATGTCATACTTTTAAGTCATGATTTTCACTTTTCAGGTTATCAGAAATGAGGAAAGGAGTATAACTGATTCAACAATAGAATCAAGAAGGGGGTGCATTGAAATTTCTGAAGAAATAGGAGTGTCATTGAATATATAGATAACTACATATATGGATGAAGTTTATCCTATAATCAATGATAATGGTAGTGATATTTTTCTAAATGCTTATTATTTTGTTTTAGAAATTTTGTATACCATGTGAATTTCTTGAGTTTTAGTTATAAATAGGGACTTTGGAAGCCGGTATACCTAATTAGACTTATTTAGTAAAAAGTACATATAACAAAATATTTTGGAAAAAATACACAGCTGAGATACAAAGACATAAATATCCATTTTAAGATTATTTAATTGAAAATTTCTTATCTTTAATTCACATTGATTCATATGTAATTGTTAATTAAATTCAAACAAGTATATATATATATATGTATACGTATTTATATATATACTTATACATATTTATAAGTATTTACATATATATATATATATATATA
>CM042196.1:22655895-22672327 GCA_023539305.1 Ilex asprella
AGATGTGTATAAGTATATATATATATATGGGAGAACTTTTATATTCTATATATGTATATCCTCCTTTGATTCATGCGAATTTTTTTTTGGAAAGTAATTTTATTTTGAAATTATATTTAATACACCTTGATTCATATGTTTTCTTTTTTTTTTTTGGAAAATGGTTTTATTTTTAAATTATATTTAATACACCTTGATTCATGCATTTTTTATTTTGGAGAGTGGTTTTATTTTCAAATTAATTTAATATCCGAATAGTGTAATAGTGTAACAGTGTAACAATGTAACAAACTATATACACAAAATATTGTACTATTACATTTTGTCAAACATATATTTTCATATAATTTCATTCATAACAGTCTATCTCCGTTTTGAATTTGTTACCACATGCACAAAACTACTGAACACTGTTTTTATTACAGTGTATTGTTACACTGTTTTTGTTACAGTGTATTTGTTACACTATTTTGGTTACATTATTAAGGAGTTAAGATATTAACAAATTTTGAAATTAAAATAAGTGATATATTCTAAAATAAACGAAATATTAAAATTCTCTCATAAAACTAGTAGTAGTAAATATTTAATGCATAAAAATAATTTGAAAATAAAACCAATTTCCAAAAATAAATTCATATGAATCAATGTGCATTAAAGATAATTCAAAATTTAGATATGAGATTTAACAGAAAATATATATATATATATATATATATATATATATATGTACTTGTTTAAAATTCAAAATTTGTATTCATGCTTATATAAAAACGTGTATATATATAAATATGTATTAAAGTTCTCTCATAAAATTAGGAGATGTTTAATGCACCATTTTTCAAAGAAAAGTGATGCACTAAATACACATGAATTAATAGAGGGCAAAAATGTTACAAAAAAATCAGTAAAATTCACAGTGAGTTTGAGATGTACAATTTTTCTTTTGATAATTATGCCTTTGGCTCTTCAAAAGTTCACTTAAAAAGATACCAACGGTGGCAAAGCTATTGGAGTGAAAGTAAAACGTTAGGGTTCCATTAGATTCAGAAATTTATATCCCAACATTCTCTATAACATGTTGCATTTTGTAAACCAATCAAACATTTTCCATTTTATGCGTACCTGATTATGAATACCACAAAAAACAAGCACTTTTGTTAGATTAAGGTTGTATTATATCTTATGAAGTACCAATACTTTATCAAGATATCAAATACAATACTCGTCAGATATATATATTCGAAAATACATATTAGATACATATCAAACATATCCGATAATTAATAAAATATGTGGATACTTTACAAATACTTCTAAACATGGAACAAGATGTATATTTTTTAATTTTAATCTATGAGTTCACATACAATACAAAATATCAACAAAATTTTATCTAATTTCAAATGCACGAATATATTTTTTTAAGTATTATCTATTATTACATGTTAAAAGAGTATAAAAAAATAAGTTAGTTACACTATAATCTTAAAAACAAATAATTGAAAACAAGTCAATTAGTTAAATGTGGTTTTGATTCTTTTAATTTGTCACACTCATTTTATGGATATATCATAATAAGATGGTATTACATTTTTTTCAAGGTAAAAATTTATAATTTTTATTATTACTGCTAAATAATTATAATTTTTAAGTCGTTAAATAATATTAAAATAATAAAATAAATTTTATTATTGACGTATTATTGTTGTACTGATATCATAATTTTTAAAAATTTTACCTATTGTCGTATATGTATCCGTATTTATATTGTACCCGTATCACGAATTTGTACTTTTGCTTCTTAGGTTGTATCAAAAGGCAAATATAGGGGTGACAATTTTTGACACGGCACAATAACTCGATACGAACACGACACGAATAAATAGATTTGAGTTGACTATTTTTTAATACAAACTCATGTATGACACGACCTGTCAACACGAAGTGTTAATGAGTCGTGTTTGGATTCAACCCGCTTAACCCGAATTGACCCATCAACACGAAGTTTTTAACTCGAAGAAGATTGACCTGACATTTTCGTTGCACATATGAGTTTTCATGTTCTTATGACTTGTTTTTTTCATTACTTCAGATATTTAATTTGGTTGCGCGATGTACGATGAACATATTTAATTAATATTATAGAAATAAAATATTAATTATTTGTAACTTTTTATCAAGCACTGACATAATTATTGTATAAAAAAGATATTATTACTCATTATTATTATAATTAAGTTAATTTTTAGTTTGTAGAAAAAGTATGAGAGATTCAATTACGTGAAAATAAAATTTTAGAGTTAAATTTTTTATTCAAAGTTTATGTGGGTCAACACGAACACGACACGAAAATAAACAGGTCAACTTGACACGACACGATTAGTTAAATGGGTTGGGTTAGGGTTGACAAATATTCGACACGACTAATATTCGACACGACACGAACTCGACACAACACGACTCTCGATTGTCACCCCTAGACATATACACAAAATCAGAATTTCTGTTGCAAATCTTACTACTGGGAAAGCCTCGCTCATTCAAAAGCTTGATTATTGATAAAGTGATAACCTTTTTTGCTCTTAAGTAAGCATTGGTTGGAGCGGATCCCTCCCCTGTTTTAAGAAGCTTAGTATAAGCTTCATAGTCTGCTGTGGCTTGCTTATCCACCCGCACAGTGTACATCTTTGTTAAGACATCAATACAAGTTCACGTGCCTTACTAGTAATTTGAAAGAGAAAAAAGGAAATTCAAGTGGCTAAATAATATTATTGCGATGTTCTTGCATAAACTTATTATAATCCGAAAGTTACAAAGACTTGATCCACTCTTCTTCTCTTAACTCCACAGAATGAGCAAATCATAATACAGAAATCAATGTCAATGCCAAAACTGGACAAAACAAGTCAGTAGAAAAATGGATGCCAGGAAGCGAAATTGGAAAAACAGAGAAAACAGTTCAGGACAATTTGGGCAGAGAAGGTATGAAGATCAGCACTTGGGAAGATCTGCTGGTGGAGGAAGGAGCTTTTGATTGGGAAGCTTTCCATCTAAGACAAGCCATGCCATCTTCAAACCCCAGCTTGTGTGGACTTCCAGGTGGCAATGCATGAACCATACACCTATTGCCATACATGTATTGTGTTAACCATTATTATCACTTGAAACAAATCAACAAACATTCCCATTTAGCTCAGCTTAATTGCAATTGTGAAAAGAAATTATTATGTTACTTCTGCAAATAACTATATAATCCTATAAGCTGACATTGCATAGAAAGTAAAACGTGTCATTTAATGTACGAGGTTTCTACCATTGGTGCAACCTTATCTAGTAAGCTGAGAGATTATTTCTACAATACCCATATTACTTCGAAGCAACCTTATTACTACTCCAAGACCTGCATAACAGCTATATTATACTACAACTGAAAAAATTATAATGGTGGTAGAGGAAAAAACAATAGTGCTCCCATCCATGAGGATGAGTGATAGAGGAAAAAAAATTCAAACCAGGTTAAAAAAACAAGAAATTAAAAAAAAAAATTTGCTATGAAGCGTGCAAATTCTTGTAATAATGGCTACTTGAATATTTGCACGCATGCTTTGAGAAGTATAATTACAACTTATTAGCTTGTATATTATGGTGTTTAATTCAACTTACCTGGGTTATCTGCCAAGAACCGTATAGCAACCCACCCGCCGGAGGGCACACCAACAGTGTTCCTTTCGACAGGGTCGACGAGATTGAAGTTTTTAGGGTCCTTATTCGTATCATAGTTCCCGAATCCTTGACCAACAACAAAGAAGTTGAAGCCATGGAGATGAAGAGGGTGGCTCTCAGCACCAAGAATGCTTGTGTCCTGCAGGATTAGCTCCACACTGGTGTTAAATTTCAGAACCATAACTTTGGTTCCATTGCCAACCATGGTGTTGTTCGGAGGGTTTCCTGTATAGTTAAACCAGTTAGTCGGATTGATTGGAAAGTATGGGCTGTAAACGCCGGTAGATTGGCCGGAGAAGTGGGATTGGAGGAGGGAAGTTGTTGGTTGTATAAATGATATGTTGTTAATTGAAGCTGCAAACTTGGTTCCATTGGGACCTTGGCAGGTTTGGTTTTGCTGGCAAGGGTTTGTTCCAAGGCCTACAGTGAAGAAAAAGTGTTTATCAACTTTCCGGGGGACGTTCGCCGGAAATTGAGCACTGGCTAAGCTATGGAGCCGGCTGGTGAAGTTGGTGGCAAAGGAAGTGTCATTGAGAGGAGGTAGGGTTGGTTTGAAGAGAGGAAGCTTCTTCATTGAGACAGCTGACTGAAGGAATGGTGGTTCATACTCAAGAATACCGGCGACGGTGGAGTTGTCGAAGGTTCCGAGCCCAGTGGCGTATGGTCTTGCTTCCATGAGAAAAGTGGCACTTGGGAAGTGAGGTTTGGTCTTGAGAAGAACATTGCTGGTCTGTCCAGGGGTAATGAGAATTGTGTCCGTCTCAAAAGGTTTAACATAAATGGCATCGACATCAACTACTGTGAGAGTGTGGTTTGCAATGCTGAAGAAGAGTTCATCATTGAGTGCTGCGTTGATAAAACGGAGAAGGTAAGTCTTTCCAGGCTTCACCTTCAGCTTGAATGTATCTGTCAAAATCAGACAGAAATAGTCGGTGTGGGTATCGGCCGATACTATCAATCGTCATCTAATTATGCCAAAAGATTGCTGCATTTCATACCTTTTGCAGAACAGTTGTACAAAGGCCCGGGAAATCCATTGATTGTGTAGGCATCAGAGACATTTGGACCACCACCAGTTTGCAATGCTTGGCTAATAATGGCCTCAGGATCAGCATTGAACCATTCTCCTGCAAATAATTTACAGCAGATGGTCTTGGTAAATTTGGAATTCAACAAAAGGGTCTAGGGAATTTTAAAGCATTTCACTTGTGGATAGTGTATAATTACCAAAGATGATGGGAACTTCCTTGTATGGTTTTGCAAATGGATAAGAGGCATTACGCTTGGGGTGGATAATTATTGGACCATAGACTGTTGATCTTAGCCATGAAATATGGGCATGCCAGAAGAGAGTTCCTCTTTGGCCAATAATGGTGTAGTTGTAGACATAGCTTTGGCCAGTTTGTATGGGGCACTGAGTTATATATGCTGGTCCATCAGCCCACCCACTGCGAAGCTGTCGAATGCCATGCCTGTTTCACGAAAAACATAGTAGCACATTAGGTTATGGTGATGCTGGCAACATACTGATTCATGGCTGAAGGACACGATATCGGTCATCGTCTTGGAGAATACTGCCACATATCGGTCGCGACATGGCGAAATAGTATTGGCTAATAGTATAATACTGTGATTCGTTTATGATTACTTGCACGACTTGACCCTGTTATCTGATACGTCTCCAAGTGAATAACCAGTCAAGTGAGAGTCATGGCTTACACAGAATATATATCAGTCTTAAAATAGAAGTGACATTTAGAATACGACTTAGAGAAATGATATTGATATCGTCCAATACTTTGAACCAAGATCGCTAATGACTATGTACTACAAAGTTGAGTTTCATACCAGTGGATGGAAATATTGTTTGAAACATGGTTAGTGACATTGATGAGCAGACGGTCACCCTCTCTGGCTACAATGCGAGGCCCAGGAAACAGACCATTCACAGTCACCATGCTCTTTGTGTGGCACAGTCGTGACACATTTTGCAACTTGATCTACAAAAAGTTTCAAATCGTGAAGAAATGAAATGAACACTCTGTAATTCCAACTATACTAGATCAAAAATATTTTAGTGCCAAGGTCACAGAACGACATACATTGAACTCGTAATGCCTGGTTATGCCAAATGCAGCCTGAGGAAGGAGGCACAATGTTATCACCGAAAGCAGAATTTCCATTGAAGCTAGTGACGAAAGAGCCTGAGGACCCATTTCTCTACTCTCTGTCTTTCACTTGAAAGAAGCTAAAGACACTAATGGGTGATCTTCAACCTTCTCTGGGATATTGCTTCCTCAAAGCCTTTTAGGTTGTGTATATATAGGTGCTGAAGGGGGTGTTTGGTTGATTGAGTGATGAAGATGTTATAGTTTTGAATAAAAGATGAAACTAGAAGACTTTCTAGAGATATCATGCTAGATCCAACTGTTGTTGGAGAATGACTTTAGAGTGCTGTCAAAGATAATCTATAGTTCACTTATTTATTTTTTATCTGACGATTTAGTTAGTTTGTCATTTCCTTAGTCGTGATGCTATGGTTCCCAAATACAGTGAGACCATGGTGGTTGTTTTTTATTTTTAATTTGAATCGTCTCAACTATATATTTTTTAACTTAATTGATTCAACACTAACATCAATTGCCCATAACAATCCCTCAGTCATTATTTGCATTATGTTTCTTTATGGCGTCAAGGACCTAATGGCCAACTAGTTTTCAAGCTTGGTAATGCATGTTTGGCCCCGATTAAGATAGGACACATTACGTTTTATTGTTGTAACTTTGTGATTAGATTATGATTATAAGGAACATAATCATGCAAGATTGATCCATCAACATTTTTTTTTTTCTAATCAAACAGTCATTTTAAAGTAAGATATGTGCAAAACCGTTGTCGTTTTCAAGACCAAGACGACCTATATGAATCCTTGGAGAGCTAGCAGAGGTTGGTGGATGAGGTATTGTCACCAGGCCATTAGGGTTTGAACCAATGGAAGTTATATATAAAATGGACCATGCCAAGCACTTTTTTTTTCAAGCAAAGACGGGTCTGATGTGTCTGCTGCTCTGTGACCGTTCACATTGATTATAACTAAACCTTACGCGGTCAAAGAACACAAACTTAGCATGTACACATCTAGAAATCGTCTTTCGACCACTAAATAAATCTATACAGGGTTTAGACCCTATTTTGCCAATCATGTGCATGATAACTATATCCTCTTGCATATTTCACCTGCTGAACTTCAACATTTAAGTGACTCTTAAAAACAATTTAGGCCACGACTCTCTTGCTGGCCAGGGATATAGTCATTATTTGCATTATGTTTCTTTATGGCGTCAAGAGCCTCATGGCCAACTAGTTTTCAAGATTATGGTTATAAGGAACATAATCATGCAAGATTGATCCGTCAACATTTTTTTTTTCTAATCAAACAGTCATTTTAAAGTAAGATATGTGCAAAACCATTGTCGTTTTCAAGACCGAGACGACCTACATGAATCCTTGGAGAGCCAGCAGAGGTTGGTGGATGAGGTATTGTCACCAGGCCATTCGGGTTTCGAAGCAATGGAAGTTATATATAAAAATGGAACATGCCAAGCACTTTTTTCTCAAGCAAAGATGGGTCAGATGTGTCTGCTGCTTAGTGCTTTACTATAATTTCATAAGATTATCTACAAAGTAAAAGAAAACTTTTAGATTGGTTCAAATGTTTATACACAACCGTTTGCCTTAGAACCCTGACTGTTGGTGTACCAACTGCGTCCCCTGTAGTTCTCTCTCTCTTTCTCTCTCACACACACACACCCCACCTACGCGGGTGCTCATAAATGGAAACTAAAGCAAAGGCATGCATATTTTAGCTGGAGACCTTTTCCACCTTGATTGGTTGTGCAACCAAAGCTTTTGTCTCTTGTACAAGATTTGAAAATTATACAAAGACCCTCCTCTCACATCAAAACTACTTGAGCTATCTATGTTATAAGAGAAAGAGTAATTCTAGGGTGACCAAATTTTGGGACCAAATTTAGAGCCCAAATGACATGCCAGTTGAGTTGGGCTTCTTTCTTTGGTGTCATGTCATTTGGGTCCCAATGAAAACTTCAAATAATCAGTTGCCATGTCATTTGGGCTCTAAATTTGGTCCCCAAATTTGGTCACCGTAGTATTACTCATAGAATCAATAAATGATCTGACTACATAGAATCAGTACGTGTTTATATTCATAAGGAAAATGAAAAATTTTATATTGGCTATCATTCAACACACATCTCCTCTTTTGGACTAATTGTGGAAATAATAAGTTCTAAAACATGACATCAACACCGCATAAGCCTGACCGAATAAATAGCCAGTCAAAATGGCACGGTCATCGGATTGATATCAATACATACAGGATTTACATTCGATGCTTACCCCAAAATTCCGATGAGGGGCTTCTATTTAACTGTTAATGTATCAAGGAATCAACATTTAGGATCAAAACTCGTGTTCTAAATGTCATTTATCCACTTTCTTCAATTGTAAACAGATGACAGGTTCGTGCTTTGGTGAATGTAAGCCCATCACATATGGATACACAGCCTAGCTAGGTTGGTATGATATCTCATTTAAGTTAGAATCTGCCTCTGTGCTTTACAAGAAATTCAAGGTTTCTAAATCAGGCTCTTGCGTAACTATTTTGACAAACCAAAACTCATATTTTACTTTCAACTCACGCCTTCAAACCGAGAAAATGTATATAATACCAACGAGTTGGCTCGTCCAGTTGGATACCCATTGAACAATCTCATCTTGAGGTTGAAAGTTCAAGTCTGGGAGTTCACATTGGGGCTCGGTAGTTGATCGCTATGCTAGCTTCATTAAGTTCGTTCCTAAGAAAAATAACATGTGTAGTCAGAGGTCTTATGATCTCACCAATAAAGGTTTATTGGGGTGGTTTTTGGGCGCTCTCATTTACTCCCACCCCTTAGAGGGAAAAAAAAAAGCAATGGTATAGGGACCTAATGATGTGATTTTAATACAACTATTAGATTAGTTGTGAGTTCCAATGTTAGATGTAATTCACAACCAATTCAATGGTTGTACATCATTAGATCCCTAAATAAGATCCAACTAGCATTTTCCAAAAAACAAAAAAGGGAACCATTTTGAATCCTCCAACTTAGCTTAGCAAAAATAGTGGTTGAGATTCATTTAATCCAATAACTTAAAATTATCACAAAAATTCCACCCCCAAAAAAAAAAAAAATCAACCCATATATTTTCACACTAATTAAGGCCAGGTTCCCTCCAACATTTGAAATTATACCCACCATACATTTTTATGCTAACCAAGACCAAACAAAGGTTCTCTCCTATGATCTCTTTCCTCTCTTTCTCAATTTTGTTTTTAAATAGTGGGACAAAATTAATTTTGAATTGTGTAATTATATAAAAAGAAGAAAAAATAAATTGTTATTTTATATATTTATATTACATGATTGATGCTCGATTTATTTGTGTTACCTAATACTTTTAGGCATTACTTATTGCTAGTATTGATATTCATTTTCATTGTAATGTCACAATCCAATAAGCATATAATAAGTAGATAAGTGGTTTCTCTTATCCCATGTATATAATTAGATTTAGAAAATTTAATAATTGTTACAAATTTAAAACATAAAGCTTACTGTTTAAAACAAATAATGCACTCACGTGGACGCAAAGCAGCCGCAACAATACCAAAGTAAATAAAAAATAAATTTGAACCTTGTATCCACAATCTCCTTAAGACAAATTTGCTTTCTCTATTGGTGCTTAAGGTTGATGAACAATTGTCTCCTAAGATAGAACAAATTTACGTTCTTGGAGAAGCATCACTCCAATATCTAAGATTCCAACGAACACAATTTTGTGTCTTGTACTTGAACAAACTAAGAAGAACAATGATACAACAATATGTATGTAGAGGGAGAGAAGTATGAAAGACAAAAGAGTTATTCCTAAATTTCGGTGTTTCCAAATGGCAATAGCGGTCGCCCTTTTATAGACTCTAGGTGTTTGTACAATTAAACTGAACAAGCAAAGGACGTCATTGTTCGTCACACCTATTCAGAGACAGATTCTAGACGATGGCGATTATATGACGCATATTTTAAAAATTAATTTTGATGGGTCAAGCCCAAAAGGCTCAAAACCATACCGAAGCCCAACTGCAATTAAAGGCTCAAACCTATGAAGAACCAGCAGGCCAAATGAGATCCAAGCTCAATCAAGTTCACTAGGTAGCTATCTCAGCTTAGCTACAAGACCCAGAGGAGCACCCATGACCCCTCACCTTCTTTACCACTTTGGAGGCAGTCTTTTGGAGAGCACCTCAACGACCATACCCGTTGAAGAGAATCTGCTAATCCCACCAGAGTAGCTGAGTAGTTGCCACTTAGTAGCTCCATTCTGTTGGAGGCTAACTATAAAATGTAAGCCCCACCAATACTTGGGGGGCAAGACACTCTACAGAGCCTAAAACTTCTCCTCCTTTCCATTCTGTAACTCTTCGTTCTCATTACTCACCGGAATCAATAAAATACCGGCAACCCTTTGTCATTCCAAAGTGGGCGTAGGCCACATTGGTCGAACCATTACAATTTCTGTCTCACTCTTTAATTATTGCCTTTAATTTCTAAATTACTTGACTATTGGTGTGCAAAGCCAAATTTGTGCATCATCAGTTTGGCGCCATCTATGGGAAACCGACAAAATTCTCACTCTTTGATACTTTCTCCGTTGAATCAATGGCGATCACTACTAGGTCGATGAATCAACATGAGGACAATCCACCGCGAGAGGAGGAGGTCGCTCCTCCACCGACCAATCCCGTCCCAAGTGCACAGCAGATGCTAGAGACCATGTAGGTACTTGTAGCCCAGAACCAGAAAATCCTCCAAATTATGCTTGCTGGGCAAGGAGGAGCACTACCTAGAACTCAAGTAAGAGGAGTCCCACACCTTGAGAGCCAAAGAGCTCCCCAAGTGGGCCTACCCCATCATAGCGCCACCTTGGGAGCCTCTCTGGGCGCCCAGCATGGAGGAGCTCCCTACGAGGGACCTCCTCCTCCTCCTCCAGCTCCTACGCCTCATGGTGAAGACCCTCTTCCCCAAGAGGATGAGGATGAAAACCATAGCATAGATCATGGGAGCCATTTTCATGACAATTCTAAGAGAGTCCCCAATTACTGGGACGAAAAAATTAAATAAGTACAAAATCAACTAGGCGACGTCTTTAACGTCATGAAGGCGCAAGGACCAGAGACTGTGGACTATCTTGTTAGGCGAACCGATACGCCCTTCAAACCAGACGTAGCAAATTACCCCTACCTTCCAAGTTTAAGATGCTATTAGTGGAGACCTTTGACGGTAAAAAGGATCCACTGGACCATCTAGAAACCTACAAAACTTTAATGCAGCTGCACAATGTCCCTGATGAAATCATGTGTAGGGCGTTCCTAACCACTCTGAATGGATCTGCTCGACAATGGTTTTCCAAGCTCACTCCGGCCTCCATTTCCTTTTTCGCTGAGCTGAGCAGGTCGTTCGTGTTGTACTTCATTGGAGGACGCCGCCACCAAAAGCCTGTTACTCACCTGCTCAGCGTAAAGTAGGACAAGGATGAAAGCTTGTGAAGCTATCTCACTCGTTTTAAAGAGGAGGTTCTTCAGGTCGAAGAGCCTGATGACAAGGTATCCATTACTGCCTTCTTAGGAGGCCTCCGCTCGTCAAGCTTCTTATTCTCGGTGATGAAGCGCCCGCCAAGGAGCATGCCAGAGCTACTAGCCAAAGCCCAAAAATACATGAACACAGAGGACATCACGAGGGCCAGGCGAGGCGAGTCATCCAGAATAGGGGAGAAGAGAAAGGAAAGAGACAGAGACGATAAGAAGGAGTCCAGCAACAAGCATAATAGGACAGAGAGGGTACCTGTCAAGGACCAGCTTGGTCCTGCTCCTCAAAAAGACTGACAAGCCTTCACTCCCCTTAACGCCGCTATCAGACACATCCTATTCCAGATCCAGGTTGATCCAGCAGTAAAGTAGCCTGGGAGAATGAAGTCTCCCCCAAACTGCAGGAACCCAATCAAGTACTGTCACTTCCATCGCGACCATGGTCATGACACCGACGACTGTTATGACCTCAAAAGACAAATTGAGGACCTCATTCAACGTGGACACCTTCGCCAATATGTTGTTGGAAGGAGGCAGGCGCCGCCTCCCCCTCACAATCAGGAAGATCAACATCCCATTAGTAAAATTCACACCATTTCTGGAGGACTTGCAGGAGGAGGAGAGTCCCTCTCTATCATGAAGGCTCACACCAGGAAAGCTAGGCACCTTGAGGAGGAGCGACCACCCAAGGCGCTTAGGCTTGGCAGCAGCGAAGTCATATCCTTCTCAGACAAGGACTTAGAGGGAATCCAGCACCCCCATAACGACCCACTGGTGCTCACCATGACCGTTGCCAACTTCCAGGTACGAAGGATTCTAGTGGACAGTGGCAGCTCTGCGGACATCCTATTCGCAAAAGCTTATGACAAACTCAATCTAGGCAAGGAGAGACTTCAGCCCATAAGATCACCTTTCATTGGGTTCTCAAGGGAGAAGGTGTATCCCTTAGGATCCATCACCCTACTAGTCACGGCCGGCACTTCACCCCGAAGCTCCACGGTCATAGTCAATTTCCTGGTAATAGATTGTACATCCGCCTACAACATCATACTGGGACGGTCTGTCCTCATACACTAAGAGTTGTGCCCTCCACCTATCACCTCATCCTCCGTTTTTCAACTCCTAATGGAGTCGGAGAGGTAAAAGGAGATCAGGTAGCAGCAAAAGAATGCTATGTCTCCTCAATAAAGACCAGGAAGCCACATGAGACATTACAAGTAGAGGTCCTTGACCCCAGGGATGACGCCGCCACAGAAAGAGGAGAACCAGTCGAAGAGCTCACCCCGGTGGTCTTAGACGAAGAGCATCCTGACAAGAAGGTGTACATTGGCTCTTCTCTCTCCGAAGATCTGGTTCACCAGCTAATAGGTTTCCTGAAATACAATATGGATATTTTTGCATGGTCGCATGCAGACATTGAAGGAATTGATCCTGAGGTAGCCACTTATCGCCTCAATGTTGACCCTCGCTATAAGCCTGTATGCCAGAAGCTAAGGGGCGCCTCCACTAAAAGGGCCAAAGCAATGGATAGGGAGGTGGAGAAGCTAATAGGAAATGGGGCAGTCAGGGAAGTGGCTTACCCAGATTGGCTCTCAAATGTGGTGATGGTGACTAAAGTCAATGGAAAGTGGCGCCTCTGCGTGGACTTCACCGAGCTCAACAAGGTGTGGCCAAAAGATAGTTATCCGTTACCAAGGATAGACCTCCTCATCGACGCCACAGTAGGGCAGGAACTGCTCACTTTTTTGGATTCATATTCTGAATACAACCAGATTAGCATGCATCCCCCAGACCAGGAGAAGACATCCTTCATCACTTCGAAAGAGACCTACTGCTACCGGGTGATGCCCTTTGGGCTAAAGAATGCAGGAGCAACTTACCAGCGGCTGGTGAACAAAATGTTCTAGTCCCAGATCTGGCGAACGATGGAGGTATACGTCGACGATATGTTGGTCAAGAGCCTTGCTGCAGCAGAACATGTTGACCATCTCCAAGAGACCTTCAATGTTCTACGGGCATACCACATGAAGCTGAATCTTGAGAAATGCGCCTTTGGCGTGGGGTCAGGAAAGTTCTTAGGCTTTATGGTCAACCAGAGGGAAATTGAAGCTAACCCCGACAAGATCAAGACAATCATTGACATGAAGTCACCATCCTCAACCAAGGAGCTCCAGCGCCTCAATGGAAGAATTGCAGCACTTAACAGGTTCGTGTCCAAGTTTGCAGACAAATATCTGTCTTTCTTCAAAATCCTTCGAAAGGCTTTCGAGTGGCGACCAGAGGCAGAGGAAGCCTTCCAAAGACTTAAGGCTTACTTAGCCACACCACTCCTCCTTTCACATGCCACTCCAGGAGAAACCTTGTATTTATACTTGTCTGCTTTCTTATCGGCAGTGAGCTCAGTTTTTTTCAGGAACAGTGAGGGAGTACAAAGACCAATCTACTATGTGAGTAGAGCATACAGGGGGCAGAAGTTAGAAATTCTGAACTTGAGAAACTAGCGTTCACCCTGATCTCTGCAGTAAGGCGCCTACGACACTATTTTCAGGGTCACAGCGTCGTTGTTGTTACGGACCAGCCTCTCAAGAGAATTCTGGGAAAACCTAATGTATCCGGAAGACTACTTAAGTGGGCAGTAGAACTAGGGGAGTTTGACATCTAATATCAACCGAGGACAACCATCAAAGCACAAGCACTGACAGATTTCATTGCTGAGCTTACACTAGAGACCCCCAATGGTACCCAACCAGCTCCTCTTGGCGACGAGACAGCCTCCTTGGGCGCCCAGACTCCTTTCGGCGCCCAGACTAGCTCCCAGACAGCCCTCTTAGGAGCCTAGACTCCTCTCGGTGCCCAGACAGGCTCCCAGCCAGCTCCTTGGGGTGCCCAGACCTCATCTGGCACCCAGACTGACGCCCAGACAGCTTCATCAGGAGCCCAAACCCCTTCTGGATCCCAGCCTGGCACTTAGGCCACCCAACCTAAGGCCTTACCTCATCCAGAAACCTCTGAGCATTCTTCTCTATCACTCTAGAAGCTCTACATCGATGGCTCCTCAACCAACGAATGAGGAGGAACAGGCCTAGTCTTGATCAATCCAGATGGCACCGTTCTCAAGAATGCGGTGAAGCTTCACTTTCTCACCTCCAACAACGAGGCGAAATACGAAGCCCTCCTCTCTAGATTAAGATTGGCAGCCGAAATGGAAGCCCAACATCTTGCCACTTACAGTGACTCTCAGCTGGTGGTTAATCAAGTAAAAGGTGAGTTTGAAGCAAAGGAAGCAAGAATGCAGGAATACCTTGCTATGGTGAAAAGTTTAATCGCAAAGTTCCACTACTTCCAAATTCGTCATATCCCCAGAGAAGATAACATGGCGGCTGATGCACTTGCAAGACTCGCCTCAACCTCGGAGGCCCCTCAAAGAGGACCAGCATTCATCAGCCACCAATTCGAGCCAAGCAAGTTGGACATGGTGACCGCAAATGTCAACTGTGTGTCAGATGAGTTGAATTGGATGACCCCAATAAGGGCATACCTCCAAGAAGGTGTGCTGCCAGATGATCCTTTAGAAGCCAGGAAGCTGAGGATGAAAGCCTCCAAGTTCACCATCTTGCAAGATATTCTATACAAGAAAAGCTATTCTTTGCCATTGTTGCGCTGTCTTGCACCAGAGGAAGCTCACTATTCCTTGCGAGAGATTCACGAAGGGATCTATGGGAACCATTCTGGAGGGCGCCCCCTTGCCCACAAGGCGCTCAGACAAGGCTACTTCTGGTCTTCCATGGCAAGGGATGCCCAGGAGTTCTCCAAGAAGTGCGACAAGTTCCAGCGCTTCGCAACTGTGTCTAGACAAACACCGGAGGAGCTAACAACCATCATAAGTCCATGGCCTTTCTCCAGATGGGGCATTGATATCCTAGGCCCCTTACCCCTCAGCAAAGGGCAGTGCAAATTCGTGGTGCTGGCAGTCGACTACTTCACCAAGAGGGCAGAGGTCGATAGCAAGAATAACAGATGCAAAGGTAAAAGACTTCATCTGAAAGAACCTAGTCTGCCGTTTTGGAATACCTCATGTCATCCTCAGCGACAATGCGAAGCAATTCGATAATAAATTACTCAACTCTTTTTGCTCCAACCTTCAGATAAAACAACTTCACTCTAGCCCAGCACACCCACAGGCAAATGGCCAAGCAGAGGTCATGGTGAGAACGGTGCTACGCAACTTAAAGACAAGGCTTGAAAGAGCGAAGGGTCTTTGGGTGGACGAGCTACCAGACGTACTGTGGACTTATCGAACCACGCCAAGAACTCCTACTAGAGAAACCCCTTTCTCCCTCGCCTTTGGAATAGAGGCAGTCATCCCCGTGGAGATAGGGGTACACTCTCTAAGGGTCCAGCACCACAACCCCATCACCAACGAGGAAGGACTCCGCATCAACCTCGACTTGGTAGAGGAGGCAAGGGAGATGGCTACAGTCCGCAACGTCGAGTACAAAAGACGCATGATAAAGTACTACAATTTGAGGGTGAAGCCTCGCTCCATCCAACCAGGGGACTTGGTCCTCAAAAAAGTGATCCTCATCACAAAGGATGCACGTGAAGGAAAACTGGGACTGAATTGGGAAGGACCTTACCTCATAACAGAAGTAATGAGGCCGGGCACCTACAAAATCCAGAACTTTGAAGGGAAGGCCTTACTCCATCCGTGGAATGCTGAACACTTGAAGAGGTACTACCAATGACACATTGAGAGAGTTAAAAGTAATAAACAGTGGAGACTTTTATATCTTTTTTTGGATCATACCCAACATTCAATGTACTCTTTTGGGGTTACCACCCAATATTGCAATGTATGAACAAAATTCTCTATATTTTACTCCAAAATGATTTTGCATTTTTTCAATTTCAAAGGAGTACTGATTGATTGGAAATAGCGTCGTTCCCTACCTCTCAACACCACCCTCAAATGTGTATGGCTTATGTGTGAAGGGAGTGTCA
>CM042196.1:22677327-22687931 GCA_023539305.1 Ilex asprella
GTAGGAGGGACCCCCAAGCAAGTGGACCAAGAAAAAAAACGTTCTGGGCTGTTTCAGGAATGACTACCGGTAGCTCGTGCGGTAGTTGTCACTCCAGTAGCTTTTGACTACCGGTAGTCAAATGGTAGTCAATTTTGCTCTGGACCAGCTTTGGTAGAATTTTAATAACTCTTGATCTAACTGTTGGATTGAGCTAAAATTTTGACACGATACATAAGACATCCAGATCTACAACTTTCATGTTTTAAACTTTTCCAGATTCTGAGTAGGTCATGGTCAAAATGGAGGACAACCGATGCAGTACTTCCTAGTGATGTGGCAGCTGGTCCCTTTGTTCCAAAATACTAATACCTCCTTGATTTCTTCACTTTTAAACCTCCAATTCTTCATGTATTATGTCCATGCTATTACCACACATACAACATAGTTGCAAGGTCCTAAAATCCAACATTTAAGCTATCAAAATATGCAACATCGAGAATTTAACATTATTCATAAAATACGCTAACACTAAGTAATTAAATGCAAAATTTGAGTTATAATGAATGTAATGAGGCCATGAAATGTGCAATATTATGTGCTCATCAAGTACTAGTACAAAAGTAAGACTTTGAATCGTCTTTCTTAAAAAAAAAAATCAAAAAGTCCCCAATACTCTAGCTACTCTCATGGTCGTCCTCCTCCTCCTCCTCGCTTTCCTCATCATCCTCAGCCTGGTCAGAGCCTCCATCACTATTATCAGGCACCTCAGTTGGCGGAAAGCCTGAGACATCAATATCAGGGTAGGCAGCTGAAATCTTCCCTCGGAGCTCCTCATGCCCGTCAATGAAGGCATCCGCAAGGCCGTTCATCAACTCCTTCTCAGCGGTGATAACTCTCTCCTCAGCCTGCAGAGCTCTCTCATGGGATGCCTTCACCTCTGCCTCCACGAAAGTCTCTCTGAGCATGACCCTCTCATGGGTCTTTACAAGCTTAGCCTCACTGAGCGTGGCCCTCTCACGGGCCTTCACAAGCTCAGCCTCTTTGAGCGCGTCCCTCTCACAGGTCGCAGAAAGCTCAAGATCAACTATCTTCTCACGAGCCTCCTTAAGCTCAACCTCGAGCCTGGTTGCCTTCTCACAGGACATCACAAGCTTAGCATGAGAAGCCCCTCTAGCAGCTTCAAATTCAGCAATCCTCGCCCGAGCTGCAAGGAGTTCATTCTGCATAGCAACACGATCTTGCTTCATCTGGTGATGACTATAAGTCCTTGAAAGTAAGCACAAAGATGCAGTGCAAGCCTGGAGAAAGATAAAAGTCAGGAGAAACTTAAGAAAGAACTGGGGAAAGGGAGATACCCGACCCTTACTTGACCCAGGCCTTCCAAAAAATTGCTGACAATTCATTCCGTACCCAGGGCATTAATCCCGACAACATCATCGGAAAACACAAACCGCCCAAGTCAATCCCTTATGATTGATGCATTACCCAACATGGAGCTAATCAACGATGCACCTCGTGGAACTCCCACAGGAGGAGCCGAGGCACCGAAAAAGAAGGCGAAGTCAAAGGGGTCTCCAGATTAGCAGATACTGATGAAGGAGTCGTAGCCCAAGGAGGCACTTGATGGGGGCACCCCCAGGAGCCACTGGAGAAGTTGCTTGAGGGGGGTTCGCCTCAGGAGACACATTTGGAGAAGCCACTTGGAGGGCATCTCCTTTCCTCGCCACCTTGGGAGGAGGAGGGTTCCTACTAGAAAGGCGAGATCTAATCATTCCCCTATACATCTCTGCAGAAGCAATAAAGTGTCATAGATGAGCAATAAAGTGCTATAAATGAAAAGTGTTGAATAGAGGTGAAAAATATAAAACAATTATGGTATCTTTCCTCTTCAAAGTGGAACCACCCGATTTAGAAGAAAGAGCACCAGTCTTAGAAGAAGTTGTTGAGGAAACACCGCCTCCTCCATTTTTTAGCACGAGAGTCCCGAAGTCTCCTACCGGATGAGCTCTCACAGCTTCAAGCTTCCACTCCTGACCCTGGGAGAACGTGGGGGAACCTGCATGGAACGCGGTGAGTATACAGCTTACAAGGAAGGTGATGAGAGAATAGTAAAAATAAGGAACGTACCAACTTTCTTTGGAGTAACCCATCGTGATGGTACCAGTGCCCTATCGACATCCGAGGCCCACTCTCCACCAACGAATATGAAATAAGTTTTCCAACTATGGTAGTTGGAAACCAACCCAGTAATCAGCTTGCCTCCCCGTGGGTTAAAGTAGTACCAACCTCAGTTGGGGGCCGGAGTCTCACTCAAATAATATGCTACATGGAACTCAATAGGAGAGACATCCTCATGATGTACCCTTCTCCACAATTCTAGAAAGGCTAATAGGACCCTCCAACCATTGGGTGTCAGCCGCCCGGGTGTCAATAAAAAATAGTTCAAAATGCCACAAATAGTCGAAGGAATGGGGAGCCTGAGCCCAACCTCAAGCATCTCCTCATAAATGACAATATCACCAGAAGAGTCATCGCTAGCGGGCTCGCCCTTTTCCGCTCGGCGGCACAACATAGTCGGAGGAATGCGATAGGTGGAAATAATCCGGGAAATATCGGCATCATAAATTAAAGAACTAGTCAAGGTACTTAACTTAGACCCGTTATCATCACATATTATCTTGCCATTGTGTTTTTTGCTGCGAAGGCGCGAAGAGTTACCCAAACCACGGTCAGGATCCTTGCCATGAAAAGTGCCCGGAGTATCCACCCCACCAGCCGTATGTTCCACATCACTCAGTCCAGCACCTAAGGAGGTGTCTGACACTCTCTGACCACCTAAGGAAAGATGCCCAATGCCTGGAGAGGTATCTGACCCACTCTGAGTGCCTAATGGAGGAAGCCCAGTGTCAAACAAGGTGCCTGACTCCCTTTCCACGCCCAAAGTGGCGCCCAGAGGGGCTGTTATGCTCATCGCGCCCAAAGTGGCACCAGGAGGGGCACTTGGCATGGTCTTCTCGCCCAAAGTGGCGCCAAGAGGGGCGTCTAGCGTGGTCTTCTCGCCCAAAGTGGTGCCTAGAGGGGCTACCATGCTCATCACGCCCAAAGTGGCGCCAAGAGGGGCGCCTATGATGGTCTTCTCGTCCAAATCAGGAGGAGCAACGCCCAAAGGAGTGTTGTCCAGCTCGCCCAGCTCGTTCCCCATGGCGCCCAAGTAGGCCTCGCGCCCAATCCCGCCTGGATCAGCGCCTATGGCGCCCAAATCATTACCCGAATCAGCGCCCAAACAGCTACCTGAACTAGTGCCCATGGCGCCCAAGCAGCCCACTCGCCCTCCACGGCTCACCTCTTCAATGTTCTCTTGATCCATGAAAACCCAAGGGAAGCTCGCTCACAAGGGAGTTTCGACTATGACTTCTCAACAAAAGAAATCTAGTTTCTTCCCTCTTTTGCTCAACTCCAAGAATCTTGAAGCATAAAATCTTCAAGGTTGTCAAGGAAGCATTCTTGAATAAGTGGAAGAAGTGGGTAGTGCTCAAACCCATGAATCTCTAGCCTTGGGTCTTCAAAATCTCAAGAAAGTTTCACCTCCCTCACTCCAAGAAAGACTCAATGTGAAAATGGGCAAATGAAGAAGAAAAGTACATATTTATAGCCTAGGGTTTTCAAAAGAGGGAAAAGCCCTAAATTGAAAATCAAGAGCTATTTTTTAATGCCAAGACTTGAGGTGTTCAATGAAGAAAAAATAATACCTTGAAAGAGAAGAGTTATCTAGCGGAGGAAGTCTACATCACCAAGAACTTAAGACTCAAGAAAAATGCCCCTTTCTCCAAGCTTCCTAGGACACAGGGCATTGGGGGGCAAATGATGGGTCAAGCCCAAAAGGCCCAAAACCATACCGAAGCCCAACTGCAATTAAAGGCTCAAACCTATGAAGACTCAACATGCCAAATGAGATTCAAGCCCAATCAAGTTCACTAAGTAGCTACCTCAGCTTAGCTACAAGACCCAGAGGAGCACCCATGACCTTTCACCTTCTCTACCACTTTGGAAGCAGTCAACATTGACCAGGTCTTTTGGAGAGCACCTCAACGGCCATACCCGTTGAGGAGAATCTGCTAATCCCACCAGAGTAGCTGAGTAGTTGTCACTTAGTAGCTCCATTCTGTTGGAGGCTAACTGTAAAATATAAGCCCCACCAATACTTGGGGGGCAAGACACTCTACTGAGCCTAAAACTCCTCCTTCTTTTCATTCTGTAACTCTCCGTTCTCATTACTAACCAGAATCAATAAAATACCGGCAACCCTTTGCCATTCCAAAGTGGACGTAGGTCACATTGGCCAAATCACTATAATTTCTGTCTCACTCTTTAATTATTGCCTTTAATTTCTAAATTAATTGACTATTGGTGTGCAAAGCCAAATTTATGCATCATCAAATTTAAAAGACAATTATGTCAAACATTAGAAGGCGAAAGAATAACTCGCGAAACGAGACGACCACAAGAGGGGACGCCCCAAGCCAAGGCCTTGGCCCCCACTTGCTAAGGCACCAAGTCCCCACGCAAAGCAAGGCGCCTAAAACCTTGGCCGTTGTCTATGGACTTCATTGCGTGTTTTATCTATTGTTTCGATTTGATCGATTTTTTACCCAATTCTAAATTCAAAAATTCAGTCTACTATTTTAATGCAAATTGGTAATTTTTGGAATATAATTTTACATTCAAATATTAATAGTTCTTAACAAATAATTAAATCATGGTCCCACTAATTTCAATATGTGAGCCTCATTTTAATCTATTTTTCATAACTATTTTTTCAACAATTTCTACGTTAGGACTCCAAATTAGGTTGAAGTAATATTTTTCAACAACTACTTTCATGCAATAAAGTGATGTCCATTTTTTTATTTAATTATTTTTTATTAAATTGTGGCGTCATGAGATAGTAATGGCATAGATTGTGTTTTGTACGCATTGTTTATATTTTTTTTTTGTTTTTGTTTTTAATTTTTGTCAAAATAAAAATGTGTTTGTGATATGTTTCTATTTCTTTTAGCAACTCTACTTTAAAAACAAGTTCAAAAAAAAAACAAAAAAAAAAGATGTTTCCAAAAATAGGAAAAAATGGAAAATTGCGTGCGGGGAAGTGGGACTTTCATGAGGTCCACTCATCGAAGCCCATTAGCAACAAAAATCCTAAACCCCACTTCTCCCATTTGTCCTCTCTCTCTCTCTTAGTTGGAAAATGGTCGAGGAGGCTTATCTCATCTGTCATCTTTGTTGTTGATGTCATCTCTATCTCTACTCATTCCTACGCTCGTCTTCAGATTTGATTTTGATCTATACATATATACACAAATATATACATAGATTTATTTTGTGAAAGTTAATTGAATGCTTTTTGTTGGATAAATACTTTGTGGGAACTTTGTATTGGAAAATGTTTACCGTGAATCAAATTCTTATGGAAAATCATAGAATCATTTGTGTGTGTTCTATTGTAATTTTTGTGATGGGTATTGATTATTTCTATGATGGTATTAATCACTTGATAATGAATTTTGAAGTATTTTTTTTAGCTCTCTATGTGTTTCATCTTTTCGGTGGTGTTGGTGGTTGATTTTCGGTGATAGGGTGGTGGTCTTTCAGGAGTGTTGGTGGTGGATTTTGGGTGGTTGGGTGATGGGTTTTTCGGGGGCATTGGTGGTGGATTTTTGGTGATTGGGTGATGAATTTTGGTTAATTAGGTGGTGAATTTTTGGGGGTGATGGTAATGAGTTTTCGATGGGTTGGGTGGTGGATTTTTGAGAGTATTGGTGGTGGGTTTAGTGGGTTGGGTTCTAGAGAATTTGTGAAAGATGATGGTTCTTCAGGTTCTCAAAATATTTCATGGAAACATTATTATAATACAAAACATACTTTTTTTCTTGTTTTTTATAATTTTTTTACATAAATTTAAAATTTAAATTCAAATAACAATCGGTACTCTCTCTCTAACAATCAGTATTCTCTTTCTCTCTCTATATATATATACATATATATTTATTATATTACTGTTCATGTTACTGTTTTTGTGAGTATGTTACTATTTTTATTGAGCATGTTACTATCTATTGTTATTTTCTTAAATATTAATACTCAATGTTATTATTATTATTTTTTTGAATATTATTATTTTTTGTGTTTAAATGTTACTACTTTTTTTGTGTTTAAATGGTGTTATTTTCATCCACCATTTTTCAATGTAAAAACGTATTCAAAACATGCTTCCGATATTTTTTGTTAGTTAAAAGCATATTTTGTAAATACATTTTTACATTAAAAATATAGGTTTAAACCATATTTTCCCGTAAATAACTCTAGATTAAGAGATAAACTAAAAATCGTGACACAAATGAAATAAAATCGAAAATCTAAGTAATTTGGTCATTGATTCAATTGAGGATACTAAAAATAGTCTCCTTTTACATATTTTTTCTTGGGTCGAGTGAACAAATAAAAATTTTAAGAAACCAAACCCAAAATTCTGCAATTTGCAAGGCTACACGAATGCCACATATGTTGTGTTTTTTCAATAACAATATTTCATATTCAATATAATCCAACGCAATACAAGTTTGAAACAAAAACAAGCAGAGTCATTCAATAAGTTGGCCCTTCTAAACCAACTTTGACAGAACCAAAACAACTTACACCCATCCAAATTTTTATTTCATTGTTATTCGGATTTCTTTAACAAGCTTATGCTCTTTATGATCCAATTAATCAAATTAAATATTTATTATTATTACTACTACTACTACTACTTTAAATGTAGCAGATTAAGAAAATCTTGGTTTGATTAATCAACTTACACCCATAATGTGTGTTTTGATCTTACTGTTTTGCTTAAACTTCTTAATTATTTTGTTAACTTTCATATTCCTTAAATATCAAAATTAGAGTACAAATTCTAGCCCTTCTTCTAACTCTATAACTTCCAAATGTTCTGGACTCTTACGATCTTTTATAAGTATCAATATCTATTAACAAATTAATAATCAAAAGTTAATTCCTCGAGTGCCTCACTTGTATGGTTATTTTTATCATCCAAAAATAAGATATTTATTACTCCATCAACTTTATATTTGGCTATAGAATCAAAAGCCAAATTTTATGGGAGACATGTAATTTGAAAAATCATCATTAGTGATTTTTATTAGTTATGCAAGATATATTAGTAATTAGCAATAATATGTGCTTCAAATCACACTGTAATATAAAAAAATTGAAAATTGATCGTACAATATTTTATATTTTAAATAAAAAATTTCTTTTCTCTAATTATGTAATTTAAAATTAAAATAAAGAGAGAGAAAATAAGAGATAAATATTTTTGAATTAGTGTGGTTGTCTGCAATTGAGGAGCATGTTGATTGGGTCGTGTCGAGAAGATGATATTTTTTAGTGGGAAAAAAAATTTGGACCGAATAGATAAAAATTAAATCAATTTTGATCATTATTGTATTTTTATAAATTGAGAATTCAATATTTTTACTGTAATATTAAATAGATATATGCACACGTGAATGACAATGTAAACGAAATATTCAAAAATTATAAAAATAAATAAATAATATAATACGTGTGTAATAACTAATAAATTTTAAAAAGTGGACTAACTCTCAAATATCTCAAAAAGAAAAAGGTCGAAAGAAAAGAAGGTTGGGTCATATTCTGAGGTGACCCAACTTTATGCTTGGGTGTTGTGATAAAGGTTGAAGCAGGGAAATGTTGGCCCCAGGGGCCAGAGTTGGTTTCTCTGTTTACGGGCTTTTCTAGGCCTTCTTTATGGCTCCCGCGACTGTATCTCTGTTGAGGAAAATTTGGAGCCGGCGGTCTCTTTCCATCAAGAAAACTTGATTAATATTTAGTCCATTTTAATATTTATTGTACAAAATATTCACAATAGTTATGTTTAATTAAAAAAACTAGCAAGTCTTAAATTTTAAGAGTTTGATTAATATTAAAATTCTTTCTCTCATTTCTATCTATATAGATATATAAATATATATATATACACACACATACATATAGTAACATAAAAAAAAAATACCATTTATAAATTTATAAAAAAAACTCAATTCTTATTATTAAGAAATAATAGTAGATTAAGAAATAAGATGAAAATCACTATAAATAAAAATATATATATATAAAAAACTTCAGTTGAAAACTCATCCTAAATCTTCCTAATCATTTGACTATCCTAGTGAAGTTTTTTGAAGGGAAAGATGAGAAACTCAATTCTTATTTTTTTCAAGAAATTTTACAAAAAGAGTCAATGTGACGATGAAGGGTCAGGTGCGAGTGACCTCGAATGATGCCTTCCCACCAGCACCAATCTCCTTTGAGTTGTACAAGAATCCTTTATATTGTGTAGCAATAAGAATGCATTATTAACTATATCATGAACAAGAAGATGTATGTTTTTTTATGAATGCACCTTTGTGTCTTATTTAACTATAGCATGTGTATATTTAATGCATATAATGACCACATTTAAATATAGCCGATTGAACTTAAGAATACATTTAGTGACAGAATACCCAAAGGCATATAAAGAGTAGAGTTAAGCAAGGGAATTGCAATGGTTAGCAAAAGTGAAAAATGGAAAATGACATACAAAATAGCAAATATGACTTTAGTGAATTGTTTAAGGGTATATTAGGAAAATAAAAAAAAATCACTTCAAGTGCCTTTTATTAGTAGTATAAATATAAATATAGACATAGATTTAGGAATAAGTCCGCTCAAATTTTTTTTTGGGAATAAGTCTATTTTGTTCTCTATGGTCCAAAATACTTTTTCTTTTGTGCGTTGTTTGAGTAATAGAATTTTAGCCTCGACAATAGTGCAATTTTAAAATTAAATTCAGGATATCTTGAGTTTAAATTGCTTGATAGTTATTTAATAATTACCAATAGAAAAAAATTATAAAGTCATAAAACTTAATTAAAAAAAAATTAGAATATCAAAAAATGATATTTCGATACGTTATTAATATTTAGACTGTGGAGTTAACTCGCTTTCATAATGTGTACTGCTGCACATGATTTAATGGGAGTTAATACAAAATTTATTATATTTGTGGGTATTTTTATTATATTGTGAGTATTTTTTATTACTGTCGTGGTATTCAAAAAAATAGTAAAAATAATTAATACATAAGTAGTGAAAATCCCAAAAAAAGTGGTAAAAAGTACACACATATGTAATTTTGTTCGTATCGAAAAAAAGTGATAAAAATAATTATTAAAATAGTAATAAAAATATCTACAAAATTGATAAATTATTCACAAAAATAATAAATTTTTTAATTATAAAATATTTCATAAAATTTATAAAAACACACTTTAAAATAATAAATTTTAGCTATATGATACAACATTTTATTGGCAGCAACATAGTCTAATCCAAGCTTTCGAAGTAACCTTCAAAGTGGGTATCCAATAGCATTTAATGGGAGTCGTCTGACACTACAACTACCCAACCACTACGAATGACAGCATCTTAGTCCACTTGAGAGCAACTCCAAGGGGTGGCATATGGGTGAGATACTCCATATGCCACCTCAAATTTAAAAATGTTCACTTTAAAGAAGATAGTATATGGGGTTAAAAAATATAATCAAGGAGGCTGGGATGACATTTTTAACAACTCTGGAAAGAGAAAGTGAGGGGTTGCAAATGGATTGATGAATGTAGATCCGTTGGATGACTATAGATCCAACGATTCATATAGACTGATGAGTAAAAATATAAAAATGGCACCCCATTTTTGCACTTGCCATTGAAGCAGATTTATAATTCAGGGGTGCCAAAACACTGTTCAAGGTTGTAAAATGATATTTGGCACCTCAAAAATGACAACTCCCCTTGGAGATGCTCTAATCAAGCCTAAAAAAAAAAGAATAACCATCCACCTATGTATAGAGGGTGCTCCATATGATAATATTAGTTATTTCTCGTACGTAAAGACTTGAAATAATATAAAATATAATTAATAATAAATATATTTATATTCATACTCAAAATTAAATTATAAATATAAATAAGAGAGAAAGAAATTTAAATATCAGTTGTAGTGGGAGCGAGCGGTAGTGTGGTGGTGGTAGAAAATAGTGATAGTTATGATAGGTGACGACGACCAATTGTGATAATAGTAGCTGTGAGTGACAATGATAATGGTGATGGTGGGACATTAGGGGTGGTGGGGATAGAGGGTAGGGCTGTCAATTTTTGACACGACACGAACCGAACACGAAATAAATGGGTCGAACACGAAATTAAAATGGGTCAATGGATAAAAATGGGTAAACACGTATAAACACAAAAAAAAATAGGTTGAGTTCATGTCAAAATCAGGTCAACCTGATTTTGACCTGATTAACCCGTATATTTTAAACAAGTTAATATAATTCGACCTGAACCCGACCTACCCATTTCATACCTGTTTAACCCATTTATCCAAATATATAAAAATAACAAAACATGTTTTTTTCTTCATTTTTTTGATGGATTAAATCCATTTAACTGGAAATGGATGTTAAGAATTAGTTTCCTTTTGCTTCTTGTAATTCT
>CM042196.1:22697931-22711126 GCA_023539305.1 Ilex asprella
GTTTTAATCCCCACGACCATCATACTAAAAATGGGTTAGAAACACCTATACGATCATGGCCAATCATGGGACCCACTAAAGCCTGATCAAACAGTATCAGAAGCTTGTGAAATCGAGTGAGATTAGTACTTAACCATCTAGACCTAATCTTTGAGCAGCCAAATCACACCGTATCTGAGCAAAGCCAATCCTTGATCTCTCAAGATCAAATTCCATCCACACGTTCTGTTGATGATGATGCCCAATCACGTAGGCCTCGATGCCTAATAGATCCGAGTTTCCGAAAGTGAAGCAATACACCGAATCATTTCCCCTAACTTCACCTAAGACCCGATGTAACAACCCAGCACCCGAAACCGTCAATTCAGCACCCCCAAACATAAAACTCACGGAGGGCAATGGTGGCAAGCTTGTTTGATTCAAAGGAACCCGAAAACACAAATCCATTGCTCCTTGGAAAACAAAATTAGGGTCATCCAAGACCCGCAAAACCCCACTCGTTTGGTTCAAGAACTCTTTCCTCAAAGCAGTATAAGCCGGGCCAAGAAGGAACGTGAATTGTGTACCTGAGTCAACCATTGTCTGACCCGCTCCGGTGTGATCCGGTTCAAGTATTGATTTCGGTAGTGGCAGCAATTTATCCGAAACTTTGATCCCTTCAAGTTGAACCGTATAAGCTTCTCGATCAAAGTAAGGCAATGGAGTAGAAATTTGAATCATTGGAGTGTAATTCAATGTCATTAGCCATGTAAAATTGGTGTTTCCAAATAATAGAACACCCGAAAAATCCGAACTTGAAATGCAATAAGAGAATTTCGAAAAATTCATTTGAGAAACAAAGGAAAGAGACCCACGGTTCATGCCCATCAAACCGGTAGTCTTGGAGTCTTCCTCCGAGTTACTGCTAAAACCCGAGTCCATGCACCCGAATATGATGCCCAACATTCCAGATCCTCCTATATTGAACGTATCAGATGCTAAGTTTCCTTCTGAAGATGATGCATCGGCGTAGGAGAGAACAGCATGGCAGAGATGGTTTGAGTCACAAGAAGCGGGTATGGAGAAGTCCCGGGTTCGGGTCGTGCAGGTGGGTGAAGAACAAGTGATGGGTGAGTATGATAATGATCGGTTTGGGACGAATGTGGGTTGCGTGAGTCGGGTCGTGTTGCAGTGAAGCCAAGAGAGCTCACTTCCTGTGTCAAGGACCATGGTAACGTTCTGTTGAGGCGTACCCACAGAGAGAGAGACGGTGAGGGTGACATTGTGCCGGAAGGAAAGCTCGTTTGGATGGTGTTTCGGGGAGGACCCAGATGGGATTTGTTGGGTTTTCAGGGGCAAAACAAGCATTGATGTTGTTTCTCTTTTGGTGGTGGACATTGGTGTTGTTGAGCAAAAGATGAGTTGGGGTTGCATTAACAAGATCAGTGTGTTAAAATAAAGAAGAGAGAGATGGCATCTGAGACAGTGGGGTTTCATGGCGTTAAGAATGAACAACTAGTAAATGGAATAGTTTGGTGCAGAGGAGAATGCAGATGAAATTGTGTAAAAAAAGGATCTTTGATCTGAGGAGAGAGAAAGTGGAACAAGTGAGTTTGTGTTTGAAAAAAAATTGAAGTGAGAACTGTTCAGAGATCTGGGGGAAAGAGAGGTGGGGAATCTGAAATTCTGTGAACTAACGAACTAAGCTGATAGCAAAGGATCTAGTCCTTCTGTAGTTCTGTTAGTGAGAAGAATCCGTTGACACTTAAGAGGAGAGAGAAACGACGTCGGGTGGGTCGGTTTGAAGTTTGACAAGACTAACAATTAATAATAGAGACATGCCATTCGCACTTCAAAATTTGACTACGTTAGAATGTGATTTATAACTATATTTTTATATCTTAAATTTGTATCATAAATATGTTTATTAAATTAATAACGATAGTTGGATCAATATATCCCAATTAAAAAAGTTGATGAAATGCACTCATTTAACAGTTTCTGTTCATTTGAGATATATATTTAAGATATAAATTTAGGATATAAAATATTGTTCTTAAAACTATTAAATGAAAAATAAGTTTTAATGTTTAATAGAGTGTACAATAAATCCAAAATTTGTAATTGATTGGTTGTTTGGTTTTGTTGTTTTTGGAAACAGTAATGCAATGATGACCAAAATTTGGGATCAAATAAAAAGTTCAAATGATAGGACAATTGTTGATATGCCTATCTGTCTTTGACATGACAGTTGTTGATATGCCTATGATGACTAAAATTTGGGATCAAATAAAGAGCCCAAATGATATGACATTTGTTGATATGCCTATCTGTCTTTGATTTAGAGAAGACGAATTTTTTTTGCTGATATGACAGTTAATCAGTAACTGTCATGTCATTTGAGCTCTTTATTTTGTTCTAAATTTTGGTTAGCGTAGCATTACTTTTTGAAAAAATAGATTGGTTGGTTTGTATTCTACTTTTTCCACCCACATGTAGTGATCTAAATATACTAAAATATTTTAAAATAACAAGAAATATTTGAAAACAATTATGTAAATGCATCGAAACATTATAAAACACCTTGAAACATTATGAAATATTTCAAAATATTAAAATTTTGATTCATTACTAATTCATTTTGGTCTCCTTGAAAACATACACATTTTGAACGTTTTGACCATTTTAAAACAAAAATTTTGATCTTTACTGATAGGTCCAATTATGTTATGTTTCTTATCTTTTTTTTTTAATAATTAAAATACGACACAAAGTGATTTTTTTTGTTTCATTATTTTCATGGTCTATAAGACTATAACTACAAAAGATTGAACCGAATATTTATAACCACAAATTACTTCTTTTCGTAGGGTATTTAATTTAATTTTATTTTGGATAATATAACTTTATCCATAAGCATAAAATTTGGCATGTGGCATTGCTGCGCTTAGTTTGTTTGATTATGCTAATATGAATTGAGTACTATGAATTCTAATCATAGCCATAATTATTACTTGCATTTGAAATTGATTATACCATATTCTTTATTTGTAATTATTATATTACATGTTGATTATATGACGCCAGACAGAATAACAATTATTCTGCAGACTAATCACAATAGATAATTCACAGAGAAGACACAAGAGAATTGCCTAAAAGAAACTGACTAAGCAGTCATAATCTTTATAAAATTAGGAATAATGAGAGTTAACCCTAAAACACATAAAAACATCCTTTAAAAACTAATCAATAAGCTGAAAACCCTAATTACGAAAGGAATAATAAAATTACGAAAAAAATCCAAATAAACTCAAAATTGGGAAAAACTTCGGAAGACCCAAACACACGTTTCCAGACCTTTTTTGGCTTAAAACTGTGTCTGTCACCGTCGTAGGCTATGAGTCTAGTAGGGCTCGTCGAGAGTTTCGATTTGATATATTATGGGCTTAGAAACTCCAAATAGATCAAAAGTTATGATCAAAATAGTGTCAACCCTTCTTAGACTTAGTTTTTTGACTGCTCTGATCTGTTAACTCAAGGTATCTCAGCGCCATCAACGTGTCATCTGATAACTCAGCTTCATCTGACTTGAATCCTCCTGCATCGTTATACCTTTCAGAAAAATAGTGAATTTCGTTCAATATTGAAATCTACTAAAATTTAAGGATAACAATGAAGTAGATCAATTAAATTTTATTAATTAATGAGGTCCAAGTGACCTAATTCATAGTTGATTGTTGCCAACTTTATAATTCTAGATATGACTTGAAAACTTATTTGAGTCAAGTCTTAGTGAAGGCAGAATTGGAGTGATAAACAAACAACCCGTTAGATCCATTAAATAAATTAAAATAGATCAAATATGAGTTCTATAACTTTTGACATGAAATGACCTATTATCAAACCCTAACGGTAATTATTCTTCTTTGATGTAGTAAATCGCGAAGTGGAAAATATTACCATTTTTTTTATTGTTCCGGGGATTCGCTAATCAAGAAATAGCAGTAATGCTATGTTGATCAATTTTCTTACTAAAATTTTCATCTCAACTGATATTGCACGATCTACATCATTTAGGATGAAAAATTTAATAAAAAATTTTAGTTAGCATAACAACGTTGAATAAATTATCCCCATCATAGATAACGGGTCTTGATTGTTGTACCTAATAATGTTGTTTAACATTTAAAGTAGTCACAATCTCCACCTTATACCAAGAACAACAACAAAATGTCTTTAAGCAGGGGGAAGGAACACTATCAAACTGCCATGATACGATGTCTCACATACTTTGGCAATTGGTCAAATATCACATCTGATTCTTTGTTGACTTGGTCATCCATGGCCATGGGTTTATGTACAAAGTGCAGAAGATTTGAAAGTATCTTCAGGAGGTTGCACATGTTATGTTGAACGAAGGATGGGGCACATGGTCATGAATAGAACCTCTTAAACTTTACACTGTTGTGATCATCACGTATAGCAGCATCAAAATCAATATGTGATGCATGTAATTCGGTGTTAAAAAAATAAATCATTAATATGATGTAGACACCCTAATAGGGTTGCAAGGTTGATCATACTTAGGAAGTTATAAGTTGTTAAACTAAGAGTAATGCAATTTAAATCTAAAAATTTAATCTTTATTTATTGACCTGATTCGTTATGACCTTTGAATAGACTCTGAGTTTCATCAAACATTAGAACTTGTTCTTCATCTAATAGTTTTAATGAAATAATATCATAAGGTTAACAAATGAGGTCAAACTTTTAAGTTGAATGGCAGTACGGTTAAACTAATGGGGGAAAGAAAATCTATATAAATAAATCACAAGGACAAATCAAGTGGTAACAGAGACGAATTGTAAACTCAGACGTCCTAAGTTTAAATCTTGACAATTCTTTGGGGTTATGAGATATTTATTCTTCATAAATATCCTAGTTTTGACATGGATGACCTGCCTTTGATCAGACCAGAGAAGAGATTAGTCGAGATATACGCAAATTAGTCTAAACACCTAACCGTTGAACTATTTTTTTTATACAAATACAAAATATCATTATTTCGCAAAAGACGAATGCTAAAGTCAATGTGAGAAGTATGAAATTCCAAATGAAAACAAATATTTTACCCATGCGATTTTCACATCAAAATACGAAATTTAGTTTAGTAAAAGTTAGAAAGCTCTAATTGGACAAATAGTAGTAAGTTCTAATTGGACAAGTAGTAGCCTAAACCTACAAAATTATGACAAATACAAAAAAATTCATCATGCCATAGATGTTCCTAATACATTAGAAGGTCATGAGAACCCCACAAAGCAAGTTTCAATACTCAAAATAGCTGCCAATACTTGGGACACCTTTCCCAAAGATAGGCCTGTTCATGGGTCAGGCTGGCAATGGCCGCCCAAATTCAAGCCCAACAAATATAGGTTGCAACACAACCTGGCCCAAAAATAGGCCCGCGCACAAATCCTTTCCCCTTGGCCATGAGTTCTGCTGCACTGATCTCAAGTTGAAACTTATGAAGTACATATATTTTGTCAAGGCTGACATACTTGTATTGAATATGATATTGTCAGATACTCAAATTTTTATGTACATAAAAATAAATTAACAAAGTCCAAAACAATGATTTGATGGTCCAGAGAGGAGGTAGTGTGAATATATGACTTGACAGCAGGTTAGGCTGTGAGAATGAATTAGAAACAATATATAAGTAATTTACCTTAACCGAGAGACTAAGACTACGTCCATCGTAATGGAATCTCTTGCTCCTTAGAGGTGTGTATATTTCTTGAAGAAGAAGGTTACAGTGGATTGTTGGGCTTGAAGCCTGTTCATACAACGTTTTATGAATACAAGTATATCAATGAAGAAGTTTCTGGTTCTCTTTTGTAGTGTGATAGTGTTCTATTTATACAGGTAATTCTTATAGGATTTCTTGTTGCTTCCTCTTCATTTTTGTTGATGTTGTGGTCCCCCCTTCATTTGTCCTGTAGTGACCTCTGTAATGTGACGTCATTGTACTCACGATACTTGAGCGGTTATGTGCACAAATATTCTTTTTAGCAGGGAGTGTATGTTCGTTAACGGTGGCAGAGACTGTCTCCTTGTCCCCCAGGCCACATGGTGTGACGGGAGTGGTTCAGGACCAACAAGGAGGCTGAGCTCTTCATTCCCGAGCTAATTTCTTGTCGGGTGAGTCTCAAGCAATCAGGCACTCTTGGGCTTCCTCCTTTTGGGGTACAACCCATCCTAACCTTAGAGTGTGCAGGTTGTGGGTGAATTGTTTGGGCTGCCATGCACGCAGAGGCCCATTGAATGTACCAGCCTTTTGGGATGGCTGGTTCATACCAAAATTCCACCATTATAACAGATAAACAATATAGGAGACAACTAGAACACATAACACATACATTACATTAGCATGTAAAATATAGTTCACATTTATGTCCGGTGAATATGGTAGAGAATAAGAAGTACTTGTGTCCATTACATCTTCAGAAAAAGGTTCAGATTTCGTGTATCAGTAAAGAGTTTAAAGGGTTACAAAACTTTGTCTATTTATCGACTTGATTCAGCTTGCCAAGACCATTGCAACGAGCACACACAATCTGAGCCTGGTCCTTCCGAGCTGCATTTGCCCTCAGAGCAGCCCCAGATTGCCGCACAAATCCCGCTCCATCGCATTCGGGGCACCTGCATCGACCACGCAAAATGACAGAATATAATTTACCCCTCCAGGACACAAAATTATCACAAACAAGAGAGAGAGAGAGTGAGAGAGAGAGAGAGAGCAATTTACAGGTCCTTGCGAGAAAATAGGATAGGGAAGGCAGTTCCAAGCAAAGCCACCGTGGCAGCACCGGCAATCAGATAAACGGTGCCATCGGCCGATACTTCTCCAGCTGCCGCAACCACCGTCAAAGATCTTCTTTTCTTAATCCTCTTACTGCTGATTGAAGTAAATTTTGAACCCAAAGTTGACGATGAAACAAAAAAGCTGGATGGAGATGAATTACCAGTTGATGCCAATTGAGTCAGTGAATTTGTAGGAAACATAGTCTGTAGAGGAGCAATTGATGCCATATTTACAAGTTCTAACTTGTTTAATAGGTATATTGGATGTTGAAATGACACAGCTGCAGATTTTATATCACCCTTCAAAGTGTCTATTAGTAATATCCATAGATATGTATGTTATTACTGGATAAGGCCACATCAGAACCCCAGATTCTTGTGGTTCTCAAGATAAGGATGGACCCACATGTCACTGATTCAGCCAGTGTGAACAAGTCACACCACAAAAAAGAAAAAAAAATTGCCCATTTTGTTGTGAGTCTTGTGACTCATTGGCTTCATCTGCCACTATTTCTCAAAGTTCTAGACGGGGATCGTCCTAAATTTTATCTATCTGATTTACTGTGTTTCATTTTTTCTGGCGTCTCTCCGGACCTCCTATGAAGGTCTCTGAAGCCAAAACACCAATCACAAACATCACCGAAAGTGTAAGAAAGTACCAGCACGGCCTACTCTATAACATCAAAGCTAGGAAGCTTCATGAAATCAAGGAAGAGTTCCCCATATGCAATCTCTCGCCCACTCAACCGAGCACAAATATTGAGTTACTTCACTCATATTCAGCCAACTATGAATGGGATCTTAAGCAGCACAAGATTAGCACATAAAACAGTTATTATACAGCAAACCAAAGCCAAATAGGAAAATTATGGAGCAGTATTGTTCCAAGTTATCACATGCCAAAGGGGTACCAAGCTCCAGCATCATATTGAACCACGCTAACTGCTGACAAATTATTCTGTTTCCCACCTGAAAGAAAATATAAAGCAAGCAATCAACTAAATAGCCGAAGCCAGCATGTAACCAAGCAAAAGTCAGTAGAAAGGAACAACAAAGATAAACATAAGTGGCATGCAATCAGACCAATGAAAGAACACCTGATCAAAGAAACTTAAGCAAAACAGAGCCTCGGCAGTACTTTTCTGACGTGAATTGCTATGAGGAATGGAAGAGTGGTCTACCACATGGTGCAACAGAGAGAGAGAGCAGTTACAGTGCACAAGTTGTCTAGTTTCTCATTTAAATTCATTATGTTGGAATGAAAATGGAAAACTAAGTTCAATTTTGGTAATTCTTCTGATAAAACCTCATTTTTATTATTAAAGTGGAGCTCATCATGTGCTCATTATTTCTCATGTTTATCATAAACAAAAAATTGAAGAACACATACGAAAAGTTCTAAGGGACATCACCTCTTTTTTAGCACAGGGTGCATATATTTAAACAAATCAAATGATAATGGTTACTTTGCTCTAGCAGTCCTCATGCTTCCTTTTCTAAATCTGATAATTTCTTAAAAGACTAGTTGGACCTAAAATAAAAAATTATGAAAACATTCGATAAACCAACACCTGGCGAATTGGGGGCCACGTGGCAAAACCTGAGAAAAGGCGAGAGATGGTCTGACACAATTTTATTTGAAAAAGGGATAACTGGTTGTGAGTTACCAGTTAGATAACTTTAACTTATTAATGAAGGTGAAATTGTTGAAGATAGTGGCTATAAAAAACAAAAAAGTGAGGAAGTTTAAGGATTTTTTCAAATCCCCACAAGACCCACGACTTGAACATTTTTAGGAGTAGCATTAGATTAGTTTTTTAGGAAGTAGTTACTGTTATAATCAAGGATGTTAATTAAATCTTTTTGTAACTGAAAACCATTCAATTGGATTAATAAATGGATTCTCTTCTATTAATTCATGATTGTGTTTGGTTATTGTTTTAAATTTCAACCAAACAATTTCTGAAACATAGCAATTGGAACCATAAATAACAATTGTTTGAAAATTGTCTATCGATTGTGTTTCTCCTCTGTTGATAACAACAGATTTTAGAGCAACAAAGACATATCCGTTTTCACTCCTTTGTAATCAAATAGTCAAAGCAAACCATAAAACCTACTATGTTGCCCAGTTTCTAATTCATTCTACCGTAGTTTGTCGAAAAACCACAAAGAACCTATTGAAGGCCTTCATGATGAGAAGATGTATAAAGGAAAAAAAAAGACAAAATTAAAACTCATAGATTCTAATGGCTAACATTGTCAGAATGCTGCAGTAAGCTGTAAATACAACACTTGATTACAATAAAATTTTAAAATTTCAAAATACCCAAGACAACAATCACATTCGATTATTGGACTCTACTCCCAACTTGATTTTTTGGTTCTTAATTGATGATTGGGTACATAATTTAATTTCAATGAACCAATGATGGTCAAGCTCAAGATGAGTTAAAACACACACTCCAAGCAATTAAGGTCTCACAATTACAAGATTGTTGGCATAAGGAGATACATTCGAAAGAAAAAAAAGAGGACAATAAGGCAGGAAAACAGTGACCAAGTTATGTGAAATTAGCCAGTGAAATACTTCAAGACTTCAACCTATTATTCCAATGATTGTATTAATGGAAATACTTCAAAATCCAACACCAATACAGTCTCAGTGATTCACAACAGCTGAGCGAGTTCGGAGTTTTTGAATTATTGGCATACAGATCTCAACAAAAAAAATTTAACGTTATGCTAAGTATATTTAATTTCAGTACTTAAAAAAAATTGTATACAGTATCAACAGTTACCACTTTTGTTGTTCTAAATAAAATCAATGGAAGAAAAAGGACGATAAAAGCTTGACCATTCCAATGTACAATTGACTGTCACGAAGTGCCCATTATATACACCAAATGCTAAATTTACCAAATCTAACATTAGATTTAAAACCCAAATAATGTAATGAAATTCAAACAATAGTATTGATGGATGGACCCTTTTATATGTTAGGTATCTAGGAGATTTCACATCATTTTTACTATAATTGTAGTCCAAATATTTGATTAGAATAACATAACTATTCTATGTGTCGGGCAAGTGTTATGCCTTTCATGTCATTGCAGATGGATTACTCCTCCTATGGTATTGAAGTATTTGAGGATGAACGTATCATAGCTGATGATGCATAAAATTAGTTTCCGTGCAAGATCAACAGTCAAGAAGGTGAATAGATGCAATCAGTGTACAATAAACAAATAATCAATGACAAAAATAACAAATAAGGATCAACACAGAAATTTATAGTGGTTCGGCCGTAGCCTACGTCCACTTTGAATGACAACTGTGGCCGGTGTTCTTTATTGATAATTTATGGTGCTCTCCGTTGAGTTTACTCCGGGGAGCTACCATACTTTCAAGGAGAGGGAGAGAGCTAGAGAGCAATCTGTGTAAAAGAAGAGTGTAGGTTTCTTGGGAGGCATGCCCTAGATGTTGAGAGGGCTTACATTTATAGAGTTAGGTTTGGAGGGGAGACGGTGACGTGAGGAAGGAGTTTCCAACTTGTCTTGGTAATTACAAATTTGGTTGGGTTTCTTCGTGCGCCGCATTTCTCTCCTTGCGCTCCTATCTCTTCGGAGGAGGGCTCCCAGCTGGATTGGACTTGAACTTGGACTTAGTGGGTCCTTGCATGGCTGGGCTCTTCAATCGAGGTTGGGCTTTCCATGTAAATTG
Source organism: Ilex asprella (assembly GCA_023539305.1). Classification (NCBI taxonomy): domain Eukaryota; kingdom Viridiplantae; phylum Streptophyta; class Magnoliopsida; order Aquifoliales; family Aquifoliaceae; genus Ilex; species Ilex asprella. Next base: position 22,708,504 of record CM042196.1, read on the forward strand.
AGCTTGGCCCAGTCAAATTCGGGTTCGTCATTTTCCCCCCATGCCCCCAAGCCTCTGACTTTTTTGCGAGGGGAAAGGGTTGTAGGCATGCACTTCATGTTCATCTAGGTGAGCCAGAATTTTTCTTGCTTCCCACGGTACTTTTTATCCTCGGGACTTGCTGAATTTTCAATATCAACACTCTTTTTTTTTTTTACCATGAAGGGGGCACCGGCGCTGGAAGGGAGATGAACTCCTTTGGGCGTACAACTTGGGCGAGCATGGAGCTTTAGGCGCCTTCTTGGGCGCTATTTTGAGCAATTTTAGTGAGCTGGCCTGCGTAGAGGAGAGGCACATGGGCTCCACTATTACGGAGGTGTGGGCGAGCCGTCTGCTAGCACAAAGGAAGTGGTAGTTGGGCACCCCATGCTGAGCGCCGTTCTGGGCGAGCAGAGGCAGCTGGGCGCGCGAGAAGGAGGCGTTAGGCGCCTAGGCTGTGGCGACCCCAATTGGGTGGGCAGGCCAAGTGAGAGAAGGAGGTACGCAGGTGAATGGGATTTCACGCGCTATGGAAAGGCGAGCTGGGTTGCTGCGACGGCAATCCATGTTGAGCAAGGCACTCTATTTGGGCGCAGTGGAGGAGGCCGATCAAGGACTGGGCGCTGATGCCTAGGTGTTGGGTGTTCAGGCTGAGGGGACCCAAGGTAGAGTGGAGTCTTTAGGCGAGCAGAACAGCTTTGGGGAATGTTTTGATGGGCGCCCAAGCGCTATACGCGCTGATGGGACGAGTAGAGGGGGGCGCTTAAGCGCTGTTGTGAGCGCGAATCAACTGGATGAGCACCTCGCTGTGCAGGGATGCTTAGACGAGCATTCTAATCCGCTAGGCATCTTAGGCAAGTATGGGTGTACCTTAAGTGCTGCTCCAGGCGAGCAAGGAGGATTGGGCGCCTCTCCAGGCACTGGTTTGGCTCATTTGGGCAAGGAGAAGGGGTCAGGTGCTCCTTTGGCGTGCTAGGCGCCACTGGCCAGACGTCCCAGGCGTTGGGTACCAATGGATGAGGCCTTACTTGTTGATACTCAATCCATTGTAGTCCCTCGGGTTGCAGACGACCTGAATTTCAAGATTCTGCCTAGAGATGACAAATGTTATTCTCAACATCAAAATATTTAACATAATTACCTGGAAAGAGGTGTAGGCTACTTGCGTGAGAGCAAAGACAGCTTGAGGATTGTTGGCGACCTATGAGAGAGTCCTTAAGCTGGATATGTAGGCTGTCTGTTTGAGAACAGTGCAAAGGTCAAGCTTTTAGCGACTCGCGAGAGAGCTGCTAAGCTGGATATTAGGCTGCCTGTTTGAGATAGTGCAGAGGCCAAGCTTTTGGTATGTAGGCTGCCTATTTGAAAACAGTACAGAGGCCAAGCTTTTGGTAACCTATGAGAGAGTCGCTAAACTAGATATAGAGACTGCCTGTTTGAGAACAGTGTAGAGGCCAATCTTTTGGTAACCCATGAGAGAGTCGTTAAGCTGGATATAGACTGCCTGCTTAAGTGCAGTGTAGAGGCTAAAATTTTGGCGACCCGCCGAGGAGCCGCTAAGTTGGATATAGAGACTGCCTGTTTGAGAACAGTGCAGAGGCTAAGCTTTTGGTGACCAATGAGAGAGTCGCTAAACTGGATATAGAGACTGCCTATTTGAGAACAGTGCAGAGACCAAACTTTTGATGACCCACGAGAGAATCGTTAAGCTGGATATAAAGACTACCTATTTAAGAACAGTGCAGAGGTAGGTCAAGCTTATGGCAAACAACGAGATGATTCACCTCATTGAGGAACCATCCACATAGAGTTTTCAGGAAGACTCGGAGATCAATGTAAGAGCCTGGGCATCAGGCTGGAGTGCCTGGATGCCAGAGGGAGTTGTCTGGGCTCCAAAGAGAGGTGGTTAGGCACTAGTGAGAGCTGTCTGGGCACCTAGGATGGAGGTTTGGGCGCCTAGCATGATAGTCTGGGCGCCTGGAGGTGCAGCTTGGGCTCTTGGAGGTGCAAGCTGGGCGCATGGGGGTGCGGGCCTAGAGGTGCAGGCTAAACCCATGGGGGTGCGCACCTAGAGGTACAAGCTGGGCGCATGGGGGTGCGCGCTTGGAATTATAAGCTAGGCGCATGGGGGTGCGCGTCTGGATGTCCTCGTCGGGCGTTTGATTATTTGGAGAGGTGAAGAGGGCTTCAATGCATGTTGGAGATGCATTGGGTGGCACCCCATGTGGGAGCTTGAGGCGGCGCCCATGGAGTTGGGTTCTTGATAAGAGGCAGTATGGCCTTGGCAGAGTGAGAGGAGAATTGCTCCCATGTGGGCGAGGTCCCAACGGGCGGCGCCTTCAGTAGGTTGGGCAAGAAGAGAGGCGCCTTTGGTTGGTTGGGTGTCGGCTTTGCTACGGAGAGAGGGCGAGATGGAGGAGAGGCATGGCCTTCGGCACGGGCGACGCCAGGGTCAGTAGGGGCGACGCCTAGGGCTATGTGGTCGACGCCCAAGGCGCTAGCGAATGCTCTCTTAAAACTTTTGGTGTGGCATCATTCGTGAGGAAAAAGACCTTAAGCAATCTCTGCGGTTGAGTGGGTGGCTCCCATAGTGTAGGAGGCCATGTGG
>CM042196.1:22721126-22744522 GCA_023539305.1 Ilex asprella
GTATTTGAGGGAGAGGAGGGGGTTGGGAAGGAAAGCTTCGGAGGATCTTCATGGGGGTTGAGGAGACGCGTTGGGGGAATTGGACTTTCAGATGAAGAAACGGGAAATCGACAGGTTGGGTCAGTTGTGAAATGGAGAGAAATGGGCACCGAGAGAGAGAGGACTTGACTATGACGGAAACATCAGAGAGAAATATAATTGAGGTTTGACTTTTCATGTTGGAGGAAATTCCGTTATGTCGATTGGAAATTGTTGGATTAACATAATTGCGTGCCCTCCGAAATTAGCTAAATTTTGTATGAGCAATATTTTTTGTACTTATTTCCTGAAAATATTATTATTAGAACTTAAAATATTAATATAATTTTTTAATTTAATGACTTGTTTAGTAATATAGTTCCAATAAAAATCTTATAATTGTAACAAATGGACATGCCTAGTGATACAATTTTACGAATGTTTCTAGTTTGGGTCGATGACTTTCCCAAATAGATCGATTGATTTTTCAACCAAAAATTGTGTGGTTAGAGATAGAGAATACCATATACGGTTTGAAGGAAAATATTATGTTAAGTCTGAACTATAAAATAATTTGGTGGCGTTTATGTAAAGGCCGAGTATTAGGGACGTTTACAAAATACTAGTGATTAGCATTTTTTTTTTGAGCAAAAACAATTCCAACTGTGCAACCAGAGAATCAAATCCCGGTCAATAATAAATAACGTTTGCAAAGAACGCTGGTGATTAAATACCGACAAATACTATTTTTCTTGTAGTGTTAGAACAAACGTAATTTCTATGACACGACAACAAATAACTCTCATATTTTCCTTCTAATCTCTGCATAAATCCCTTTGATGAATCCTTTTTTTTTTTTCCTTCTTTTTTGTTTGGGATAATTACACGTAGATTCTCTGAGTTTTGTACGTGTGTAGTACTTAAACTCATGTTATAAATATATTCGTTAATAAATTACACTTAGACCCTCTAAAATTTGTATGCATATAATACTTAGACTCCTTAAGTTTAAAATGTTATGTTTAAACAAAAAAAATACTCTAATTAAAGATAGAATATCAAATATTTTAAATTTTACAACTGAAATTAATATTCTACTGTATCATTTATTGAAATAAGATCAAAAATAAAAATTCAATTTTTTCTTAAAAAATCGTAATTAGTATAAAATTATACTATCTATCGGAATAAAACTAAAAAAATCAAACAAGACGTCTAAGTCGTTCATAATAGAACATGATTTTTTCTACCAAAATTCATGTTATATTATGTCATTTATTGAAATAAAATCAAAAATAAAAATCTATTTATTTTTAAAAAAAATCATAGTTGGAATACAATTATACTATCTATTAGAATTAAACTAAAAAATTAAATAAGATATCAAACTATAATGAACACAATATCTTTTAGTTTTAATTGGGATAGTTTGATATTTTAATCTGGTTGTTTAAACAACCAAATTAAATTTCAATAGACAATATAATTGTATACTAATTACGTTTTTTTTATAAAAAAAATTAATTGTAAAATTTTAAAAAATTGATATTCTATCTTTGATTGAAGTATTTTTTGGTGTAAGTATAACATTTTAAACTTAAGAGATCTAAATAATATATGTTTACAAACTTTAGAGGGCCTAAATATAATTTATTATAAGATTTATTTACAACATAGGCCTAAGTATTATGCACGTATAAATTTTAAAAAATTTGAGTAATTAAGTGAAAAACGTCATAGGAACTGAGTATAATTCTCTCTTTTTATTTTAATTTTTCCTCCTTCGAAAGGGCTGGGTACGGAGGCAGCAATGCTTATGCTACCCTCTTTGACCCCTACTATTCATTTCAACACAATCTAATTAAGATTCCTCTTTTCTTTTGATGGATTCTTTCGTTTATTCAAAGGTTGAATCCGTGTTCCAATTAAGAAAAACAATACACTTTCACACTCACTTATTATATTGCCTTTAGTATTTCTTGTTTTGTTTTTATCAATGGTGACAAGGCAAGGCAAGACTTGAGAGTACACGACTAAGTCACACCAGCTGACTTCTTTATGGTGACTAATTTCACACAACCATGGTCGCTAGATCGGTTTCACATCTAAAGTGAAGCCTCCCAAGCCGTGATGGTCAAGCAGATAGATGACTTCACCTGTGGAATCCACCAAAAAGTAGAAATATGCAGTTTGAGATATGGACTTGACTAACGTACCCAATAACAAAATTTGCTACCCTAACTTCAAAATTTATTATTTTTTTGCGGATATTTTTATCGTGAGTATTTTTTTATAACAAAAAAGTTTATCACTTTTATAGGTGATTTATCATTTTTGGAGGTATTTTTATTATTTTTATGGGTATTTCTTCACTATTGTAGTCACTATTTTTATAATTTTTTGAGTTTTTTGCACTTTGCATTCCGAAAGATGCTTCAATTCTAATTTTATATATTGAAAGATTATTTTTTCTGTTGCACCCTGAATGTCATAAATTGATTTCAATGTGACATTCGGACTAACATTCGTTTCAGATTCCGTTAAAAATTGATGCACACACCATCTAAGGATATGAGTAGTGAATTTATATTTTGGCCCAAGAGCAACAAACGTGGATGACATATGCATTAATTTTTAAGGTAATCTGAAAAAGGTGTTAGTCTGAAGGTTACATTGGAACCAATTTATAATATAAAGTACAATGTGAGAAAAATAATTTTTTGGGGTACAAAGTGAGAATTGAAACATCTTTCGGGATGCAAATTACCAAAAGTCCTAACTTTTTTCGGGTATACAAAAATTATCTTTTTTGTGGTATTTTTACCATGGCTGTGGTAATTATATTTACCACTTTTTTTTAGTACCATAACAGTGATACCACAACAATGATAAAAATATTCAACAACAATAAAATACCTACCAAAATAAAAAATACATATTGAATGCTTTGAACATTTACAGTAGTGTCAAACTAATTGGCGTACATGTTTATCTTATCGGTTAACAAATTTATCTTTATTCCTTTTGCTATTTGATATAAAATTTGTGGCTTGATTTATATTAAAAGTAGGCTCATCATACCTTGTTAATAACCATTGAGTAAGTTTTCAAGAACTTCTTGCATACTAATTTTATTTGCATTGGTTCATATTGACATTGGTAGATAATTAATAGTTGTTTGCTTGTATATGATCAAATGGTCATGCTCCTAATTAATTTTGCTTGTTGACATTAATTTGAAGTTATCCCGAACAAGTAATTCAGACGAAGAAGTCTACTCAAATTATTAAATATTTTTTGCATTTTTGAAACATTATTTCTTGTACAACTTAACCGCAATGTTAATTTGAGAACTTAACTAATGGTGTGGTTTCAATATAATCATTGAATTAGTTGTTAGTTACAATGTTTGATGAAGTCAACTGTCGATTCAATAATTGTATTAAATTAAATCCTCAAATTATGTTCAAATAGTATTTTTCAACAAACATTAATCGACATTTTTTTAAATTCCGAAAAAAAGTTGTTCCAAAAATAGGAATTCCTGGCGTTTAAATAAATACCTTAACATCTCTCCGGTCACTAGAATTTGACTGTTATAATTGATGTTGTAATTGTGAAAGAGTAATGTTATGTATCATAAATTTGTAACTCAAATCTACATCACAAATCAAGGAGGGTCATTAAATCAGTGAATCTCATTTAAAAAAATTAATGGAATTCACTCATCCAATAGTCCTCCTTCATTTGGTATACAAGTTTGAGTTATAAATTTAAAATACATACTAACATCAATTGTGAAATGGAGAGAGAGAGAGAGAGAGAACTTGACTATGATGCAAAGATAAGAGGGAGATATAATCGATGTTATAAATTGAGGGTTGACTATTCATGTTGCAGGAAATTTTGTTATGTGGGTTGGAAATTGTTGGATTACATATTTGGGCATCCCGTAAAATTAGCTAAATTTTGTATGAGCAATATTTTTTGGACTTATTTCCTTAAAAAAATATTTTGGAACTTAATGTTGGAATGTGGGGTATTCAAATATAGTAAAATCACTTGTTGAAATTTATAGTTTGAAACATGCAAAGTATACTAAACCAGTAATAAATAGATGTGAAACCGTTACACATAAGTGTTATACGGAAAATGTTACAGCAGTGTTACAAAAGTGTAACAACAAACAATTACAAAAATGTAATATGTGAAAGTGTAACATACAAAGTGTAACATCAAACTGTTACATGTAATGGTTTATATAACCAATGTAAATACTAACCCGATTACAGAACATGAATTGCTATTGAACTTTAAGTAGATCAAGGTTAATGTTTGACACTATGTCCTTAAGACAGATTTCGCCCTCACACACGGTGCTTATGGAATACCGAGCGTTTGCCTCCCAAGGTACAATGACCTTACACGGATAGAAGTAATACTCCAATCTACCCGTCCAGTGAATCAAAACTTGTGTTGTATACTCTCTAAACACACTGCTTAAATGCCGAATGCAGACTGTCTAAATGCCTGAATGGAGTGGTGAATGAATGTATGTAGAATGGAAATGAGTTTGATATTTATAGACACTCTGGTGTTTTTTCGGACAATTATCTCACTAAAAGACACAACCCAAAAAATGAAATGCTACAACCAGAAGACACCACGAGTAACTATTCTCCATGAATAGACACCCCTTAAAACTTCGGATTGGGCTCAAAGTTTCGGATAAATCTGAACTAGTGCAATTAATAAAAAGAATACCGAATATTAAATTTGGATTAAGAAATTCACGCTCAATTTAATTAATTAAATTTTATCCAAAAAGATAAGGTTTGGTTTAAACCACAACCACACACATGGGTCGGGTCGGGTCGTGGCGTGGCGAGGCGAGGCGGTCGACGCGCGTGTGTGGTCGAACCGAAAGCATGTAGGCACTCGCTCCGCTCATAAAATTGTGGTACGCCTTGGGGCCCAACCCATAAAGCAAACTTGACCTATATATACCCATGTTGAATCTCTTCCTCAACCAATGTAAGATTGGTATCAAATCTCACTTTGCACATTCTTTATTTTTATAATTCAAGAGGGTTACTTTGAAGTCTATTTTCTCATTCATTTCTTACTCGATTTGAGCAAGAGAATATACTATATTATTCTCCTCACGGAGTAAAATAGGAACCCACAAAAATTTATTCAAAATAACAATCGAGTTCCGCTTTAAATTTGTCTTAAAGTCGACCAAAAACTCAGTTTTTACACTAAAAAATTGTTTTAGTTCCAACAATTAAAATATTAATATCATTTTTTAATTTAATAACGTGTCTAGAAATATAGTTCCAATAAAAATCTTATAATTGTAATAGTAAGACCGGTCTAGTAATATAATTTTACGAATGTTTCTGGCTTAGATCAATTCATTTTCCCAAATAAATCAATTGATTTTTTAACTAAAAAACTGTATGGTTAGAGAGAGTAGAGAGAGAGAGAGAGAGAATGTCATATACGATTTGAAAAAAAGTATTAGGTTATGTCATAATTATAAAATGATTTGGTGGCGTTTATGTAAACGTTGGGTACTAGCAATGTTTACAAAACGCTGATACTCAGCATTTTTTTCTTGAATAAGAATAATTCCAATTGCGCATCGATGGAATTGAACCCCCCTCAGTAATAAATTACATTTGTGACAAATGCCAGTTATTAAACGCTGACAAATACTATTTTTCTTGTAGTGTTAGAACAAGCTTAATTTCTATGTCATGAGAACAACTAACTCTCATATTTCCCTCCTAATTTTTGCATAAAACCCTTTGATGAATCCTTTTTTTTTTCCTTTGAATTTTTTTCCTTTCGAAAGGGCTAGGTACCGATGCCGCGATGCTTATGCTGCCCTCTTTGACCCTTATCCATTCCAACACCGTCTAATTACGATGAGTAATGCTATTCAGACTTAAAAATATAATTTTATTTGTTGATTCGATGATGTAGTTTTATTAAAATTATTAGATGAACAGTAAAATTTAATATTTGATGGACTCGTAATCAATTCAAAAGCGTCAACAAATAAAATGAGGTAAGTTATGTTTCGCACAATTCAAAGGTTGAATCCGTGTTCCAATTAAGAATAACAATACACTTTCACACTTTCACACTGATCACTCATTGCCTTTTGTATTTCTAATTTTGTTTTTATCCATCCTGGCCAGCAAGTCAAGGCAAGACTTGAGAGTACATGACTAAGTCACACCAGCTGACTTTTTTATGGTGACTACTTTCACAAAACCATGGTAGCCAGGTCGGTGTTTTCACATTGGAAGTGAAGATTCCCAAGTCTTGATGGTCAAGCAGATAGATCACTTGACCGGTGGAGTCCACCAAAAGTAGAAATCAGGGCGGCCCCAACACATACAGAGGCCTAGACGAGGAATTTTAATGCGCCCTTACGTATATCTAATATTACGGAATATACAGTAATAAATCATAATTATAATAAATACATCTAAAATCATATCTTTGTGTTGTGAGCCGCAAAAATAATAATTTTAGAATTTATATCCAAAATTTTACAGGCATCTCTATGAGAAAAAAAAAATGTTGAGTAGCATTACGAATATTCTCTAAACAATACTTGCATTCAAAAAAATCTATTTTTTTTTGGGCGCATGGTAGTGTTTGCAATTTAACGTAAGTTTATGTTTGTAAGAATCTAATCTCCATGTAGTACTTGATGAGTCCAAATCCAACTGGGCCTGAGCCCAGACCATGGATTAAGCTCAAATTATCAAAGAGGCTGGGCCTAGTTCTTGGTTTCGGTCCAATCCAAATCTCAAGAGTCCAAGAAGGATCAATACATGTAGGGGAGCAATCATCGGGTTAGTCATGACTTCAAGATAATGTCTATCACCAATTGAAGCTATCCTCCCCATAAGACTAATAGCTTGACCTTCATGTCACCGTCTCATTTAGGGCTTTATGCCTATAAATTGTAGACCTCTTACACAGGGCTGGTCCAACCTCATTGTAAAAAAAGCTTGGGCTTTAGGCCTCACAATTTGAGAAGGCCCCATAATTTAAGTTTTATAATTAACCTATATCAAAAATTTATCTTTACAAAAATTTTAAGTCCCATTAAAAGGCCTCAAAAAATTTAACTTCAATCAAAATTTTTAATTTCAATAATTTGGGTTTATGATTCAACCTATAATATAAGAAACTCACAAATCAAAAGTTAAAAAAGAATTACTATACGTTTAAAAAAATTAACTCAAAAGTTAAATTATATTTACATCACATTTACTCTCTTCTGATAAAAAATAAAAATAAAAGTTAAAACATTTCTATCCATAACACTGATTCTTTATGTATCAGACACATATAATAAATAAAATATAAAAATAAAAAACCTTATCTTATATTATCGCTTTAGGCCTCAAAATGCTTTGGGCCGCCCCTGCCCTTACATAGGGAACAAACACTACACCTTACGATTACGATTACGATTACTCTTACCCTAACTCTTTCTCTCTCTCTTATTATCTTATATTCTCTCATTAATAGAATTCTCCAAGCACCATTGTTGCCTTCAATAGTTAAGTCACCTAGATCCGATCACTCAATCTTTATCTTTTATTATTAATTATTTTACACTTGACTGATTTCATTATGCATAGTCAACTTTGTGCATCATCAGTAATTTGTCTACTTTCCTTTTTTATTATTTTTTTTATATTAAGAGTACATTTCAAGCAGATATAGATGTACGTTAAAGCATATAATCAATTTGTTCTAACATCAAAAGCCAAAACATAAATAAATTTCTAACACAAGAGTTAAGTTACAGATTAACAATAAATTTTTGGTACATGAAATAAATAAATTAAATATTCTTGATTGACAACCCTAAAAATACACTTTTAAAAAATAAGATATTAAGAACTTTAAAGGTTTGAGCGTAAACAATTTTAATAGGAGTTGATACAAATGTTAGGACACATACTCAGAGAGAGAGAATAGAGAGAGAGAGATTGTGCCATAACATGTTGAGTACATATTTTGGACCCATTTTCTATCATGAATTAAAATTATAAAATCCCAATTAACGTAAATTATTATAAAATTGTGTAAGGCCAGCCATATTAAGTGGGCCTGGTTCGTTGAAGTCCAACATTTTTTTTTGTGTTGTTGTTTTTAGTCTAGACAATCGGCCGCATAATGACAATGAAGTTTTTATACAGAGTTCATTTTTGCAATTTAGAGCCCTTGAATTCTTTAAATTGTGGGGCCGTAGGCATCCACCTAAGTGCTTTAGGCCTAGGGCCGGCCCCAGTAGAAATGCACTTTGAGATATGGACTTGACTATGGTACTAAATAAAAAAAAATACCATATTTTTAAAATTTATTATTATAGATTGGTAATTATGGGTTTAATTTGGATCCCTCTAGAGCCCGAGATCTTCTAGACTTACAAAAGTGGCCTAAACAGTTCATTTAGACAATATTTATTGGGTTCAAACTGGGTCGCAGCCCAGTTTCAGAGAGGTTCGATGATAACAAGTTCGATATTGGTATCAGCTCGAGAGATGGGAGCACAACACCGGGCCAATCTGCAAAAATTGCAGCATGACACGTGGACAATGAACAAGGAAATATTATTTGATAGCTCTGATGAACAAAATCCACAGGTAGTAGAGCCGGATCATGTACTGCGATAAACAAATAGTGGGTGCAGAAAGACGCCAGGGACCACTGTTCCAGGACAAAAACAAACATGGAAAGAACCACAAAATTAACCAAAAGGGACTAACACGAAACCATAACTACCAATTGTTTAAATAGCCAATAGTATTAAAGTGCACTAGGGAGCCATTCATAAAACTACTCAGTGAAACCTAAGCAATATCCAGTAAAAGGCTACAAGTCAAACACCCTGTAACAATAGTCTTTTTTCCCAAGCAATATAATCTTCAAAGAACAAGAACCTCTCTTACAGTAGACGTAACTTTTGTCTCTCAGTTAAGGCAAACCACTTAAACTGTTGTCTTCTTTTTGGATCGTACACACAACATACACGCTCACACTCTTGCATACACTCACACATTTGCTGGACAACGCTCTAGGCTGTTCTGTAGCCCAGTCCAATTGATTTTGACCACCATCATAAATATTTTTATCACTTGTTGCGTTGTGGAAATTTTTGGCAGCAAAAAAAACTTATCACATATTGTGGGTGATTTATCGTTTTTATGGGTGTTTTTATCACTTTTATGAATATTTTTATCACTGTTATAGTGACTATTTTTATCACTTTTCTTCGGTACAAAAACTATTATCACTTTATGGATGATTTATCATTTTTGTGGATATTTTTGTTACTATTGTGATAATTATTTTTACTATTTTTCTTTGATACTAGGTCAACAATGCCCATACCTACTAGTGTAAAATACCCATAAACAACTCTATAAGGGAGATATAGTGATCAAGGATGGATCAATGAATCTAACCGATAGGAGAACGAATCTGCAACCCAAAAATTTGCAAAAACAGTGGGCTTATGGGAGTACTTGCAAAAATTGTAGGCTGGTGGTAGGGTTGGTAATTTTTGACACAACACGATAATTCGATACGAACACGACACGAATAAATGGATTTGGATTAACTATTTTTTTATACAAACCCGTATATGAAATTAGAAAAAAGGGTCAAGTTTGCACCCTGCTTAACCTCTCCAATGCTTAAGTTAATCGATGCTTAAATATGGGAGTCTGTACAATGCAGAGCTATTCTTACTTTCATACCTGAATTCTATTTCGATGTGGTATTTATACCTTGGATTGTAATGATGTCACTCCCATTTGGATTCCAATCCTAGACTTCAGTAGCTTGTGCTCATCGCCTACCATAATAAGTGATATTCTGTCACACCTCATTAATGTTGGGTGATTGGACATCCGAGTTTACATGATGGAATGGATCGTGCATTTGTGACTTCATCCCCGACCCTTGAGTGCTCTAATTAAATGTTTGTAGCTTACTGCCGAGCATTTATGAGCAAAAGCTATAGGGTATAGACCGGGCTATACTCACTTTTCACTAGTTTTCGAGCCCTTTGATCTGTCTATCTGGCTACATTGTTAAGAAGAGGGAAAAGCCAACTTAGAGGAAGACCCCGATTCAGACTTTGAAGCCACCCCATCTGTTTTTGACTCCTATGCTCCTTCAATATCTCATATGTTTCATTTTTCTTTAATCACCGTCGGGGGCCTAGAGGCTATCGTATCAGCCAAAAGGGTGGCTACCTCTAGATCAGGCGGGACCTCTGGGACTGCTGCCCTTGCCATTTCCCAACAACGACAAATTCAGTAACAACAACAACAACAAAGATAATAGCAATGACAACAACAAAAACATTAGCAACAATAATGACAACTCCGAGGCCCTTCCCCACCTTCCAAGCAAGTCATCCCTCCCTCCTAATCAAGTTGGTGCCTGAAACGGGCAATGTCGGGGGTGAGAAGATGACCTTGCCACCGAGCGTAGGGTGAAGAGCCAACAAGATTCCCCACATTGGGCCCCTGAGGCCGAGGAATGAGCCCCCTGAACAGTCACCCAAAAAGACAAGGCTGTCATGCTAACCAACTCAATCATTCACTCGGCGAATATGATACTAGTGGTCGGTGGGTCCCTTCATTTTGAAACTGACATGACCATTCATCATGACTACTTTGATAACCGCCTCCTCTAGGGAGTGATCCAACACAATCTAGTGGCAAGTTGAAGTCTAATTCGTATATTACCTCTTTTCCTGTCTTTTTCTTTTTCTATGCACCTTAGCTATGAAAATCATTTTTAGGCATGCCAACAAATGGGGGTCATCATCGACTGCATCTAGGACTATCGGACTAAGGCCAATCAAACCCAATCGAAGCTTGCCAAGAAGGACCACCACATTGACCAAGTGGAGAAAACAGTGGCTGATCAAGTGAAAAACATTAGTGACCTTACTAGGCGTACCTCAGCCTCTCTTCAGAGCTGGCGAAGAGCAAGACTTCGGAGGCTGAGGCGGAGAAAAGGATGAATGAGCCCAAGCTCAAGGTCTCGAAAGCCGACGCCAAGTTATTCGAGGCCGAGGCTAATTGTGTGGCCTTGACTTCTTAGGTCGAGGGCCTGGTGAAGGTACATACTTGGACCAAAGATAGAGAAAACAACATTCACCTCGAGATCTTCCACCAATGCCAAGACCAATTCATCCCAACCTTTACTGATGATCAGAACAAGTCCTTCAAGAAGGGATGTGATGAGGCACTTCAGACCCAAGGGGTGGATGTTGATTCTAAGCTTTTCTCAAGGCACCTCTACGTTCCCCAACAGGTGCTTGGTGAGGTCGCCCCCAAGAAGGCCAGCAGGACGTGACGGCCAAGAATTCGGAGAAGGAAGGAGGAGTGCTCAATGATCTAATTCCGCTAAGTGATAGGAACTCGGGTGATAGTGTGATGTCTCCCCTTTGGTTTCCTTCTCTTGCACTCCCTATTAATCCCAGAGACCGATGTTCCTAACACCCTCGATGTCAATTCGAATTTGAGCAAGTTTGGGGAGATTGAGGATCTATTCTCTAATCTCGGGGAATAAGGTGCGCTAGAGATGAGGCAAGGTGGTGCTAGCGGCAACAACTGTTAGGAAGGTCACGCTGAGAATTAAAACTTTTGTGATCCCAATGGGGATAACTTTTATTTTTTCTTTTTGGTTTCCATTGGTTTCGTTGCTTTGGGGAACGCAAAGGCCCTAACCTTTCAATGATATTTGGGCTTTAACTAAACTTTCCTTTGTTATAGTCAAAAGCCTTTCAAAATTTTCTTTTCAAAGATTGATCTGGTGGTGATGCCTCATCCATTTGTGAAGGCTTCCTTCTCTAGGGGCCATGCCCCTTGCGACCGAGATCGATGCTCATGGTGTTTTTTTGTGAAGGGTTACCCATCTCAGGGCCATATCCCTAACGACCAAACCCTAGGCTCGTGTTATCTATTCTAGGGCTGTGCCTCGTGTATAAAGACTTACACCTCTCGGGGTCGTGGCCTAAACAATCGAGCCTGAGGCTTATGCTTTCCAGCAACATTAGAGTGTATCTCAAGACTTGTTTAGTAATAATATTTCTTCAAATTAAAAATATTTCATGGGCAAGCCACATCCCTCCCTTCCTTTTCTTCAAGTTTGTAAGACCATGTGCCCCCACGACAATGACTTTGTACGGATTCTCCTAGTTCCCATCGGTTGGTTCCCAAGTTCCTCCCACCACTTTTTGGAGCACTAGGTCCCCCACTTGGAAGTTTCTGGCTCGAACTTTTGTCTTGTGTTATCGTTTTCTAAGACCCTCCCTCACTTTCCAAGCAAGTCATCCTCCCTCATGATCAAGTTGGTGCTTGGCACAGGCAACGTCGAGAGCTAGAAGACAGCCTTGCCATTGAGCCCAGGGTGAAGAGCCAACAGGATTCCCCACACTTGGCCCCTAAAGCCGAGGAATAGGCCCCTCGAGTAGTCACCCGGAAAGACAAGGACATCATGCTGACTGACTCCATCATTCACTCGAGAAATATGATATTGGTGGTCAGTGGGTCCCTTCATTTTGAGGCTAACATGGCCACTCATCAAGACTACTCTAATAACCACCTCCTTTAGGGGGTGATCCAGCATACCTTGGTGGTAAGTTGAAGTACATTCCGAATATTACCTCTTTTCCTCTCTTTTTCTTTTTCTCTGCACTGTAACTCTGGCACCCTTTTCAGGTGTGCTTGTAGATGGGGGGTTATCATTGACTGCTTCTAAAACAATCATACTAAGGCCGACCAAGCCCAGTCCAAGCTTGCTAAGAAAGACCACCACATTGGCCAAGTGGAGAAGACAGTGGCTGATTAGGTGAAAAACATCAGTGACCATATTGGGCGTAGCTCAACCTTTCTTCTTAGTTGGCGAAGAGCAAGATTTTAGAGGTTGATGCACAGAGAATGATGAATAAGGCCGAACTCAAGGTCTCGAAAGTGGAGGCCATGTTGTTCGAGGTTGAGGCTAACTGCGTAGCGTTGACTTCTAAGGTTAAGGACATGGTGGAGGAAAATGCAAGGACTAAGGACAGAGAGAACAACATTCACCTCGAGATCTTCCACCAAAGCCATAACCAATTCATCTCATCCTTTACTGATGGTCAGAACAAGTCCTTCAAGAAAGGATGGGATGAGGCACTTCGGACCCAAGGGGTAGATTCCGAGCTTTTCTCAAGGTACCTCTAATTTCCTCAATAGGTGCTTGTTGAGGTCGCCCCTCCAAAAGGCTAGCAGGACGTGGCGGACAAGAATCTAGAAAGGGAGGGAAGAGCGCCCAATGAGTCAATCCCGCTAAGTGATGGAGACTCGAGTAATAGTGTGATGTTTCCCCTCTAGATGTTTTCTTTTGAACTCCCTATTCATCCCAGAGACCCTGTTATTCCTGACACCCCCGATGTCAACTTGAATGTAGGCGAGTTCGGGGAAATTGAGGATCTATTCTCTGACCTCGGGAATAAAGGTGCATTGGAGATGAGGTGAGGTGGTGCTGGTGGCAGCGACGGCCAGGAAGGTAGCGCTGATAATTAAAACTTTCGTAACCTAGATGGAGATAATTTTTTTCCTCGCCGACGTGACCAACGCAAGTATGAGCTTCTCCATTGGCAAGTACCTCGTCTTGGCTTCGAGGAGGGTTTTTCTAACATAATATATTGGTCTTTGACCAATTTCAAGTTCGTCACTAGCACACCCACTGATCGCGCATCAAAACCTCGCCAGGTATAGGCTCTGAGAGAGTTGAAGAGGATTTTAGATAACTTTGATTCCCTCGAGGCCCCAATCATAATCCACATCCCAAGAACCTTTCGATGCCCCCTTAAGCACCAAGAAAAAGGTTTACACTAGTCTAACTATTTAGAAATTAAACGGTTAAGGGATGCCAATATCCCTGTAAGCTTGTATCCATTGTATTGCTTGTATCTGGCCAGGATTAGCTTCGATCTTGTGGTGAGTGACTAGGCAGCCCAAGAACTTGACCAAGCTAACCCTAAACTCACATTCGGATGCATTAAGCCTCAGACCATATCTCGTAAGAATATTGAAGGTTGCTTCAAGGTATCTCTAGTGATCGGTCTTGGCTTGACTTTTTACTAGCATGTCGTCAATATAGACTTTTATGGTGGTGTCAAGCCGTTCCTTAAAAATTTTGTTCATCGAGCACTGACACGTGACACCAACATTCTTTAGCCTGACCGACATCACCTTATAATAATAAATCCCCCAGGGGTTATGAAGGTCGTCTTCTCCTGACCGGCTTCATACAGTGGGATCTGGTGGTAACCTGCTTGGACGTCTATGAAAGTCATGAGTTAATGTCCCTGTCCCGCAATCGATCCTCTAATTGATTAACCTTTGGGAGAGGGTAGTCATCCTTGAAGCACACCTTGTTGAGATATGTGAAGTCTATGCAAACCTGCCATTTCTCGCTTTTCCCGCTTTACTTCTTAGCACAGAAGATATTTGATAGCCATTCGGAGAATTAAACTTCCTTGATGGACCCTACTTCAAGCAATCGGTCTACTTCCTCGTCGACTGCCTGAACGTGATGATGAGCTGACCTCCGAGCCCTCTGCTTTATCGGCTTGAAGGTTGGGTTAACATGCAATTGATGGCAAATTATTTCGGGGCTTATCCCCTACTTTTTGTAAGTGTCTAGGCGACCACATCAGACTTTCAAAAAAAAAAAAATTTCAAAACCATTTAAAGTTAAAGGCTCCAAGTTTTAACGGTTTGACATGAATTTCTAACCGACATAAAAATTTTAATTAACAAAAAGAAAAGATTTTTATAGAAAATTTAACAATTAAAATACATAGTTACACACACACACATATACATATAAATATAAAAAAATATATATTAGTATTTTGAAATCAACTTATTAAATTACAACATGATATGCCACTGCAAAGTACAAATAATAGTGTAGTAGTAAATAAGTTAGAAATCATAGTATGCAAGGTAACAATTTTGGTAATCATGTTTTTTTTTTTTTTTGTTTCGGAATCACTTAATTCAATGTGTTGTTAAGTTAATTTTGTTATCGGTTCGAATGCTCAAATCAGTATGCTTGCCAAATGGTGTTTTTCTTTTAACCTTTGAGCAAGATCCATCTGAGCATTTTTTTTATTTAGTTGGTAGATCACTATTAAAATCGAGAACTGACTATTACAATCCTTGTGTAGGCATTTTTTCTGGAAAAGAAACTTTCAAATAATGCATCTGTAGTATGCAACAAAACATTCACAACAGGGTGAATAGAAAGCCCACAAGAGATGCAATAAATATATTACCAGAAAGCTCAATGGTTTTCAGAAAATTATACTAGAGACAACGAGTAAACTAAGAAGCCTAAGGAGGATAGTTGTTCATCCAAACAACTCTCTCAGCCACTTTGAATAGCTACATGGTCCATCCCATTACAATTTGGAATATCAAAGACCAACCTCCATCTGCAGCAATATGAGGCCTAACTAGCCAAACCTCAGAACTGAAATTCCACAAATCAAATCAGAAATTTCTCAAGGAAAGGGATATATAGTGCTATTAGAGTGTCATTTAACCAGTGAGTTACAGCAAAAAAGTCATACAAACGTCTATTAATTTGACACACACCAAACACACACAGACTCAAAGCGAACATCTTTCCTTGGTATTAAAGCTGCTGCTTCATCTTGTTCTGCTTCGTTGTCTTCATCTTCTGCTAGAAAGCTTTACGACAAAGAAGTGATGATAGACATCCAATTTGGAGTGCATATAGGCAAAGTAGCATTGTTCTGACAATATCATGCATATTTATCTTCTTGCAAAATCAAGTAACAAAAGATAATTTGGATTCACTACAAATTGTATCTTTGTCTCATATACTGTTGTTGGTCAATTTCTACAATTTGTCTTCCAAGGTTTGGTGTGCATTGGGGTCCGGAAAAGAAATTCTTCATTTCTTTGCAGTTGCAAATGATCACTCTGTTTAAAGAAAGAAATTGAAATTCGTACTTTCCGTAGCAAAAAGTAGCGAGATTTTTTTTTAGATCCCATCTTGACACACACATGCTCATTTTGGGATGTCAATATAATTTTACACCCATTCTGGCCCGCTCCTAACGTCATCCAATATTATAAGAATTCTTTTGTCATTAGATACTCTTGTGAGAAGACTGTTTTCGCTCTGAAATGATCCCAAATCCAACATGCCCGCAACGTTACCTTGAATCTTCGTCAAGTCTTGATTGATGGACACATAAATCATGGCAAGATCTTTTCGGTTTTTGCTCTTTTGACATTTTCTTCCACCATTGTTGTCTTGCCAATTCAACCCATACCACAATCCCAATCATGTATATGGTTATCCTACAGAGCATCCATAACTTTTTTTTTAGATCCCATCTCGACACACACATGCTCATTTTGGGATGTCAATATAATTTTGCGCCCACTTTGGTCAACTCCAAAAAGAATTTCAAGTTCTTCCTAAACGTCATCCAATATTACAAGAATTCTTTTGCCAATGGATAGTCTTGTGAAAAAAATTGCTTTCTTCATCAAGTCTTGATAGGTGGACATAGTAGCCATGCCAACCTCATCAAATATCTTTTTCGATTTTTGTTCTTTTGGCAATTTCTTCCACCATTGTTGTCTTGCCAATTCCACCCATGCCACAATCTCTGTTGATATGGTTATCCTGCAGAGCATCCATAACTTCTTTTGTAGTTGACACGCTAGATTCCATAACTTCTTTTGTAGTTGACATGCTAGATTCAAAGCTTTTGATGCCTTCTGTAGATACAGATGCCATCGGCCTTGACGATCCAGGGTATGCCAACTTAGAGTGGTTGTCCCAGTGTTGTTTGAGTTTACAGATATTCTGGTTCTTCTTCATTGCTTTCTTTGGGCACCTTCCGATTAAGCACCCCATTTCAACTTCAGTTGTCTGATCAAGAACTTCATCTACCTCGCTCTTGATCGCATCTACTTTTGTCAGCCAGTGCTGAACAGTTTGTGCAATAACTTCAATTTTTCTTTCAGCTGCAGCTACTGATAGCTTCACCCAGTCTCTTATATTTTCCAGAGACTTAACCTCGTCTCTTAAAGTCTAAATATTGTTGTTGTAGTAAAACAAATATCGAAACTGATGCTTGACTGAATCCACCAAGTAACTTACCAACAACTCTGATTTTCCCCACCCAACTTCGTCGGCCATTTCTAATTGCTTTTGAATTTTAACGTCCTTGTGAAGCACAGTTACTTCCAAAGACACGACAGTGCCTTGAACTAATTAAAGGAGTACGGTTAAGATACACTTCACTAGCAGAGCTGAGCAAAGATTGGTGGCAGACAAAGAGAAGATCACCAGAAACGATATTGAGAGACGCGTATCAGCTGCAAAATAAAAACAGACGGGTATAAGTTGGTATGAAGAAAGCAAAAGTGAGACAAGAGATGTTCAAATCAAACACATTTCCAAAAGATGTTCAAAGTGAAGGGGAACTAAGCAAAAGCATATTTGGGGCACCTCGGTTTCTTGTATAGATTAAAGCTTCATGAAACACCAAGTCATACAATTCAAAAACACTGATGATATTGGGACATAATTAGAAAATATAATTTAGGGATATAATGACTATTGGATGAATAGTGAAGTGTATTTAAAAAAGGAACAATCAGCCAAACAACTAGTGTGATGACCCTTACAGATCCATAACAACCGTTCTCGGAGCTCTGATACTTCAATTTGACGGCGAAACTTTCTCTCGAAAACGATCACATCATCGTGTGGTTTGACGGGGAAACTTTCTCTGAAATTGTAGCTTGAACCAGTCGTCGTGTAGTTTAAAATCGTTGAAGGTTCCACCGATGATGGGTTAGATCGAGAGGGATCGGAGATTCTGTTTGAAGAGTGTGGTTTTGGGGCATAGAGAGGCCACGGTTTTGGGTTGGATCACTTGGTTGCTCATTTTCTTGCACAAAAGCTTACACAAAACACAAAACACAAAACCCAGATGCAGACACACACCTAGATGCACAAACCCCTTTCGCTCTCTAATCTCCATCTCTCTTGAATCGTTGCTTCGTTATCTAAAATTAGTGTGGCTCATCAAGATTTCGGTGTTTGGGTTTTTGTGGTGGAGGTTGCAATGGTGAGGTTTGGGTGTGTGGGTGGATGTGGTCGCGGTGAGCTTACCGGTAACTACGGAGAGGAGGTGGCTGTGTTATTACCAGCTGATTAAGTTGGCCTGCTATGGAGGTAGTGGTGAATGGATTTTTGGATGGTGGAGGGGTAACAGAGGTGGTGTCAGCCGAGGGTAGGTAGGAGTTGCAGAAGGCGGAGAAGGGTGGGGATACATGACTTTAAGAGAGTCGGTTCTCTGTTTCATTATAGAGGCCCCCTTTTCACATGCTGCTGCATCGGTTCTATAACTATTATGCATAAATTACTGATATATTATCACGAAATACTACCTAAATAATATGGATCATTGAATGGATGGATCATATGTAACGATCGATGTGCACAGATCAGAAGGAATGGATACGATGAAATCTACCTAAGACTCATGACTTTGGCATTTTTAAGAGTATTGACTAGTTCGGTTTTAGAATAAAGTTTGTGTTACGGTTAAGGCTGGATTATTAGTCTTTTCTGAACAGAAGTTCATTACAAATTAATAAAAGTACCTTTTCTTTTGTTAATATCCTTGTTATCATTCTCTTTTGCTTTGAATCAGCCAATTGATTTTATCTAGGTAAGCCCTAAAACAGGTTGAACCCAACATCAAACAGTCACTTGAAACTATTATGTTGCAGGATTACAACTGTTGGTTGCCAAAGAGAATCCTTTGTATACCCTGTACAAGCTAAAAAGAAGTTTATGAATAAACCTGAGTACACTTGGTGATAACTTAAAATCAGTTTCTAACATAGAGAAAAGATAGTTGCAGATGAGATTCTTACTGATCTCCATATTAATAAAATAGAAAAAAAAGGAAGCAAATCTACGCAAGTACACAAACACATTCGAGCAAAAGATATTTGAAGGGAATATTTAGACCCACCTGTGTTTCTGGGATGAATTAAAGCAACACACAAAAGAAGGGTTGAGCAGCAACAAATTTCAGCAGTCAGAGACAGAAAGAAGCAAGAATTATGGAGAGCAGCTGATTGAGAATGGGGAAGGATTACTTATATGCCTAAGCAAATAAAAGAGGATTTTTACTACACCAGTTAATCCTGCATTGTTTCTTGGTCAATGCATGATTAAGTAAAATATTGTGGCACTTGTTTCAACTAGTAATAAATACAAATTTATTAAATGCCGTCTACCTAACATTCAACTCTTTGAAAACTAAAGTGATGCACGATCATCCACCGTCGAATTTTGCTTAGGAAAATACTTTGTATCTCAAATTTTTAACCCAAATTTTCATTCTAAATGAAGGTAGATTACTGGATGAGTGGGTTCCATCATTATTTTAAAATGAGACCCACTGATCCAATAGTCTCCCTTGACTTGAGATGAATATTTGGATTGAGAATTTGAGATACATAGCATTGCTCTTTTCCTTAATTTTACCCTGTTAGTATAATTATTCTCATATTTATTTCGACTTTGCCAATTTGCCATTCTCTTTTACCTCTGTTTAATTTTCTATTTTTGAAAAAATAGGGTATACAATTATAAATAATGTTGTTAGTAGCAAGTTAAACTTAACTTCTGGTGTGGTCATATCCTCTTATTATTTTTATCGTTTGTTGATTTCTCTAGTTTTTAAATTAGTAGTGTTTTCGATTTATATTATGTGCATCAAATCACTTGCAGTCATTAGATCAGTGAGTCTCATCAGTGATCGCAAGACTACAATTTATTTGGTATAAATTTTAATGTACAAATTTAGTGCATATAGAATTATCTGGTATTTTCTGGCTTCTTTTATGTTTTGATCCTCTTAACTATGACTATTTTTTCACATTCCTGTCTCAACTATAATATTTTTGACATTGCATTTTCAACTATATGATTAGTTTCACATTATTCTAATTATTAACATCTGTTACAAATTTAATAGAAATTTGTTTCATTTTATTCCTCAAACTAAGTAAATTTTTTTTTTCATTTTTCCTCTGCTTATTGGCAATTTCCATCTAAAAAGATAACTGATGTTTGCAATTGAGACAATTTGAAATAATTCTAGTAGTTGAGGGGGTAGAGTGAAATTGAGTTTATAGTTTAAGGGATCAAAGTGTAATTTGACTTTCTTTTTTTTTTTTTTTAGGAATTTCTAATCTGTTTTGCTTAATTTTTGTGCTGTCAAAACTGTTATTCAGTTGTAAATAATGTTGTTAGTAGCAAGTTAAGTGTGGTCATATCCTCTTATTTTTTGCTAATTTCTCAAGCTTATCAGTTAGCAGTGTATTATGACTTCTTTCATAAGCTTTTTTTTTTCTTTTTTCCGAATCTATTATTGTTAATTTTTGGGTTGTTAGAAAGCATTGCATTGCAAGACTCATCTAACAACCGGTCTGCTTTAAAGTAAAGAACAAAGGAAAGCTCCTGAGGGGATTCCACTGTCCATGTCCGGTAGTAAAGAAACCCCATATATTTTATTAATGGACCAACTATGGTTCCTTCAACCCAAGAATTAATTTAAGTGGTAGTCGGTCACTTGATATATATTTTAAGTTGGTATTGGTCAAATATTCTATATTTTATAGAGTAAAAATGTTTTTAGGGCCACCTCCACTATATTTATTATTGGTCACGGGTTTAAATGGGCTCAATTGATGGGGGGTTATAAAAAAATTTGTGTACATTATCAAATAATGAATCTAAACATTAAACACAACTAATTTGACCCTACATGAGAAGAATTTGTCATATTAAAAATTAGTCATGCGTCAAGTAGACGTACTTTAAAGTCTTTGCCCTTTGAGACATGGGACCTCTTCTTCTCCTTGCGTATAAGAAATATTATGAAGTCCGCAATGTCATGAATGTTTTTACTTTCAACAATATTATCATATCTTACACTAACTATATCGCCAAAGTTGAAATTGCGATTGATTGTCTAGGGGCTTGTTCCTTACCTGCCACTACCTATAAACTTGTGTTAAACAAAAACTTCTCCACTACATTTATAAATTCTCCTCCAACACACCCACCAAAACATTCATCTACAAACCAATAAACAACATCAAACAAATATATGAAACAAACAAAGGGTCAAACAGAGTGAATGGAAATATCAAATAAAGAAAACTCAAAAACACTGAAAAAAGTAAAAACTAAGGCCATGTTTGGTTAGCATCTCGAAAATAGTTTTTTGTTCTCAAAATGTTAAAAGCATCCAAAACTTGTTTGTTTAACATTTTTGTTCTCAAAATTTTCGGAAAAAGTGAGAATTGGAACACAAAAACTGGGAACAAGTCAGACTTGTTTTCGAACAACTTTCTTAGAAATTTTGAAAACACGGAGTATAAGACGCCGTTCATTTTTAATGAAGTCACTCCTTCGAACTTCTTTAGTAGCACGACTATTGCCTTTCTTCCTTTTTTTTTCTTCTTTCTCAAGCCTTCCTCTCTCTCTCTCTCTCTTTCTCTCTCACTCCACTTTGGAACCAGACGAAACTCACCGTGTTATGGCGATCTCAACTCTCAAGCATTTCTTTCTCTCTCTCTCCAGCGATCTCAAGGCGTCGGCTCCAATGTCGATCTGGGTTGATGTCCATCAAATTTGGGTTCAAATTTGTGTTGATCTTCTTCGGTGGTGAGTCTAGATTTTGGTGGTGGTTGTGGATTTTGGTAGTGGTTGTGGGTTTCGGGTGGTGGTTGTGGGTTTCAGTGGTGGTAGTGGGTTCGGTGGTGTGTCTGGATTTTGGTGGTGCTTATAGATTTTGGTGGTAGTTGTGGGTTTTGGTGGTTCTTGTGGGTTTCGGTGGTGGTTCTAGATTCGGTGGTTCACTGTACTGTGGTGGTGGTTGTTCACTGTGCTTTGGTGGTTCACTGTGTTTTGTGCTTCGATGGTTCACTGTGCTTTGGGGGTGGTAGTTCACTGTGCTTTGTGGGTATCGGTGGTTCACTGTGCTTTATGGGTCTAGATCTGGGTTGCGAATCGAAGCAACTCCGACTGTGTGTGTTGTGTGGGTGGAGACTGAAAGGAGAAAATGGAGAGACGAGAAAGATAGTGAATGGAGATGAAAATTGGGGGTGTGTGTGGATAATTGTTCAAACAAGTTTTTAATTTTTTGTTTTTCAAAAATATATAACCAAACAGGTTTTATAATCTAAAAATTTCTAAAAACTCTTTTTTAAAACTCTTCTCAAAAACTGTTTTCATATACTAGTTTTTTAAACGCAAACCAAACAGGCCTTTTTTCTCTTCATTATTAATTTTCAGACCCTTTATTCTCTATTTTATCTCGTTGGTCAATCACAACAATTTGAGAATACCTCCAAATGAAGAGTCTACAAAGAGGAAAATGGAGCAAGAGAAACCAATTTTGGAAGAAAGAAAAGGGATTCTTCTGACTTTAGATTCATGTTGGAAGAAAGAAAAGGGATTGAGATGAATAGGGAGTGTCACACCCCCACCCCGGATCACATAGGATGGGCGGAGGACCGGTCACCAAGGTTTTAATCAACCAACCATGTGCATAATAAATGTAAAATACAGCGGAAGACAAATAATAAAAAAATCTATTCCACCGATCTAATGAATGCCAGAGGAATAAACTAAACATTACCAACATCATTACTAAATTCATATAAAACAATAATCAATTTAGGGACTTACTCATCGCCTTGATCCTCGCATGAAAAATGTTAAATGTTTGTATGAACACAAAGGTCCGTGAATAACAACCACATCTAATGAGGTGTGAAAATAAATCCCAAAGTTTATATACAAAAATAAAGTTTGATACATACATAAGTACAACAAATTGTACTTGAAACCCTTCCACATAATCATATAAACAAAATGATCTCATGATCATAAATAACTTTATAAATGAAAAGACATTTATAACCCAAAACACTCACTCATTTTCACAAATAATTTTATAAATGAAAAGATATTTATAACTCAAAAAACTCACACACACATTCAGTCTCAAATACATTTGTCAAATCATGTTTTTTATCTCTAGATTGGTAACTGGACACGTCTCTTGTTACCACTAGCTTGGTAATTGACACTGTCTCTTATCATCACTAGTTTGATGACTAGCCCCTATGTGTACATCCTTATACCAATCACACCGGTATATAATCTCATTACCATTTAGACCT
>CM042196.1:22756847-22768731 GCA_023539305.1 Ilex asprella
GTTTGGATTCAACGTACCACATTAGCTCTTTTAAAATATTTTTTCTACTCAAAATTTTTAGTTTCCAAAATTGGCACCCCAACATTGAATTCGCCTATCAATCTCGCCCAAAACCAATTTTATCTAAATCTAAAATTCTGTTTAAATCTTAAATTAATGTCTATATTTAAATTTTGACCCCGCTCATGTTGTTCTAAATAATATCCTTTTCATATCAGAGAAATCATTGTTTCACATCACAACTTTAGAATATTTAATATAATGATGATACTATATTATTTACTCCGCTTTCCATTATCACCAGCATCCATCTCGATCTTTTTACCCAATTATTTGTGATATACCTTTTCTCATTTGCCTCCCTTTCTTGCTCTCTTAGCTCCTCCTCTCGATATTTGCCCCCAACGAATGGCCACCCAAGGCCAGCCCAACAGTATGCAAAAAAAAACATAGGCTTTAGGCCTCAAATTTTTAGAAGACATTATAATTTTAAGTACATCACTAGCCTACAAAAAAAATTAAATCCATTAAATTTTAAGCCCTACAAAAAAAACTCCAAAAAATTAAATTCAATCAAAAATTTTATTGCAATAATTTGGCCCTATAATTCAATCCATAACATTAAAAACTTATAAATTAAAAAAAATAAAAAAATACTCAAAAGTCAACTCATATTTACTCCCACCCACTCTCTCTCTCTCTCTCCATCTAGTAAAAAAAAAACAAAGTTGAAATATCTTTCTCGATAATATTAACACATTCTTCTTTTGTCTCCCTCTCACACCGAAAATTAAAAATAAATTATTTTTTTTTAAAAAAATAATACTAAAAATAAAAAGACATTCATTTAATATTTATACTTTAGGCCTCAAATTGGCTTGAGCCACCTCTATAGCCACCAACGCCCCTTTCTCTTCCCTCTTTTTCTCACGTCACTGAAACCCTCTCTCTTCACAGCAACCCTATGGGGGCACCATCAGAGACAATGATCAACCATCAACAATCTTGAAGCCTCACCCAAGTATCCCTCATCTCCTCTCTCTCTTTCTCTCTGCGTATGTCTCCCTTCCTTCCCTCTCCCTCTATCATCGAAACTCATAAAAGTCCACCAAACACCCTATATATCCAAAGCCAAACTCTTACTTGTAGCCAACCAACACCTCTAACCCCTTTCCTCCCCAGTCCACACCACTGCCACAGAAACCTCCCTGGCCAACAAACGCCTCCCCACCCCCACACGCACATATTGTTACCGAAACCCACCACCGTCACCGAAATACCAAGTGTTTGTATTATTGCTTCAATGAGCGGGCCAATATTATCCTTATTTTTTAGCAAACTTAATTTGTCTACTGCAGCGACCATCTATAGCACAACAACACAGCTCCAGTGATCAGCAATGGCAAAACTCCAATGGGACAATGATCTCTTAAAAAAATGGTTTATTGGTTTGAGTTTGTTATTTTTTTTAATTTTACATTTTTTAGGTTATTTACAATTTTTTTTTGTGCATTCTAGGATATGATGACTTAAGATTGATTCAGGTTAAGTGGTCCTTTGTGAACAAGTATGAGTTCATCTATTTCTGGTATTTGTTTTGTCTAAAAACTACAAAGAATTCTAGAAGAACCAAGGGGCACTTTTGATCAAGAGTCAAGCCTTTGGTTTTTTAGGCACATTTGGGAATGGTTTACATCAAAAGAAAACAAAAATGACTTGAACCACTGTGAGGTGTATGCACGATGTTTAATGAGTTCTTCATATTGCTATTCATGGTTCTTTAGGTTGTAATATCTATGTTTTTAAATATTATTTTCTCTCTAAAAAATTTTAAATCTTGACTTCAATTTAATGCTTTGTGCACATTCATAAATTTTGCAAGCTATATACTATTCTTGCAGTATACTAAAATTTAACTTGATTTGTAGTCAATATGTCTTATAGTTCATTTGATTTGTTGTCAATTTGATACATTATTTGACTTTGATTGTAGTTAAAATTAAGCTCGCCTTCTGGAAGCGGTACCGATGGTTGCTAAAGATATGTTTTAGGTTTGGAAGTGATAATGATGCTGGTCTTAGTGATATTAGTTAATCTCAAAGTTGTGATGGATGGGTAGTGGTAGGGTAAAGCTCTTGGAGCAAATTTGTGCAACATAAAATTAACTTAGTTGATGAAATTTGGTTTGAATTGAATACCAAAATTAATTTAAATAATTGACTTGGTTAGATTTAATTTCAATTTGAGTGCAAAATTTGATTAGTTATCAAAATTTAGGCTAAGTGGTAATAATGGTAATGGTGGTATTAGTGGTAATAGTTCTTTATATTTGTGTTCTTAGAGAATTTTGCTTGAATTCTTTATGGGGACTCAAATTTTATGTATTCAGTTTCTCAATTTGATAACGTTGGCGTAGTCGGATTTAATAATGGAAATTGGATCAAGACCAGTTTCCATTGATGGCATGCTATCTCTCCACGAATATGTTTAAGTATGATATATGAAAAAAAAAGTTTACATGATAAGGTTTGCACATCTTCATATTTTTGTAGGCCTTATTTTTAGAGAGAATTTAGCCGTAATTATTTGGAAGAATAGAAAAAAAAATTATATTTAGAGGCACGAGCAATCTCTAAACTATCAACATACTATGAGGACAAAAAGTGTAATTTAACCCGATAGAGTGTTAAAAATTTAGTTTTAATTGATTTAGATTTTGTTGATGTTGTTTATTATATTTTTTGTTACAATTCATCTCTTAATCATCCTTCCTTGTTTTCTATCTCACATTTATTTGATTGTTTTCATACCATAATGATTTTTGAATTTACTACCATTTGGATATCAATTAATAATTAAATGGTCATTGAACAATGTTTGAGATTATTTTGATTTGGATTCTATCAATTTTTTTAAGAAAAATAATGGGCCCATATTATAGTAATCAATGTTTTTTCTTAGTTTTTCTAATTGGCAATTTTTTATGGTATACAGTCTCTTAATGCACATATATTTGCATTCGATTTTTTGTTTGTTACGTCGTGCCTTCAGGCACAGATAATTGCTAGTATATATTTATTTATTATGCTATGAAATCTAACACCATGTGATATAATAAAATACAAAACTCATAAAATAAGTAATGTACCACATACCTTCAATGGATTGAACTCTTCCTTTTTCTTTTTTCTTTTTTCCTTCATTCTCTCTCTTTCTCTCACGTTTTTTTTTCTTTGTTTCCTGCACATTTCTTTGGTCTTCTAGAGTTTTATCTATCCAATAATACTATCCTATTTAAACCACACGTAGAATAGTCCTAATAGGTCTCTCAAGGGCAAGACTTTTATTAGAGACATATTAGTCTTCTTTATTTTTATCCTTATATATATATAATTTCTCCTAGGTAGCCAATGCTATTAAATAATAATTTTTTATGTGTAATTACATGGAGTCACGGATTTTGAAAAATAGAGGGATAGAAAGAGGAGGGATTGAGAGTCACCAATGTCAGAAATGGATTAAGAAAAGAGAAGGGATTGAGAGATTCAACTGGTATTGGTTTTTGGCGGGATTAAGAGGAAGGTGATGGTTTGGCTAGTTGTCACAACCTGATTGGTTGGTATGGGCTTTAATCTAAACGATGCCTCTTGAATTTTGCGTTCCTAAAAAAAACAGTTTCAGATAAACAAAACCTGTAAGACAATGATCGATTACTAATATAAAGGATTGATCATTTACTTTCGGGTCCAACAAGATTTCTACATGAATCTATCGCTCAAATTATCGGGTTGATCGTAATTTTCCAACTTCTTCTTTTTTTTTTTTTTAACAATATGATCTACATGAACTTAGCCAACTTCTTTGGTTGATATGGGCTTTAATCTAAACGATGCCGCTTGGATTTTCGTTCCCTTAAAAATATATAAAAAAAAAGGTATTTCATATTTTGAACCCTAAAAGATTTCAAGTTTTTTACTTTGTACCCTCAAATATTAAAATTTTCACATTGCACCCTCAAAAATTAAAATTTTCTCATTTCACCCTTAATGTATCAAATGTGTTGCAATGACACCCATCTATTAGCTTCCATAATTTTTTTGTCAAAAGTAAACTCATTAAGTCTGCTGGAAAAACTAACAGAAAGCTAACAGAAGAGCCACATTGTCATACTTTTGATACATTGAGAGTGCAATGTGAAAATTTTAATCTTTTAGGATACAAAATAAGAAACTTGAAATATTTTAGGGTACAAAGTGTAATTCATCCCAAAAAAATTAACTTAAAAACTTAACTTGATGAATCACTACTATTGAATAGGTAGTAGGTAGACAAAAGAATCTTTTTCTAATACAAGAACTCTCCAACCACTCTTGGCTTAATTGACTAGTTTCCACACAAAAAATCCCTTCATAAAATGACAACTTAATAAGATGGCATTACAATAAAATGAGGTCATTTGGTGTTCGTGACTTCTTTCTCCCTTTTCTTGGATCTAACCGCTTTGGTCTTGTTAATGATGACCTCTTCTTTCACTTTAGAGTATTTGTTGATACAGGACATCAAATCCTTAATGTCGACGAGAGTCCTCTTGGTCAGGGACCAATATAAGTCAATGTCTCAAGATTACCAGAGCCTAAAGATTGCAGCGACCATAGTCTCGAAGCATCTTTCAACTTTGTTGACCTTTTCCCAGTACCGGTTTGCGTACTGCCAGAGGGTCTCTCCTTCTCTCCTCTTGAGTGTCAACAACACACCAACATCCTTCGACCTCTTGCTGCTAGTGATGAACTGAGCTATAAATTGCTTGGTCATTTGTTTCCAAGATATTTGAGACAAGGCTCTCGTACCACTTCATAGCAGTGTCCCCAAGACTCATTGGGAACACTCGACACAACAGCTTATGGTTATTGTTGTAAATATACATGAGTTGTTTGTACTGTCGAATGTGGCTCTCAGGATTTGTCCTTTCGTCATAGACCTTGAAGTGAGGAATGGTGAACTTTTTCCCAATCTTGACTTCCATGACGATTGGACTGAAGGGAGACACAATCGGCTCGTCTTCGTCCCGTTGCGACCTTTGTCGCTTGGCGTTGAGCTAGGAGCGAAATGTAAGAGTTTATTAACAATTCGTATATGAAATTTAGAACACTTAAATTAAAGATTTAGATGATATAGGTTTAGACCATACATATGTGGGTTGTGATACTAGATCTTCAGGTTTCTTTCACGAAAAGGCAAGGTCTTCCTCTCCTTATTCAAAGTAATAGGCATCTCCCAATGGGACAAGTCAAATTAGGGTATGAAGTGGAGAGGGGATCTTGTCTGCTCTTTATAATGAATCTAATAGACCCTCCCATTACAAATCATAATTAGATTAAGGCATATACTTAACCACTTCAACTACATCAATTAAAAAGATGTACGTAAACCCATCAAAATAGATCACTTAACAATATTAGACTCATCTCATTGGTCCATAAATTCAGCCCGTTTTTCACAAACTCAAAATTAATTTTCAATTAATGGAAGTTCAATATGAAAAAATTCTAACATTGTCCCACTTGGGCAACATTAATTGTAGTCATTTAAAAAACAAAATAAAATTATTTGTTGAAAAACAACTCTTGGGCTAATCAAACAAAAACTCAATGTGGCCACAAAATTAAACAAATACGGTCTTAAGACAACATCTCAAACACAATTCGGTCCAATAAAACTATTATTTTCGAATCATGATGGCATTTACATCTTTTATTAACATAGGAACAATCTATAATTACAAAAAAAAAATAAAAAATTCTATTGACATGGATCAAGATGTGGTAGTGTAGTAAGAAAATAGTAACTTAATATGTGATCTGATAAACATGTTATTTTCATTGTCAGTCCTCCAAATGATTTCTCTTGAACAACATGCTTCAAAAATAAACTAGAAAAATTCATTTGCTTCAACAATAAACTAGTATGTCTCCAAACTTAAAATCTCGAGATTTTCTCAATGGTGTAATTAGAAATATACACTAATAATAAAACAGTCAGACTTAAGACATACACCAAATCTTAAGATTTTGTATAAAATGACATGTCATAAATGTGCACATATAAAACATTGCAAGAACATAGTGCTATCAATAAGGATGATCATCCAAATATTTACTATTCATCAAATAAATGTATTTTAACTATAATGAGTAGCAAATATCACATGTGAAATTAAATCAATACAAAAGTTCTTGATACATAAATAAACTTCCACTAACCAAGTACATCAAAAGACCCTAAAATGCCCATGTTTTCAACATGTTTCTTAACAGTTATAGGTCTCAATCTATTGGTTAAAGGACCAGTAAGCATTGATTCTGTATCAATACGTTCAATCACAATGTCACATTTCTTCACAAGTTCCCTAACATAAAGATACATAGTTCCCATACGTTTAGACGCACTAGATTTTTTTGTAGTTCTTTAAGACACATACAACAGCACTATGATCACAATAAATTGTTAATGGTTTATAGATGGAATCAACAATTATAAGTCCCCAAAAAAAATTCAATAGTCATATACCTTGTGTTGTAGCTCCATAATAAGCTACAAATTCAGCTTGCATAGTGGAAGAAATTATGAGAGTTTGTTTAACACTCTTCTATATTATTGTTCATTCAACTAACAAAAAAAGATATCATAAAGTGGATTTTAAATCATCCGGATTGAATCTGAGTAACCAATTATCTCAAGGCTATCAACTCTCCTATAAACAAGCATGCAGTCTTTTTCCTTTGCAAGTATATTATAACTTTCGTAACTATCACTCAATGATCTAATCTTAGTTTATAAAGATACCTACCTAGAACACTAACAACAAATGCAATATATTTTTCATTAAAAAGTTATAGATTTTGACCTTAGCAAGACAACCCTAGAGACAAAAACGTTTAAGATTTGATTTCCCATATATTTGTCCATGATTCAAAAAATATTTTTGAAACAGATTTGCTAGGAACCCTATTAAGAATGTACAAGTTGTTATAATGGATTTTTTTCCAAAGATAATTACATAAATTACACTTAGTCATCATGTTCCTCATCATGTTTTTAAGGGTGCGGTTACATTTTTCAGTTACATTATTCTGCTGCAGACTTTCAAAACATGGTATATTGAGCAACAATCTCACATTCTTGCAATTGCTTGGCAAATAGTCCTAAATACTACCAAGACACGTCATGTTTTTCATAATACTCACCACCACAATCAGACCTAACAATTTTGATGATTTTTCCTAATTGTTTCTCTACCTCAATCTTGAATTTTTTTTGCTTTTCAAAAGCATCAAATTTTTTATTAATTAAATAAATATATATATAACGAAAGAAATCATCAATAAATATAATAAAATATCTATTAGCACACAAAATACGTGAGTAAGGTTCACTAATATCACTGTGAATGATTTTTAAAAGATCTAGACTGTGAGTTGTACTTTTCTTCTTAGACTTAGTCAATTTATCCCTAATGCAGTCAATACAAACTTCAAGGTCTCCAAAATCAAGAAAAGGAAGAATATATTCTTTAGTAATCTTTTTTGTATTTCTCTAGAAATATGACTCAAACGTTTATAACACAACGGTGAAGACCTTTCTTTAGTTAGAGGTCTTTTAGATACAATATTAATAATATTTGAAGAACCATATTCGTTGTTGTCAGCCAAACATATACTATACAAATCACATGATCAAACACAATGACCAATAATTTTGGAATTTAAGAACAATTAAGTTTTACCATTACCAAAATTAAAACGATATCCATTTTTTAAGGAAGAAAACTAAAATTAAATTTCGTCTAAATGACGGCACATAAAAATATTTTCTAAAATAAGTTGAAAAATAGTTTCTAAATTTAACCTAATAGTTCATATGAACTCAACATGTACTTCATTATTATTTCCTACTTTAAGATTGGCTTCCCATTCACTTGGACTCCATTTGCTTGTGAACCCCTACAAAGTCATGACAACATAAATAAAAGCCCCACTATCAATCCATCAAGAATTTAATGGGATAATAACTAAATTGGATTCAAAGAAAACAAGGATAGTGAGTTACTTTCTTCTTTAAGACTTGAATTTAGTACACTTACTTTTCTTATGACCTCATTTCTTGCAAAAGTAACATTTAACATCTTTTTGAATGACAGTCTTAAAATCTCCCACATTTTGATCAGTACCATGCCTTTTGAAATCTCAACTATTCTTTGTAGCATTATGATTAGATTTTATATTATTATCCTGACACCCATTTTCGAAACTAAATTTAGGCTGGGAAACAAACAAAGCAAATTTACTATTTTCTTTTCTAAGTTTTTCTTCCTTAGAATCACATTTGGAAATAATGTCATTTATTGTTCGAGCCTCATTTTGGGTATTGTAGGCAGTTTTGATTTGGCTAAGCTCAAGATGTAAAAAGTTAAGTGTGCAATGAATAATGAAATCATCAGTAATAACAACTTTGAAAGTTTTGAAGTTGGTATGAACATGGACCATTTTAAGAATATACTCCCTAACGCCACCTACATTGTCATATTTTTTACTCGTTAGTTCATTCATTAGACCTCCAATTTCAATCTTATTAGATACGTTGTATCTCTCTCCTACAGCGGTATAGAGCTCTTTAGCATTCACTCATCAGATGTTCAGAAATAAACCTTTTCACAACAATAATATTCAACCGATTATATTTATTCCACTTTACATAAATTTCTTTTACTTTAGTGGAGCTCTCAATAGTAGGTTTAATAGGTTCATTCTCTTTCAAACTTAAGTCTATATCAACAATTCCTAGAGCAAACTCAATATCTTGTTTCTATGTCTTATAATTAGAACCAATCAGGACCTCAGTGTTAGCATTATTTTTATTCACAGCAAAAGAGATTGTTCAAGGCAATGAGAATATAAACATTTAGCAAAATTAGATACTACATAAATAAAATATGCATTAAACATAATAAGATATATTTTATTAAGAGAGTTCAAATACATCATTACAAACTCCCATTTGAGCAAAAAATGCAATATGATATAGGTTCTTTCATGAAACTAACCAATGATAATACTTAAGTTTCGAAAAACTTATCCCCTTTAGGCAAACCCTCTAGACTGTTGCACCTCTTACACAATGTTTCATGATATCTTTAAATTATAATACACAATAATCCCTTTTAGACAAGTAATTATATATTATAATTTAGAGACCATTTCGTAACAAAAATATAAGAACAATCTACAAATTTCAACGAATGAACCACTTTGTTGGCAACCATCCATCTTAATCCATAGAATTTCCCAAACTGGAATATTATAACAAATGTCTATAATTAAATATCACGTGATCAATCAATATGAAGTATTAACCAACATGTACCCCTACAGATCACTCATCATCAATTATTACATTCAAGTCTCAATTTTCTTTTTACTATTAAAATTAAGTAATTTAAATTCACATCTACCAACACTAATAAATAATATGTAGATCATAAAAGTATTTCATCGTATAAATCACTAGGGATTAGGATTGGAGTTGTACAAACACCCTCTACAAATTATAGCAATTAATCAATGTTATATAAAGATGAGAAAAATAAATAAATAAATAAAACAATTGATTGATATCAATAATTTGTATGAACAAAAATTCTGTTTATTCATTAATATTATCCACAAATAATTAATAATTATTTAATAGAATGACCAAATATGACTTGTATTATAATAAAGAATTGCAGGTTACGAAGATATTTTCAACAGATTGGAATTTAATAAATTTACCGAAGATCCACGTAAGTCAAAAGTTCTTCTATCTTTTTTTCTTCATTGGTGCTTATTAATATAAATGACTTGTACTTTCAAGAAGGAAAAAGAAAATAGAAAACCGATGGAAAGTGGCAGCCAAACAAATCTCTTGGTTTGGCTTTGATGGCAACGAATCTTGGGTTATAACGGTCGCCGTTTCGGCCAATCCACTTCGGAGTCTCAAGGCTCTACATGTCCCAGCCTCTTGCAAAAACAGAACGTACTTCAATATCAAAGTTCCCCCATTTCAACCGTGGCTACCATCGAGGGCAACTCGAAATTAAACGATAATTTTGATAAAAATTAATCGTAAAATTATAATATAATTTTTAAATTTTATTGGGTTTTAAATTCATATACAATAGACTCTGATACCACATGTAAGAATTTATTGACGATTCGCATATGAAATTTAGAATACTTAAATTACAATATTTAGATCATATAAGTTTAGACCATACATGTGTGAGTTATGACACTCGATCGATGAGTTTCTTTTTCGGAAGTGGAAGGTCTTTATTTTCCTCTTCAAAGCAATAGACGTCTTTCAATAGGATAAACCAAATTAAGGTATGAAGTGAAGAGGGGACCTAGAGTCTTAGCCTGCTATTTATAATGGATTTAATGGGCTCTTCCATTATGGGCCACAATTTAACTGCCTCAACCATATCAATTAAAAATATTTAAATAAGCCCATCAAAATATATCACTTAACAATATTGAGTTCATCTCATTGAACCATAAATTCATCCTGTTTTTCAGAAACTCAAAATTAACTATCAATTAACGAAAGTTCAATGTGAAGAAATTCTAACACGAAGATCCTTTCGGGGCCCTCATTTTCTGGGTTTTTAGTTCCCCATGTCCTTTATCGAAATGGTAAAATCCGTGTGTGACCCCACCCCTTCGGCTACTCGCGAAAGTCTATGGCGGAGGTCTTTGCCTGGCAGTGCCACGTTGCGCTTTCTCTTTTTATCAGGGTCATTCTCGGGGCATGATTCCTAATTTTTGTCCAATCAATCGCGAAGATCTCGTTTTGAAATCTCGCAAGAAAGGTCGCGAGATTGGCTCTGTCAGACACTGCAACCTTTCCCTCCTCTTGCTCCATCGACTAATCTTCTCTGATTGCTCAAAATCATCTAGTCAATTAAGTACATTGATGTTGTCTCGTTCGATTTGTTACAAACGGCCACCCAACCATTCCATCATGAGGTCTATTATCTCTAGTGTAAGGACCCCATGCCTTCCTAAACTCTGGTCCACTAGCAGGGTGTGTTGAGAATTTCATCGAAATCTGTTTGATAGATCCAAGGTGTGAGATTCTATTACCGGAAGAGGGACAATCCTCATGTTTCACAGACGGAAGTTATGTCCCACTCCATTTTGAGATTGAGTGGTCACCATAGTAAAGTGCTATGAGGAAGGCTGATTCGAGTACTTCCCGCAGACAGCGCTAAATTGCACGAGTGATTTTCTTTAATGGATTGAGATAACAATTTTTTTGTGTATGAGAGCATGTACAATGCAGAGCTATTCTTGCTTTTGTACTTGAGTTCTGTTTCGATGAGGTATTTATACCTTGGATTGCAATGATGTCTTTCCCATTTGGATTCCAATCCTAGACTTAAGTAGTCTGTGCTCATCAACTAGCATAATTAATAAGTGATATTCTGTCTGACGTCATTAATCTAGGTGATTGGACGTTCAAGTTTGCATGCTAGAATGGATCATGCATTTATGACTTCATTCCTAACCATTGGGTGCTCTAACTAAATGCTTGTAGCTTCCTGCCGAGCATTTATGAGCAAAAGCTAGGGCTACCCCTCAATCATGAGGGCCGCAGCTCCTTAGTTTGACACTTGTTCTCGGGTTCTTCGTGAACTAGAAAGTTAATGATAACCTGCCATATCACTACTGCTCGAGGTTCACACATCTATGTCATGTAATACTCAAGACTAGCTATGCTTCTCATCCCCGAGCACTTCAATTGCTTGGTCTTAGTTACCAAAGAATTCTGATGATGTATTTCTACC
>CM042196.1:22768831-22782204 GCA_023539305.1 Ilex asprella
GTGTGGTAGTGTAGTAGATTTTTGTCCCTGTTTTACTTGATTTTGTGTTTCTTTGGTGATCTAATTCGCTTTCACTACCCAACAGGGGCTTCAGTATTAGGCAAGGAATTAACTATAAAACGTTGTCTATAAGGCCAATTGTAGAGAGTTAGCAAATCATACAAGTATTCATGTATAACAACTACTTGGTAGAGTTCCAAATGAAAGAGCCCTCTCTTATTAAATTCTATTTCTACGTCAATGAATCCCTAGTGGATGAGTCAGTCCTTCTGTATAAAGAGTCTGGACGAGCAGTTTTTAAGCATTTGGTCCAAATGTCCCCGCAGCTAAGCAGTGCTTGGCATCTTGGTGTTTACTTGGATGAGATCTACAAGCAAGAGAGGTTTTGTGGTATACACGGCCCGGGGACACCGCAACGATGAACCTTCCACGGGAACCAAATTTGCAATTGTTTTACCTTGATTACCTCCCCCAACCTTGGAAATTGAACCTCTTCCTTGAGAACCAAGTCTGGTTGTATCTTAGATATGTCATATCTTTTTAATTAATATTTAGGATACTTGGCATGAACTATGCAAGCTCCGTATGAAAGTGGCCTAGGTGGTTTTAGGTGCACAGTGTCTACGAATAGTGTTGACTCCCTACAAATGTAGGTGACAACCGATATGGATAGCCAGACTGCCAGATTACCTGTTCTATAAATGACTTCATTATTCACCCCCACAATACGTGAAGATATATAGAAAGAGAATTTGAGACCCATTGACACCCTAGTTTGAGAAATGTCCAAGGGACGTAGAGTGAGTAGCGCCATTAGAGGTGCCAATTTTAACTCATTGTCAATTAATTCTTTTAATCTGTCTAAATATAAATAGGTTGGGTACATATATTGATTAATGCAAGTTTTAAATGGGTTCGGTAATATAATTCATTTTAATTAAGCGGGTTAATATGAATTATAAATGGGTACCCATTAGATTGAATATTTATCTTTATATTAAATAACACAAATAATAAAATCAAATAAATATACTAATTTACCAAAAAATAAATAAACACTAATATACACAAAAATACATATATACACTAATACAATAAAACACACACATTAATACAGCCCCATGGACCATAACCCAACTCGTGATACATGACCCACGGGTCAACCCATGATTCATGACCTAGGTGACCAACGACCCATAGGTTGACGTGCGATTCATGACCCATGAGTTGACCCACAACCCACGGACCTACCCACTGCCCATAAGCGATCCCGACACATTATGTGTGCGTATTTTTACTTTTATTAAATGTGTTTAAGTTTTTGTGTGTTAGTATGTATGTGTGTATTTTGTGTATTAGTGTGTGTGTGTATTTTTGGTGTATTAGTGTGTGTGTATTTTTTGATATATTATTGTGTGTATGTGTATTTTTTGGTGTATTAGTGTGTGCGTTTTAGTGTATTAGTATGTGTATTTTTAGTGTATTAGTTTGTGTGTGTTTTGGTGTATTAGTGTGTGTGTGTTTTGGTGTATTAGTGTGTGTGTGTTTTGGTGTATTAGTGTGTGTGTGTTTGTATTTTGGTGTACTAATGTGTGTGTGTTTATTCATTCCATTTTTCACATATTAGATGGGTTATAATGGGTTGAGTTTATAACAGGTTGTGTTAAATTCATTAATCCATAAAATAATTAAAATTCTTAATAGACCCAACCTAATTTAATCTAATCCATAACTAACCCAACCTACTCATTTACCACCTCTATGTGCTACTAATTAGCTATGTTTATTGCATGATTATTGATAGTGTAATTTATGCGATTGTGTATTGGAGCTCGGGGCTTAAAAAGGGAGAAATGAATTAAAGATTTATTAGGGACGATAAATGGGGACTCACCAGGATGTCCAATCTGAGCTACTAGGTTCATAGTGGTTAATAGTCAATCACAGAAACAACAACCATCAACTAAAATTGATAGACATGAGATTTATAGTGGTTCACTAGCTTGGAAGGTTGACTAGTCCACTCTAATGGAGTCTATTGCTCCTAGGAATTTTTTATTATTTTGGGGAATAAGATTACAAGGCTATAGAGAGTCTATTTTCAGATGTTCAGGTCCCTTCCAAAGCGAGGGATCTGTCCCTATTTATAGTGTGTGGGAGCTTCGCGAAATCAGTGTGATCCCTGGGTAGCCGTCGTGATTCTTACATAACAGTCATGACCATTTCGTAATAGTAGGGATCCTTGCATAATCAACGTGACCCTCTAGGGGTTGTTACAACTCATGTGCCGAGAATCTTTGGCCATTAGAGGCTATATTCTCTAGGTGTGATGTGAATTTCTAGAAGGTTTGAGTTGTCTCTGTCACAATGGACTCAAGGGAAGACCTAAGTTGCAAGACTTGAGCCTAAAGGTCCGAGCTAGAAGACCTAATATTAGTATCCGAGCTAAGAGGTTCGAGATGGAAGACTTGAGTTGGGAGTCTGAGCTAAGAGGTCTGAGGTGAAAGACTTGAGCTGGGAGTCCGAGCTAAGAAGTCCGAGGTAGAAGACCTGAGTTGGGATGTCCAAGCTAAGAGGTTCAAGGTGGAAGACCTGAGCTATTTCTGGGCTGAGCTTAACGTTGAAAATTTTTTGGTATCATTAGTTGTCCCCTAATCTTGAGCCAAGGTTGCCTTGCCAGACGTAGATCAAGAATGACCTGCGTTTCTAGCTGTGAATAAGCTCGACTTATATTTTACTTGAGATATTGCTTCCTCAATACTACTTGTATATGGGGCCAAGTCTAAGGTCTTCGTGGCCCCCTTGACTTGGGTTTATCAAAAAATTATGAGATTGAAGAGCTCATCGTATGCTTATGAGCTGAATAGCTTATCGTATGTTTATGAGCTTAATTGCTCATCTCGTGTTTATGAGTAGAATAGCTCATCATGTGCTTATGACCTGAAGAACTCATCATTTGTTTATGATCTTGAGAGCTCATCTTGAGTTTATGAGCTGAAGAGTTCATCGTATATTTATGAGCTGAAAGCTCATCTTTAGTTAAAGAGCTCATTTTGAGTTTATGAGCTGAAGAGCTCATCTTGAATTTATGAGCTGAATAGCTTATCTTATGTTTATGATCTTAAGAGCTCATCGCATTCTCTAAAGGAATGAGTTGAATCTTTAATTTACTGATGGAGAATCTCTATGAAGGACCTCTTATCTTCTACTTTCTAGCCTCTCGTCACTACTGGTAAAACATCTTCAAATGGTCTACGTTTTATGAGTGAGGTAGGGTTTTTCGTTCTTTAGTTTCCAACTCATAATTTTTTGGCCTAACCACATTCATGACTACATACGATCCTTCCTAGGCCTCTGATCTGTCCTTTTTTCCCTCTCCCCTTGAGCAGAGGAGTTTCCAGCTTTATAGAGGAGTGCTTCCTCACCATTGATGTAATTTTCTACTTTTGCCAACACCTCGACCATACCGGCTTAGGGGTTCTTGACAATTAAAAACAATAAATCCTTTGACTAGACCCCCAGCCTAGCGATAAAGGCTGTGAGGGCGAACTTCTCATCAAAGACATCCACTTTTAAGGACTCTAAGTTAAATTTCTGAACATATTTTTGCAGTGATTCGTTTGGACCATGTTTCACACTCAGCAGGTGGTAGAAAGGTTTCGGTAAGTTCGGGCCCCTATAAAGTGGGATATGAACGAAATGGAAAGCTCTCTAAAAGAGTAAATCGAAACTGGGGCAAGCCTATTGAACCAAGCTAAGGCTAAACCCTTCAGAGTAATGGCAAAGTCTCAACAACGCACTGGATCGAGGTATACGTGCAATTCTATTTAATTCTTGTATGTATTAAGGTGGTCCATGGGATTTTTCCTACCATCAAATGTTTCGATCTGAGGCATTTTGAATTTTGGGAGAAGGAGGAAAACGTAACACCTCGGAAGTGAATGGCGACTCTGTTTGTTGAACAAGAGCATCCATAGTCATCGAAACTTTGGTTTTTACTGTTTCCATCATGTGACTTAGCTCTTACTGAATCTCCTCAAAACTCCGCTCCCAGAATTGATCCTTCCCATTTTGTTGGGGGAGGAGAAGGAGCTGGGACATGCTCGTCTCTGCGGACCCCTCTAATTTGACTCTGGACTTCATGTGGCTTAGCTCTATGATGATTTTATTAGCAGAGTGACTAAAATCATTCTCTTCTGTAATCTCCTTTAAGCGATTCTAACGATGATGTTCCCCATGCTGGGGATCATCTTGGGTTGGTTATGCCTTCCGGAGATTCTGAGTGCTGATAAGAGTTACTAGATCCTCATTTTGCTTAAAAAGGCGCTCATTGGCTTGACGTAACATGTCTAATTCGTTGTTTGAAGCGGGATCTTCTATTGGCAAATTGACTTCTGGGTTTGGCGGAGGATTCATGGGAATTCTCTGTTGTCCCCCGGCGATGATTTCCTATTGGTTCTGTAACTATAACAAATTTGCCTAATTTTTGCTAATGTTGCGTGTAGAGACTATCAATTACTGAATGGATTAGTAGAATTTTAGCAGGAATCGAAATAATCTGTTCCCACAGACTACGCCAAACTAATGACGTAATTTACGCGGTTGTGTAATAGAGCTCAGGGCTCAAAAAAGGAAAAATGAATTAAAAATTATTAGGGATGATAAATGGAGACTCACTGGGTTGTCCAATCTGAGCTACTAGGTTCGTAGTGGTTAATAGTCAATCACAAAGACAACAACCATCAATTGAAATTGATAGACATGAGATTTATAGTGATTCACTAGCTTGAAAGATTGGTTAGTCCACTCTAATAGAGTCTCTTGCTCCTGAGGGTTTTTTATTATTTTGGGGAAGAAGGTTATAAGGCTATAGAGAGTTTATTTTCAGATGTTTAGGTCCCTTCCAAAGCAAGGGATCGGTCCCTATTTATAGTGTGTGGGAGCTTCGCGTAATCAGCATTATCTCTGGGTAGTCGTCATGATTCTTGCGTAACAGTCGTGATCCTTTTGTAATAATAGGGATCCTTACAAAATCAACGTGATCCTCTAGGGGTTGTTATGACTCATGTGCTGAGCATCTTTGGCCGTTAGAGACTATATTCTCTAGGCGTGACGTGACGTGACTTTTTGGAAAGCTTGAGCTATCGCTATCATAATGTGCTTGAGGGAAGACCTGAGGTGGAAGACTTGAACTTGAAGGTCCAAGTGGGAAGACCTGAGCTAGCAGTTTGAGCTAAGAGGTCTGAGATGGAAAACCTGAGCTAGGAGTTCGAGCTAAGAGATCCAAGGTAGAAGACCTGAGCTAGGATGTCCAAGCTATGAGGTCCGAGGTGGAAGACCTGAGTTGTGACGTCCGAGCTTAATCTTGGAGAATTTTTGGTATCATCAATTATTATATTAATAAATGGCTAATTACATTGGGTAAAGAGATAAATGAGTTTAATTAATATGTTTTTAGATTTTATATTCTTTTATAGTGTTTCCCGTTAAATCGGTTCATTTCCCATCTAATCAACCTTTTTTTTGGAACCTCCTCACTTGCAACCTTGAAGTAGTCTATTTTAGAGATTTTTGTTAGCGAACAGATGCCATATTTGTTGCATTCATTTTGCCAAAATAAATAATTTGTAAAGTTGGGATAGATGTTCAACCAAGCTGGCTGCATGTCGAACTTTAATGTGA
The DNA here is from genome assembly GCA_023539305.1 of Ilex asprella. NCBI lineage: Eukaryota > Viridiplantae > Streptophyta > Magnoliopsida > Aquifoliales > Aquifoliaceae > Ilex > Ilex asprella. The sequence continues at coordinate 22,774,514 of CM042196.1, forward strand.
GGCCCTTGCCTTGAGTGAGCACTAAAGCATGCATTATATCATTTCAGGTCAACACCAAAATCAAAAAAAAAAAATTCTGAATGTCACAAATTTTCCATGAACGCATATAGATAAAGCTAGTAATGGATATTCTAGATAGAGTAAAACCATGTTCGCATGGAGATATAACCAATAGAATTACTCACAGTTGCATGGATTGATATCAATTTTTTTTAAGGTAAACTGCACTTTACCCCATGTGGTATATTTCAAATGTACTTTACTAACCTACGTTTTAGAAACCTCTACATAATTCTCACTTGTTTAATGGACTAAAATGCAATGCTAACTCTGTCAATAAAAAATTAAAATGACTTTTTCTTCTAAATGACCTATATACCCTTATCTACTTCTTCTTCCTAAGAACCCAACACCATTCTTGCTTGGCCAACAATGTTGCTTACAATAGAAACCCAAACTAAATTCAATGCATAATTAAGAATAAAAATCAATTTCTACAGAAAAATTGATTACAGAAAAATGGGGAGAGAGAGCTAAGGGACTGTGAAAGAGAGAGAGAATGTTGTGTGCAAGAATCAAAATTGGAAGCAAGATCAAAACCTAAAATCAATCCACATAAATCACCGCCACAAAACCTAAAATCAAAACCTAGAAATCAATCCACAAAATCAAAACCCAGAAAACCATCTGAGAGTTGATTGGGTTGTGTGTGTATGGGTGGGTGCATGTGTTGTGTCTGTGTGTTTGTGTTTGTGTGTGTGTTCTGTGTTGTGTGTGTGTGTGTGTGAGAGAGAGAGAGAGAGAGAGAGAAAACCTTAAAGATTGGTTCAACGAAGAGAAGGTTATTTTTGTCTTTAAAGTTTCAAAAACTTTTTTTGACACAACCAAATCTCAGATTGTGCGCGTGGTACACACCTCCCCGTTAAGTTGGATGGAAAGTATGACATTGTATTTTAGTCCACAAATCGCATGAGGATTATGTAAAAAAATTTAAAATGCAGTGAGGTCAAATGCACTTGGAGTATACTGCAGAAATAAAGTGAAGTTGCCCTTTTTTTTAAGCAACTCATTCAAGTAAAAATACAATTATGTCAAAAATAAAAAGATGTTTTAAGAGATTCTTTCTTATATATTAATTTTTTTGATGGTTGATGATGTTTAATTACCATCATTGATTGTTCCTAATAGGAAATTACTCTCCCAGAAGAGGAAAAAAATGAAAGGGCATAACCATGTGTTCTAGGTTTTGTTCCAACTCTATGTTCAAAAAATTAAAGACCTATGCTCCTTGTAGACTTGGACTTCCACCTCATTCTGTGTTGAGATTTGTTTGTCCACAAATGGGAAATTTTTTCAATAGAGACAAGATTAGTTAGAGTCTCATCCCGTCTATTTGAACGTAAACAAGTGCAACACAACTGGATAGAGTAGTTCGAGGCATCTCCAATCCCACTATCCAAGTTGTCACCACATTGTTCAACTTATTCTTCTATATATATGTAACATTTTGTACATAGATAAATATATCTTAATGCCTTTCGGATTAATAATCGAAGATGCAAACATAACATGAACCAGATAGTAGCATTAATAAAAGGTAAGGTATTACTTACCAAAAAAGATAAGGTAAGGTACATCCAATTTAATTTGAGTTGCCATTGGAATGACAATATGTAAGCGTTTATAAATGTTGGGCATGTATCACAATGTAAGTCTTAGTGAGTGGTAACTACGAGAATACAAATTTTACATTATCCCCAGTTGTCTACATACATATTATTTCCAAGTCCGAAAATATTTAAGCTTGAAAACAACTTGCTGGAGTAAAAATAGATGAGGCCACGAATCAAAACAAAATTTATTATCAATTAGTGTTATGGGGCCCTTCAAATTGTTCATATATTTTTGCGTACTCCACATGTCACTATTGACACAATTTTAGTTTAATATTACTCGAGACCTCACAATGAAAATAACATTTTTAATACAATTCTTGAGAAACAAAATAGATAGACATCAACAAATAGATAGATATCAAATAAGGAATATAATATTTGACCTTCTTTCACAGCCACAACCCCTTAGGCTTGTACTTGATGGACAATTTATATACATGTTGTTGTGTCATCCAAAAAAATTAGTAGCTCTTTTAATAAAACATGGGTGGTGTTAAGTCTAACACTTGACACATATATATCACTTCCAATTGTGTTTCTCTGTGCAATCTAGAACTAAGTCTTAGTGTAAGTAGTATGAGAGCCTGGAGCAGGGTTTTGAAAATCGGTCGTTATGGCGCGTAATGGCTATTACGTAACGGTAAGGATGAGTTGCGATCCCGTTACACCCCGATATAGCAGGTAGAATAAATTTCACACCTGTAACAGCCTTTATAGCACCATAACGGGATGTAACGGGCGTTATGAGAGCGTTACAATCCGTTACGCTGCCGTAAAGGCCTATTTTTTTAGCTTCTATTGCTCATTCATGGCGGTTTTATGGCCGGAAGAGATGGTCGGATAAAAAAAACAATGAGTGAAGCTTTGTGGGTTGAGAAATGACAGGCTGTCATGGGTTGGCAGACTTTTGGAAAGGCAAAAATCAAGTGGAGCATATTCTTTCTACAACCTATATAACGAATGGTTGTTAATTCATTATCAACAAATTTAGTCAATGAATAAATGACAAATGTCATGTTCTTTAATAATGTGAACGAGTGGAGTTAAACATATTAAAATTTTGAAGGTGGTGGGGCCCTTCTAGTACAATTTAACAGCTCATAATTTTTATTTACAATTACAAAAAAAAATTATTTTATCTCAATGATCTAAATCTAACAATTATTTTGACTACTTCATATTTTGAATACAATTTTTAAATAAATAGATATTAATTGCTTAAACTAATTTTCTTCCATTTGCTCTAAATTGGATTAATTAAGCAATTTAGCATACCAAAATCATGAATATAATAAAAAATTATTATAAATTACAAAAAAACTGAATTTATTTTATTTTGGGCCAAATATATAGAAAATTTTGATTTTTGCCGATAATTGTGAATGAACTAACAAAATTCACAACTCCGATTTCCGTTACTGTTATGTAACGCCCGTTACACCCTGTTTCTGTTAAAACGTTATCGATACCATTACATCACCCATTACCTTTATTCAGAATCATCGCCTGGAGCAATGCCGACATTTTGTAGGATCCTCAACAAATTAACTTGTTCTGTTTGTCTTATAACAGATTGGAAATAAGTCAATTTGACAATTTTTGTCAATGAACATATGTCATGTCTATTCCATTAATGTTGTCAAAGTTGATCATCTGAAAAACCAACACGGATGCTTGGCCAAGCTTGCTTCAATTGAGACTCTAATTTTTTTGTCTATATATTTTCAATCCAAGAAAAAGAAAAAACAGTTTAACAAAGAGAGAAAAATTAGAAGAGCAAAAGCAAACTATATGCCATTAAACACCCATGAATATATGTAATATACATCACTTTATTTTACTTCTTATTTGTTTGAATTCCATGAGAGAAATTTTAGTGAATTTGGGGTTCTTTAATTTGTATTATAGTGGGTCTTCATAATGCATACCAGAGAGAAAGAAAAAAAGTTTGAGAGAGACATGAAGTGAAAGGTTTTAAGTGAGGAGTGGGGAGATTGGCAGACGGTGAAGGAATAAACTCATAAGGGTTTTGAATGTGATGAAAAAAAACATCAAAAATTATGTCGTCTCTTTGTTTTTACACCTTGCCATTAAACATCACAATTTCTAACTGCAAACAAGCTAGAGGCAAGTGCAACATAGCCCAAAAATCATGCAAACACAGCCGTGCCACCACTACTGTGCCGCCATTTTTACTCGTTTTTGTTTAATAGTACAGTTATGATAAAACTACTTACAATATTACACACAATTATACAAGTTTTGGGTTACAAAAATTTACCTCCTTATGGATGTTCCGATCCTTAAAACTAGTGCTACATTTGCTGATACTGTTTCCATTTGAGATTATTGGCCAGAGACCATGTAAAGTGAAGTTCCGAGAAAATAATGATATACAAGTTATCGATGAGTTCATGCAATAGGTAGGGGTCCAGGTTTTCACAAATAGAAAAATGTCATATATTTTAGGTGGCTGTGTAGACGTAGACGTAGGTGTACGAAGGCAGTGTATGAAAAAGAGAACGATAAAAGGTAAAATGTAAACAAAAAACTTCATTAATTTAAGATAGCTAGTGTATTACTTCTACTCACTCTATTTTATAGTTATCTTGTGCATAGTAAACAAAATTATTAAAAAATGACTTAAAATTTATCTTATACAAATATAAAATTATTATTTATACCTATTATACGATAGACAATTGATTTTAATAATAAGATTGCAAAGTGATAATACATATAATATAAATATCGGGTGAGATAAAAAAATAAGCTGAACTTTAGGAATTAATTTTTTTTTAAAAGAGGTTCTAAAAATTTTACAGTAATTCTAGTTGGACTTAATTTAAGGACTAAGTACATTAAATAAATAGTGAATTTTGTTTAAACTTAGCACTCACTATTAATTTAATAATTAAAATATATTAAGTATTTAAATTATATTCTAAAATAATAATTTTTTTTTAGGGCGCCCTAAATATTTCTTCCAATTTGGGAGCCCTAGGCAATGGCCTAAGTGGCCTAAAGGTTCGGTCGACACTGATTTATATTTTATACAAGAGCCTATTTGTATATCACAGTGACTTAATGCGTAAGGAGGGTTTAAAATTTCGTACGAGTTCGAGTCGATTCTGCCCAAAATCTATGACTCATATATCGAATCGGCCTTGAATCGATATTACTGAAGGTAACTCTTCACCGAATCAAAACAATTTCGTAATGGAATCGAGAAGATTCGCAAAAAATGACAAAAATCAGGCAAAACCATAAAACCGTAATCAGAAAAACTACCATAAATTTGTACTCTACAATATTCAAATCTCAAATCCACAAACCAAAATCTCAAACCCATATTGAGATTAATAAATTTCATATGATTTTGGATTAGATACAAACCGAAAACAAAACTCATCAAAAAAAATGTTCTAAATGGAAACCAAAACTTACAAATAGAATAACTATACAAGTTCACATACTGGATAACCTTTGATGATATAATCAACTATTGAAAGTTCTCATCTCTTTCTGGGTTTTGAAGGGTGAATGACGGGGATGATGGGTAAAACCTAGAGAGAAGTATGTTAGAGAGTATATGAGGAAGAATCTTGTGCGGTGCACAAACCATGGAGGAGAAGGAACGAATGAGAGGAAGAACATAAATATAGGAGAACATAGGCACACATGGCATGTTTGGTATGTGGGATAAGGGGATTTAGAAGATGGGTTGTGTGAGACCAGAGCATGCGTTTCATGCATATTAACATAATTATGTGGGATGAATTACAATTATGTGAAACTATTAAAGGGTTAATTAAAGTAAACCCTTCTTAGCCACAATTTGTGTGAACATACATCGGGTATGTGGAGTGTGCGTGTGTGCGTATGTGTATGTGTATGTAATTTAAGGTGTACTAGTGTGAGTGTGTTTAAAACATGATTTAATGTGTGTGTGTGTGTGTTCTTTATTTTCTGAAACCGTGAGTGAGGGAAAGCAAGAGGGAGGAAAACTACATGTGTGTGTCTTCTTGAGCTGTGAGCAAGGAGGGAGAGAGGAACCAAGCTTTTGGTGGGTGTTTCTAGTTCAAATCGAGAGGGAGAAGAAAGAAAAAAAAAGGGAGGAACTAGGAAAAAACCTCCATGCCAAATCGAGAGTGAGAGAGAGCAAGAAGAAGGTGGGTAAGAAGAGTAAAGCAAGAGAAAGGTATAAGGGTGTGCGTATATTCATTTTAGTGTGTGTGTGTGTGTGTGTGTGTGATTAATTTTAAGCATGTGTGTGTGTGTGGGTTGTTTTAATTAGATTTCAAAAGAGATTTTGTGTGAGCCTAATTAAGTGTGTTTAGCATAATTAAAGAGTTGTTAAGGAAGGGTTTCAAATGGGTATTCAACCGGGTATGAGGAAAGTGTGGAAAATAAACATTTGAGATGTTTTTGGTGGGCTAGGTTGAAACCAAGATTTGTGGGAGTGGAATGGAGGGTTTAAGGGTTCAATTAAGGGGTTGTTTTGCATGATCAAATGTGTATGTGAGCTTAAGTGTGGCTGTTTTAAAAGACAAGTGCAATAGAGGTTGAAAATGGGTGTCGGTAATACCGAAACCTTGAATTATAAACATTATTATCACGTGTGAATTTTGATCCAATTGACCAGACATTTTGCATGCATTAGTACATAAGTAACTATTAAATGTGATAAACATATTGATATTGTAATTATAAATGTGTTAGGTGGAACAGGTGAGATAGTCGGTGTTGAGACAAATACGGTAAAATCGAAGGGATTCATCAGTGGGTCTGAAGGCCCGTTGATCTATACATTTGAGGTGAGTGTGTATCTTTATATGTTTTGAAAATGCTATTATAAGATGATATTAATTGATAAAATTTCATAGCATTTCTCCAGGATTTTGTACTAAGTGCTTATGTGATTGAATGATGCTTTGTACTGTGTATTGTGTGTTGTAGAATGTGGTGCACTGTTTGAGACATGACGTCGATGCCTGATCACTAGGCGTGCAGTGGTGTGCTAACACTGGGGTATTCTCGGGAGGTTCAAGAGACACGGATCTATGTGAGATCGATTATCCAATGAGGGGTAATATGGATGTGATGTGACTTATGAATTCTTTGGAATTGGATTGATGTTGTTGTTTGATATGTGTAACTACGTAATTTCTACCTACTTCAGTGTATTATTATAATTTCCATTTTATACAGCATGTATACTCACTGAGCGCGTGGTTTAGCTCACACCCCTATAGTTTCTCATTTTCAGGTACTATAGAAGAAGATGCGGACCATTTCCCTATCCAGTCGATTGAGTCTTGTACAAAGTTAGTGTGATATCACTCAGGTTGAGTGTCTGTATGACTAATTGTTGGGTTGTGTATTATATTTGTGAGAGATTATTATGGCAGGTTAATAGTATATATTTGTAAACAGACTCAACAAACATACTTTGTGATGTATGCTATGTGAGTATGAGATTTTGCATATGTCTATAACCTGGGAAACAAACAATTGGTACAAGTGTTCTATATATGGTATAGATTATGAGACATGTTTTACCATCATGCTTAATAACTAAGGCGATGAGTGGTGTTGTTGCACCTGTGAGATTATTTTATATTTGATTAGTCCAGATTATACATATATGTAAACAGATGTATGAAAAACCTAGTCGCGTCTCATCCTTAGGAGATCGGGATGGGGCGTGACAGGTTGGGAATAAAAGTCCAACAAACTCATGTTTGACAACTACATTTCTAGCGCAGATTATCAAACCCATCACGCTTTGGGCTCGTAATTTAAAATCATGTTCATGAGTTTCATGAAACCCAATTGTGGGGGGGGGGGGATGTTTCATATGGGGGTTAAATGGTTGAACAAACAAAATAACATTTATACCCCCATATAACCCAAATACCCCAAATAATCAAATATTAAAATAATCAAATAATCATATATTTATACTCCAAATAATCAAATATTAAAATCATAAAGACACAAGAAAATGTACGT
>CM042196.1:22782304-22798831 GCA_023539305.1 Ilex asprella
GGAGATCGGGATGGGGCGTGACAGGTTGGGAATAAAAGTCCAACAAACTCATGTTTGACAACTACATTTCTAGCGCAGATTATCAAACCCATCACGCTTTGGGCTCGTAATTTAAAATCATGTTCATGAGTTTCATGAAACCCAATTGTGGGGGGGGGGGGATGTTTCATATGGGGGTTAAATGGTTGAACAAACAAAATAACATTTATACCCCCATATAACCCAAATACCCCAAATAATCAAATATTAAAATAATCAAATAATCATATATTTATACCCCAAATAATCAAATATTAAAATCATAAAGACACAAGAAAATGTACGGATACAAACATGGGTTTGGATTAGATTGGTTAAGGAGCACAATAGTCATTTGCATACGTGCGGATACCAAACATGAGTATGGACGAAATTAAATGTTGAATCTCATCTATAAAGAAGGGTTTGAATTTAGAAGAGTTTGAATAAACCAATCCAAACTCTAAAAAACCAACCAGGCCCTTAGAGCCTCTTTTTTATATGGGTTTGAGCAGGTATATAGAGGAGAGTTTTAAAAAATATTTCAATTCATTGCCATAACTCTTGTTTGGATGCCCTTCTCACATCCAAAATTTAAACAGACTCAGACTCTCTCAGAACCAGGACTTCATCAAACCCAGGAGATGGCTTCAGCAAAATCAAGTATAAAGATTTCATCAAAACCAGTCGAATCCTTCACCCAAATTCAATCCAAACATGATATTAGACTCCACAACCTCCGCTTTCTAATGTATGATATGATACATGAATTATTTTTGGTTGTAGTTGATTGCTCAAGTTGATTTTTCATTGCAATAGTAATACGCGGATTTATATCACATAAGTCGAATAGAGTGACAAGAAAAATAGCTTTGTGGGTCAATTTTGACTCGTTCAAACCCCCTCTATAAATGCTTGTGCTGTGCACCAATTGACAGAGGGTGTTGGAAGTAGCAATAAGCACTTATGTTTCATTCTTTGCAATTTGAGTGTGTGCCTTTCCCTCATGCTTTCTCTTCATGGATTGCCTTAGAAAATCTCCATAGTTGATATTCTTGTACATCCTAAGGGATCCCTGGGAGTCTACCATATGATCCAATGGTCCAATTTCGACATCGTCGTGTGGGAAGAGAAATGATGCATAAGAAATCCTTGCCTTGTTCTCATTTGTCACAGCTCTGTGTTCAATGCTCTTGTACTTCCCATTACTCCAAATCTGCAACAATCAAGATGAGAAAAAGGTATGATAGAAACTTCAGAAGCAAAAATGAGTGATTATGAGGTTGTCTTGTTGAAACTTGGTATCTGACTTTGTCTCTAGAAATAGCACATGATTTCAAAGTAGAGGAACCACCGATTAAGACGATTTTAAAAATTCAGGAACTAAATTCAAACAACTTTGAGAGTTTAGAAGATTTCCCATCTTGCAAGTTCTTCAAGAAACGGATTGGAGAGATAATGAACAGCATCTAAGAAAATACCTCAATAACATCTCCAACATTGACAACCAGAGCATTTGGGATTGGCTCAACAGGGACCCACTCTCCACCATGACTTATCTGTAACCCATTGAGATCATCTTCTTGCAATAGTATGGTTATGGTGCTTGTATCAGAGTGAGGGCTTATGCCCAGTACTTCATCAGGCTTGGGGCAAGGGGGATAGTAGTTGATCCGCAAAGCTTGTATCATCTCTCTGTGCATGGTAAGCAGAGTGTTCTTTTCCATCCCCATAATAAAAGATATGGAGCCTAGGAGCTCCTCTGCCACTCTTCTCACTTCAGTTGAGTAAGTCTCAATGATTTCTCTGCATTAAATAATGATATTTCATTTACCAATTGCTAGTGTTCCAGTAGTTTTACTGTGGTTCGAGTTTGATAATGCACCGAAATTTATAACAAAATAAGGGTTAATTACAATTCAAATTAAGGCACCACTAGGAAAAGTTGGGATCGCTCCTCATATTCTAGGATTGATCCTAAACGACCCAATTTTTTTTTTGTAACCTCATCAGGTTTAATTGTAGCATACCCTTTATTTTATAGTAACTTTGTTGAAATATAACTTTTTCAGTGCTGCAGTTTTACATAATTGCAAGACATACTTGAGGTCCTTTGGTGTGCTTGGCCAGAACTTGAGTCTTCGAAACTTGGAAGGGAAAGTAATAAGTATCAGTGCATCTGACCAATCTAGCTTCTGCTCTTCAGAGACCACATAAGCATGCCCATACCCTTGTATGTCATTGGAGGGCATTGAAAACTTATTCTTCTCATCTAATGGGAGATTGAAAAATCCTGCTGCAGCATTTTTCATACCCTGCAACACTATTCCTGACACTCCATGATTAACCACCTACAATGTATTTTACAGTTAAAAAGAGTGCCAGAATTGTAGAATATGAACCCAATACTAAGACGTCACACATGTTGTGTTTGCAATTTAATGTGTGTGCAACTCATATTTGAAACATTTTTGGTTGCTGGGTGTGTGTGAGAGAGAGACAGGTGCGGCGAACATGTAAGAGATGGTTAGGGAAGAAAGACGTATGAGAGACAGACTCTGAGTCATGGGGAGTGGGTAGTTATACTTAGGAAATTGATTATAAGTTAACTAATAGGAATAGACTATCCATTACTACTAACAAAGGGAGAGACACCAAACCCCTCTTCTCCTTTTTTTACTGGTATAGGCTAGTGTAGATAATAAAATGGTTCTAGATGGGGGATCATGCTAGTATGAACTTTAATATTACCTGAAAGAAGCCCCACTCTTTCAATGCCTGATCCAATTTCTTGAGCTCTTCCTCATGACCATTTGAGAGGAGTGATAAGTCAATCACAGGAATTTTGGAGGAGAGAGATTTCATGTAAGTGGTTTTGGGCATGTCTTCTTGGTTCCTAATGTATCTTTCAGGAATGTGTGAAGGGTCCCCTCTCACCATTTCTTGAACATTTGGTACTGGTATAGATGCTGCATAAGTAGGTACATCGTGTTCCTCACGTGCTATCTCTTCAACATCTGAACCCATTGTTCCTTTCTTTTTTGGGTTTAGAGTTGAAGGTTTGAGGTTTGATCCATCACTTGTGTCACATACATGAATTTATAGCCGTGGGCTCTAATGTTTTTTTGTTTTTTGGCAAATGATGGTTTTATTTTTCACTTAGTAAATGATTCCTTCTGATTGAGAATGAACTGGAATTTTGTTTGTGTTTGTTGCGTTTTAGACAGAGCAAGTAGCTGGTAAATTTGTCGCATTATTACTTGGATGTTCTGCAACTCTGCTTTGGATGCTACGAGCTTTGTTGCGTTACTTCTTGGTCTTGCGATAGAGATAATGAGAAGGATTTGGTTTGTTGGTAGCATGTGTTTGTAGCAAGTGAACAATTCCTAGCACAGTTTTGTTTTATAACCTTTTTTCGCATCTTGTAATCTACGATTTTTAGCCTGCAATGTCCCTATAGAACAGCTGCCGGAATGTGGACAGGCCTTCCACTATTGCATACAAGCAGAGGTGCCAAATCCAAATTATTGAACATTTGCAACTGAAGTACTGTCCAAGGCCCCTGGTATCTCTCTCTCAAAGACACAGAGAAAATTGGTAAATAACAATAAAATAGGATTTTTTTTTCAGATCATTTCGATCAAGTTCTTTTCTTTTTTTGCTTTACTTTGAAATGTACAATAATTTTTTTGCAAGGAAAATAGGTAAGATGTATGGAAGGCGATTGTGCTGGCGAACAAGCGTGGTGATTGGTAACAGATGGTGACTTTGATTGAGATTATAGCAATGATCTATTGGTATGATTTTTCCATTTAGTTAATACTTAAGCGATCCAAGTCAGTTCATTAATCACCAAACAAATTCTAGATATACACCAAGTGTCAAAGCGTTGCATTAGTTGCTTGTTCAGCAATTGAGGAAATCAACTCCTTGTTTTTTCATATTTTTTCAACCTAAGTTAATACAATGATCTTAATGAACAGGATAAAATATATCACCCTCACAAATACCAAAACAAGTACTTAAACAACCTATCTACAAACCCAAGTGCACATTACTGATAACTACATCACAAACATCATTAAAACCCTTTATTTCTTGATGCCACCCCTCATTTGGGAGGACAAAAAATAATTACATACCGCGAAGCCCTGCATTTGTTGAGGCTTGAAGAGTCATCAAAAGCATAACTGTAAGCCTTTGGGCAAATTGCCTTAAACAGATTAGCAAAGAGTGTTGGCTTACAGGTTTTCGGGTTTGCATACTCCCCTGTGCAGCAATACTTAGCTGATTGCATAGCTAAACATGCACTCTTACACCCCACAACCCTCTCTCCTACCTTAACTTCCAGAGCAGATGGGCAACATATATTCAAATCAACTTCACATGATGCCATGCCGCAACCAATGCCTCCCCCAACAGGCTTCATTGAGACTGGCAAGTTAAAGCCATCTACCAAACTCACATCATAGAAATGTAGGGGAGAAGTTGATGAACCCAATGTCATTTCCACCACCGTAGCAGGTGGTGCACCGCCCATGCCCTGGCAGTGGAGTTGGCCGGAACAGTCTCCAGTGTCACAATTGCCTAGTCCATTTTCGTCGAAGTTACAACCTTGCCTGGCCCAAATCCTACCTGACCACTTATCAGGCATGTCAATGACAGTTTCCTGGCCACTGCTCAGGAGGAAACCACCATCTTTAGGGGTTGGGTGGCCTGCACCGCCTAGTAATCCTGGCCATAGGCTTTCCTGGCAGTTGTTTACTAGAATGAGTTGAATCCCATCTGCAAAAAAATAGTAACAGAAGGAAAATTTGTTCAGTTGTTTGATGGACACAGAAACAGATACATAAATCAGAAGACAGATAAACTTATGGAAGATTTACTTATGCCAATTAGTGAGAACAATATGCACATGAGAATGGAACATAGATATGAGGTGATCAGCATTGTTCAAACGTCTCAGTGGAACTAGGAGGTGGGATTTAGTGGGGGAGAAACTAGAAAGAGAGGATGAAAAGGTAAGTTTCCACTGAGGGTAGGTTTGGGACAACGGCTGAGGTTTTAAAGTACTCGTTAATCGCTTTTGTACCCCAAATAATATGTATATTACATGCCTCTCTATCTGCTTAAGCTTTAAGAGCAGATAGCGGTGTAACATTTGGTTCACCTTTTTTCCCCCCTACTCTTTTTTCACTTTAGCAAAAAAGAGAGCATATATGCATTGCTTCTGGTTGGGGTTTGTTCCTATCACTGTTTGCTTGTTTAGGTTAGCATACTCGCAGTTTAATATACTTTAAAATATGTTTAAGATTTCTAATCCTGGCTAGTATACCTAATTCATCTTTCTTTCCCTGTTTTGGATCTTTTGATCAATCACTGCACATGGTTAGGGAATGCGCTCAAGAACTTCACACTTTAAAATGCATCTGATAGTGAGTTGGGTTAATTCATTTTGCATGTCACTAGCATAAAAAATTCTAGTAAAATCTAAAAAGTTGATATATGGAGGGTTTCCTTGTCCGTCTGAAGATCTCCGGTTCATAAGATATTATCGCCTTTGTGACACTTGAATATATTTTCGTCATATCCGAAAAGTGCATGGACAGCCGCCCTTTTCCCTTTTCACAATGCCAGTGAAATTCACTTGATCAAATTTATGGTGGATGGTCAGGCATAACTCACACAGGACTGAGTTCTCAGAGACACTGAAAAACTCATAACTGAAGACCCAGTTCTCAAAAACTCATGACTTGACACTGATCTCTCAAATTGTTTGAGTGCTGTACTTTTCCTTAGAGGAGAATGAATAAACAATTTTAATAAGATTGGTGGTGGCTTTTGTAATAAAATATAAGCTATCTTCATCAGCATGCATAGAAAAGAGATGGTAGAGCATGGGGGACATAATTATGTCCTTAACTTTCTTATCCTTATAGCATAAGATCCCTTCTTTAATCCCTTGAAAGCATATTGCAAGAGATCTGGACTGGAGCATACATAGTAATTTTGTTGAACAAGTTTTCTGGATTATGAGCAAAAGATTGCAGTGTAAGGTTGAAGTGAGGGTACATTTGTAAAACTTGGGGACCTGTATCGTCTATCCGCATTGAGCTAAACATTTTGCAAAATTTAGTAAAATAAAAGTCCAAAACTTACAGAGTACTGAATATTTGAGACACACTTCACCTAAGCGATGTAGAATAGGTATGAATTACTACAAAATTACTTCAATAAAAAGATCAAACAGTTGATGGAAACCCGAATTATATTCATCGAACAGGCATAATCATCTTCAAATTTGCTCATATGGCAAAGACCAGGGCGTTCCACAGTTTGTTACACCTTTGAAGATACCTAACCATCGTTTAAACATAAGAATTTTATCTGATCAGAATGAGCTTAAAGACAAGGGCAGAACACACAGCAACTGCCCCACCTTCAGGAACAACCAAAAAGATTAAACCAACCTAAGAAATGGAATTTTTTTTTATACAAACCAGATATTTTTCGTGCAATCAAAAGAAGTGATCTTATTGAGAAATCGATGTCTTACCCTCAGGAAATTTTGCTAGAGAAAAAGATGAATTAAGAATGCCATACTGAAAATGCTGTCATAAATTACAGGCTTTAGCAGTTTTGTTACTCTGTTTTAAAAAGTTAAACAATACATTACAAACAACACAATAGGAGGAATGTATCCAAGTAGTGAACTTTAGGGTTCATAGAGGAAGATCAAGGCCTTTTCCGATATCCACCCCAATAATTTGTAGTATTCCCTTTTTTAAAATCTGGAGAGAGAAAAACCCAAAATGTAAACATTAGCTTAAAAATGACCCAAAAAAATAAAAAACATGTTTATTACGAGAATGAAAGTTCAGAGTAGTCTAACCAGTTCTACAATGAAAGTTCCAATGAGACCAATCATACAAGCTCTAGAGTTCCATACTTCAGCAGTTCTTGTGAACCCAAGAAAAGGGGCCTTGAATTTCGGCTCTACTTTTGGCAATTCCACCTGTGAATTCCAATACCAAATGTTCCCTAATGTCATTTTTTTTTTAAAACAACAACTTTACTTATATTTAATTTAAAGATAATCTTTTAAATTTGTAATGGTTTACATTCAATCTATTATATTATCAAAGATCAAGACAAGAATAACCCATTAAAGAAAGAGGAAAACAAAGAACATACTCCAGCAGGAAGCTTGGCGGCTTGAACCTTGAAAGAGTAGAGTTTTTGGGAGGTTCTGCTTCTTGGATGGTGATTAGGGAAAAATGGGAGTTGCTGATTCTGACCATAAATTGTTGGAGCTTGTGAGGAGAAGAGAGACGATGAAATGGACGTTGAAGTTGCCATAGTTATGGGTATTTGCAACCTTAGCCATTGGTTGCTTCCCCTCACCTTTATCTACCAGTTTAGGTCGCTGCGTGTGTTTGTGTTATCTGCTGGGTCCCATGCAACTAGAGACGATAAGGTGTTTGTCCAATTGGACCAATCCTCTCCAATTTGATATTGGTCGTAACTGTTGCACCACCACATTAATAGGGAAAATTCTAATTTGTCCCTAAAAGATACAAATGTTTTCACTTTGCTCCTTGAATGATTAATTTTTTTATATTAGTCCCTGAAAGACATTAAAAGATTATAATATAGTTCATCGTTATTTTTCTATTTGTCGTCCCTTTGATTTTGTTATCACGTGCTTTACACGGGATAACAAGAGGAAAATTATTGTAAACTTTTTTTTTGTACAAACCCTTCTCTTCGTCAGCATTGCAACGTTCTATAAATGTTTATTTTGAGATAAACAAGTCCCCATTAAAACTTATAACCACGGAGTCATATCATAAATATCCACATCCATGATAAGAAATGGACTCTATTTTATCTTATTAGTTATTTTTTTAGAGTATCTTTAGGAGATAGATTAATTTTTTTTCTTTTTTTTAAGGACTAAAATTCAGTGTTTTATAATCCAGCTCGGCGATGGGTTGATTTGGTGAACCGGTGTCTATACATTAAAACCAGAGTAAATCCGGTGAACCCGATCCAGTTTTATCAAACCAGCCGATTCTTTGAATTTAGTATAAAATTAAGAATTTTGGACCTTTTGGCATTTTGCCCTAAATTGTTTCCCAGCCTCAGCCTCCTTCTTGGCAATCGGTGGAGTGGTGGACGACTGGAGCCTGAGCCTCCTTCTCTGTCTCTGTCTCTGTCTCTGTCTCTCTGGTCTCTGCACTCGGCAGTAGTGTGCACTACGAGTACGAAAGGGAGTAAGCCATCCAGTAAGGAACTCGATGGAAGACTCGAAGTGGAAGGTAGATCCTTCTTATTCCCAATTTCTCATTGCAGTCGTTCCATTGTGCCTAAATTGTAATTATTTGTCATCTATGATTGTTTACACTTTACATTACCACGCCATTTACCAATTATTGAAGCAATTTCTATGAAAGTACTGTCTATAATTTTTATTTTATTTTTATATCACCTCTTTTCATTGAATATGCGAATATTTCAATTATTTAGGGTTGAAATGTTTATTACCTTTGTGTTTTGTAAATCGTATCTGTATCGATCGGGAGCATTAACCATGTTACACGTCCGCAGGCTAATTTTCTGGCCCAAACCCTAACCAAGAAAAAGTGTGTCGCTTTATTTTTTGGTCTAGACCCTAAAACTAGGCTTAATGTTCAGGCGCAGACCTTCCTGGTCCAGACAATGGAATTTCTGAGTTAGGCTGGTCGAGCGGGGGCTCAAGCCCACCACCCTCAAACCTTGGTGGACTGTTGAGACCATGACATGGCAATAATTGTAGTCTTTGGATCCATGAAGCTAAAAGCATTGATGATTGATGTATAATATTTTCTTTTTTCTAGGCGAAGTTTTGAATTTTTATTGCCTTCCAAGTATTAAACAGATTAAACCTATATGAGTGCTAGATATGTGAAGATTACATCTAGCTGACAGAAGCGAAACAGTAATGCTCTGTCTTGCTATGTTATGAAATGAGAGTGAAAGGTCAGGCCATTGCAGGATTGCTGCAGATGATTTAAAACACCAATTTTCTTAGAAAAAGAGAGTGAAACTGTAATCTCTTGCACAACTTTGGGCTAATTAACATGATATTGAATGTAATAACATGTCAGTTGATATAGATTCAGCAGCATGCAATGTTAATATAATCTGTCAAACATGCCTTGTTGGATTTTGTTCATACGGTCAGCGGCCTGGAAACAATTCAGTACTTGTAAACAAGGTTCTAGAACTTTTAGTTTCAGAAACATAATGGTTTAACTTGGTATGATTGAGCCCTCTACAAAACACCATTGTTGAAAGAAGAGTATCCAAATTTTCAGGCATTGAAGCATGACCCTTTAAATACATCAAAATTTGAGATATGCTTGTGTAATTATTGGAGGTAGAAGTCGGTTGTTGGGTTTATAAAAAAGGACCAAACCAAAAAAATATAAGGAGAAAGAAACAGAAAGGCAGATTAGAGAAAAAACAAAGAAAGGGGAAAAGGAAACCATGACTATCAAATTTGAATATGTAATTTGCCATAGCTCGAATATCATATGTACCGGTTCAGTTTCTTGAAACGAAGTTGGTTTTGTTTAATTTTTTATTTTCTTCCAATTGATTATTTTTCGAGTAGAGAAAATGCTGTAGATTGGTATGAAAGTTAAAATTCAGCTAAAAAAGTAATATTTCTTCATAGAAGTTATTAAGAATTTGAAGTTTCTAGAATCAAGAAACTGTTATGATGTTGCTGAAAATTAAGTTGATGAAATTTGATATGCTAGAAATTTTGTTAAGAAGTTGGTTGTTAATCCTGGTGTTGACAGACTGTTTAGATAGTCGATGGGAAAACAACGATAATTCTCTCTAGAAAATTCGGATTTGTGCACCGTTTTTTTTGTTGGAACACACTCGTACATCTTTCTAACCATATATATGGTGTAGAGCCTAATTTTATTTGTTTGTGTGAAAACTGACAATTGTTTAAAGTTGAGTGAAATTCTGCGACTAAAGAAAAATAATCTGCTTAATGCCCTTCTAAACAAGTGAGTATAACTATGCACATGAAACTTTGATTTTAGCTCATGACCTATGGTTAAAATGCTTGAAATCTACTTTATGATTAATTTGGGTTCTTGTTATTTTAGCAAAGATAGAAACTTGTTTTAATTAAACTCGCGCGATGAATTCCCATATTATTTTAATGCATGTAAAGTGTTCGTGAAAATGTATGAGTGAAGTAAATGAGCGAAAATGGGGCTTAAGTGATCAAGTGACCTGACCTTATTTGAATTGAATGTGGCATAAAATAAATTGGATTGGGTTGGGTCAAAGAAATAAAATCTTGAAAAAAATCAGATATGAGGTGTATTGGACAATTTTGACACCCTTTAGTAAAACCGGCATAAATTTTTGTAGAAAACTCAGATTGATGCACCATCAATTTTGTTGAAAACTTGACTAAGAGACATTTCCCATGATATATGGTAGAACACCATACTATTCATGTGTAAATTCAGTTTTTAGTTTAAAGCTAGCTAAAAAATAGTCCACTTATCAAATTCGATAACCTGTTGGAAAATAATCGGAACATGGTCTATGGGAGGTGATTTTGAGCTTATAACCTATCGTTAGAAACCTTAAGAAGTTTACTTGTTAAATCTTTTGATTTCATGTTGAGTTAATTTTATTGTTCTCTTCAGTTGATGAACATATTTTGGTAAAATAATATTTAATCCATTTTTTTAATATTTTCATTTATTATGATGCGTAGTACACTCAAGAAAATATTTATATTCAGGAAGCTAAAGTTTAGAGTTGAGTTAGCTACAACACTAGTAGAGTCAATATGGGAGGTTAAGAAAACTAGTTGTCTATATTTTGTACAGGAGTCTCGATTTCATAGTTGATGTATGGGATGAATTTCTTACTGTTTTATTTTAGTTTAAAATTACACTATTGTGTACTCTGTTATACAGTTTATTTGTTTTATGGAGTTATTAGGCGGCAATATTGATTCTAAATGTCTTTTTGAATTACAGACGTTGGTATTGCCACATGTGAAGTTATACTTTCATCTTTGGGATACCAAATAGATTTCTCGGAATAAGGTGTGACGCAAAAGACTCAAAACCCTACGCAAAACAACACCAGGTTACCATCTGAAGAAGAAGACGGAGAAGTATCGTCACACAATAGCAACAACAGAAGGAGAAGATGGGAAAACTTCCGCCATCACTCAGGTCTGCGAAATTCCCAATTACTCTTCTCAAAAACCCTCCTTCAATCCCCCCTCAACAACCACAATTCCCACCACCAACCCTACAACACCCTCATATTCCCAAGAAAATTCCGAAGAAACTCAAATCCTCCAACACCCAAATCCCAAATCTCCCATCCATCACCTTCAACTCCCCCAACCTCTCAGACGCCAAAACCCTTTTCAATTCTCTCACCAAATCCTCCAAGTCCCCTCCACTTGACATCAAATTTTGTAACTCTCTCCTTCAATCTTTTTCTTCCATATCAACCCTCCAAGATTCGATCTCTCTCGTCAACCACATCGTGAAGACTCAACCAGCTTTTTGCCCAGATAGATCCACTTACCACATCCTACTTAACCAGTCTTGCAAATTACCCAATCCTTCTCTTTCCTATGTCCACCAAATTCTCAATTACATGACCACACACAATTGTCCCCCCAACAAAGATTCCATTGACATCGCGGTCCGGGCCCTTTGCTCCTCCGGCCGTGAAGAGGACGCTGTTGAACTTGTCAAAGAATTTTGCCACAAAAATTCGCCGCCGGATTCCTATACTTATAACTTCCTCGTCAAACAACTTTGTAAAAACAGGACAATGAGTACTGTCAACAACTTTATCAAAGAAATGAAGGAGTTTTCTGATTTAAAGCCCGACCTCGTGACACATACAATCATGATTGACAATGTTTGTAACGGTAAGAATTTAAGGGAAGCGACACGGTTATTGGGAGTATTGATTGAAGAAGGATTTAAACCAGATTGTTACGTGTATAATACCATTATGAAGGGATACTGTATGTTGAGTCAAGGGGGTGAGATTTTAGGGGTGTATAAGAAAATGCAGAAGGAAGGGGTCAAACCAGATCTTGTAACATATAATATTTTGATTTTCGGGTTATCGAAGTCAGGAAGAGTTAAGAAAGCTCGGAAGTTTTTGGATGTCATGGTGGAAATGGGTCATTTTCCGGATGCAGTTACGTACACATCATTGATGAATGGGATGTGTAGGCAGGGTGACCCGTTAGGGGCACTGGCATTATTAGAGGAGATGGATGCAAAGGGTTGCAGTCCTAATTCGTGCACGTATAACACGTTGCTTCATGGGTTGTGTAAGTCAAGGTTGTTGGAGAAGGGGATTGAGTTGTATGGTGTGATGAAAGATAGTGGAATGAAGCTCGAGACGGGGTCTTACGGGATATTTGTGAGGGCACTTTGTAGAAATGGTAGGATTGCAGAAGCTTATGAAGTGTTTGATCATGCAGTGGAGAGTAAGAGTCTGACTGAAGTTGCTGCTTACTCGACATTGGAGAGTACTCTCAAGTGGTTGAAGAACGCTAAAGAACGTGGACTTGCTGGTTAATTTCTTCTTAAATTATTGGATTTCATTCCTTCGTGCATTTTACATTGTCCTTTATGACTGGCTTATCTATATTTATATCTATCTATACCTATACTACTCCTAAATGTCTACAAAAGTGTAAAACTTTTGTTTGACCAAACTATTAGCTATTGTATATTCTATATGCATGTTGTTGGTTACATTATTAAATTATATGTAATTGTCACAATTATGTGGATTGTTGAGCTACTATTTTAATTCTGAATAAATTCTGATGACTATTGAGTTGCTCTTTTAATTTGTCTATATCTGTACTACTTCAAAATGTACTACTTCAAAACTTTTAGATACCTATATTACCTTGTCAAAATATATCAATATTGTGCTCACTTTTCAGCTCAACAGAAATATGAGACTGACCAAGGAGGAGCAGTATCATTCTTGGTCTTGCCCTTATTGAGGAAATTGACTCTTTGATAAAAGAAAGGACATGATTATGGTAGATTTTATTATTTACTTTGAGCAGACATGAATCAAGTAACTTGTATGATTCAATTTTCAATCTTTTTCTTGTCCAATTCTCTACTTTTGTCAATTAGAACAACATGCAATGTATAGTTATCTATCTCTATAGGTGGTAAAATAAAATTTTCATTTATAAATCTGTGTGGAATTTTTATTGAAAATTATTTTGCATTTTCTTAATTCTGTTTATTTTTTTAGGATAATGATAATTTTGTAAATGCTGAATTTCTCAGTTCCTTTGCCTTTGCCATCGGCAGGAGGGATGGGTTAAAAATCTTTGATTGGAAGGCAAACCATTAACTCCATGAATTTTTAAGTCAAGCATCTTTGGTGCTACTGTTCCTAGGACGTTGTCGTCCTTTCAGTTGAGTAGTCCCATTGTTTCTACCTTTTGAAATTTGTATGTACATCTTTCAAGTGTAATAGACTGAAAAGTTCTGCACTTACTCAAAAACCATGATCCAAATTATCCAACCTAGCAAAGTCATTGCCACTGAAATGTCTCGTACCGGTCAGAGTAAAATATTGTTACATTTGTAGCTGAATTTGTATCAGGTTACGTGTATATGGATACTTTTGTTTGCTGATGAACTTCTTTGTTTTGCTCTTCTAAGGGTCATGAAGCAGTTGGAAATCGAAGGTTGGAATTGCGGATTCAGTAGGCGTCATTTTAAGGGTGTTCATCACTCTGCTCTTTTTTTTTGTTCTTTCTTTATTCATTCCTCTTTTTCAACTAGTGATACTTCAAGTGCTGCTAAAGTAAAGATTTTAGTATGAAATATCAATGCATGTGTTACACCATTTTTATCTAATACCTACTGAATGTGGAAAACCCAAATAAATATCATTTAATATGGTTACCTTTCATTATGGTTCATGGGGTCTTCATAGAAAATTTTCAGTTGTTACTGCATTTTGCATCTCTGCCCAAGACTCTCAGGTTTTACACAGATTGGAAGCTTGATTCTTACGATTTGAAACTTTAGGTGAAGATATTGATGTGGTAGCAACAGTGAATGGTCCTCGTATTGATGCCAAGTACATGGTAAAAATGTGTAGTGAGCTTCAGTGTCTTCATCATTGTTTTGTTGGTCATACCCCATCTGCACTTCACCACTCGATGTGAACCCTCTTTACACTATCTCTCTTAAGAAACGGCTTTGGTTCTTACTTATCATAACATTCACTATCTTGACTCTTCTTTGCCAGCTAAAGAGTTCATTCAAGATTGTGTTTAGTGGGGTTATTTTGTTCAAACCTATATGCTTGACTCTCTGATATGGTAAATTTGATGAATGTTCGTTGTTGCAGGAGATTGGATAAATAACGAATGGTCTTTAGAATATATTTGATTAATCTTGAGTTTCTCTTTTAGATTTTGATTTTACGGCTTCATATGGGAACATGCCTGTATTTATTGATGATTTGTAATGTAGTGTGCCGCTTTGCACTTATAGTTCTGATCTTACACTCTATTCTATAACTGATTTATATGCTTCCTTCTATTATGCTTTATGAATGCAGAGAAACTAAGAAACTTTCTCTATTTATTCCCAAGGTTGCAAATGAGCTCTGGGGAAGCCACTGAAAGTCGCAGGGCATCACATGTTCGAATGTTTTCAGCTGATAAATCAAATCATGCACCAATTTCTTGTGGAGGCTTTCAACCTGCTTCATCTTCAGACCATGTTTCTTAAGTAAATTCCACTTCTTTACCATACCAGTAATGTATGAATAGACTGCAAGTCACATTTTAATTACAGAAATTTCCATCATGATGATGGCGTTATGAACATGAGTATTTTCAAAGGTGATTGGGGTGCTTGTTTGAACCTTGAAAGAATAGGGTTTTTTGGGAGGTTCTGCTTCTTGGATGGTGATTATGGAAAAATGGGAGCTCCTGATTCTGACGATAAACTGTTGGAGGTTGTGAGGAGAAGAAAGACGATGCAATTGGCGTTGAAATTGCCATAGTTTTGGCCCTATTGGGTACTTGCAGCCTTAGCCATTGGTTGCTTCCTCCCACCTGTATCTAGCAGACTGGGTTGCTGCTAATTGTGTTTGGGTTATCTGCTGGGTCCCATGCAACTAGAGACGATAAGGTGTTACCCAAATGGACCAATACCCTCCAAGTGGGCCTCAGATTGAAACCAAACCATGACATTGTTCAGATCTTGAATGGTAGACCATAGACTGGACCCTATTGGGAAGTGGAGTGGTTTATTTGTATACTAGGATAACCCCTGTCTGAAGGCACGGTGCAACGTAAAATAATCGATTAATTTAGAGAAGTGAGGAGTGAAAATTCCTGATAACAGTGGTAGAACAAAAAATATGATATAAGGTGGACACATTTTAAATATAATAGATAAAAATAATGTGATATATTTATATTTATTATATTGAATTTGATACTTAAAAATTCATTAGACATAACATGGCTTTGTTTGAAAAAAATTAATATGATAATATTTATATATTACAATTATAGAATTTATTTGACACAAATAAAAGTAATATTATATAATTTTTAATATTAATACAAATTTCACATTATACTTATTTTTAGCTATATATTCTATAATTTTTTAACCAAATGAGACTTCAATAAATTATATTAATATTTTAAGAAATTAATTTTAATTTCCTAATTATAAGAGATTTGGTATGTATTTTTTTTTTGTTTTTTTATTTTTTTGTTTTTTATTTAGTTTTAGTACCCAACTTGTTTGACTTAATTAATTTTGCTTTCATCAATTCTATTGAGACTTAATTTAGGGATTTAATTTATTATGACCATGGGATTGATAGTGTTGGGGTCTGTTTTTAATTATAATGGATTAAAATCCCTTGTTTTTTTTTTTATCTTAAAGTGATGGGTCTTTTTTAATAAAAATGTTATCATTGCGTTTTTTATAAATTCAAAATATTACACTACACGGATGATATTAATGGTAAATTTGACTAATTTGATTATTATGTCAGAGAAAATCTTGTGTTCCAAGATCAATCACAATTGTTGATTGGTTTGGAAGTAAGATATTAAGGAAAATAAATGTTAATTTTTTGACTATTGAATAAATGAATTTGAGACCGTAGAATCGGCTTGTTGAAGCTGTCCTGTTTTATATTAGAGATTGACTTAAAAAAATATTAATTTATATACAAGTAATCAAAATTGAGTTGAATCTAATACGAACTAAAAATTTTATTCATCAAAAAGCATATTTCTAAAATATTTTTTATCAAAAAATTATCTACAAAAATTATTTATAAAATATTATTTTTTTAATTGATAAAAGTTATTACAAAATTATTAATTTATATCTGCTGAGTCGAGAACGTCTATATTTCTAGATT